>OY720635.1:66115915-66489028 GCA_963169105.1 Ceriagrion tenellum | reverse complement strand
CCGGCTGCCCCCGCCGGGCCCCCCCGCACCGCCTCCACCTGCCACCTCACCGCGACCCTCCACGTTCCCCCCGTGACGGTGTCCCGCCACGCTACCGTGCGGCTCAAGAGCTTTGCCCACCTGGTGCCCGCGGAGGAGCGAGGGGACAAGTCGACGGGCGACGACGCGAACTCAGTGAGTAGAACAGAGAGGTTGGAGGTGCGAGGGGAAGTCGTGGGGCGGGAGAAGTTCAAGCAAGATGCCGGGAGAGTTCTCTCCTCTCGTAGGAAAGAGAGAGAGAGAGAGGTGACACTCCCTACATAAGGTATCGGCCGGGAAACGACTCCCCTTAACCGGCGTCGTGAGCTAGCTTCCAGTTTTGCGCGCCGCCGGTCTTTTGCTTTCTTGTGCTTTTTCCGCGCCTTGCCTTCGGAGCGCGAAAGAGATTTCGAGAGTAGTTATGGGATGGCATAAAAAAGTACGCAATCCACGTACGAGGGCGTAGCGGCCGTGCGTAGGTAGCTGTGCCCTAGAGAGAGGACGGGATTCCCGAAGTCGTTTTCGGTCTCAAAAAGATGAAAGTCTTTCGACACGGAGACACGACGAGTGTTTCTCGCACGACACACGAGACCGATACCCTTCGGACTAGGCGGCGTTCTCGGCCGAAAGGATTGTTTTTACTCAAAGGAAAACGTCGGAACTTATTTACTGAGTGAGTGCTTGTGTTTTGTTTGAAAGAGCCGAAATTTATTGCTTCACCTTTTGAAAATAACTCTTGCGATATTTTATTCGGCAACTCACCTCTTCAAGACTATCTATGGTGTTTCGAAAATGAGGAGCTTCCATACCGACTCATTTTAGTTACTCTCAGATGACTTTCCATGATGAATATAGGATAGGTCTCTTTTATATTTCCATCCCGTCAATTTCTTTTGTCACCTACCGGTGATGCAACTTTTTCACTTTGATGAAATTAGACGTGACATAATCATTTAATGTTTCGTGTTTGCGGCCAATTTACGAATTAAAAGAGTAGACCTCCCTCGTTTACAATTTCGTGAAGGTCATTCATTTGTAGGTGAGGTATTGACAGATAAATGATAATTGGAGAAGTTTTCAGTTTTACTGCTGTAGGAAATGAATTTTT
Organism: Ceriagrion tenellum; assembly: GCA_963169105.1. Lineage (NCBI taxonomy): Eukaryota > Metazoa > Arthropoda > Insecta > Odonata > Coenagrionidae > Ceriagrion > Ceriagrion tenellum. Next base: position 66,487,902 of record OY720635.1, on the reverse strand, counting down.
AGAGTTTAAGTTAGCGGTTTTTTTCCCACAATTGAAACTTGTGGTTACTAATGTCGTTACATGTTTATTCCATTGCCAAAAGAAATTGCTGAGCTGCAGAATTATCTGCTAAGGACAAATTTAGCTTGTCTTGAATCGTGACAGACATTTGTGCATACATTTTTGTGTGGTTAAGAGGTATTCAATTTGAGGAAGATTTTTCCACAAATCGTGATTTTCGACCGTTACCTGATGTGAAGAAAAATATTTATTTTTCATCGAACAGTGTGTGACATTTATATTTTTTGCGGCTAAATCTTTGGATTTTAAGCGTCTTGTATTCGGACTGATATTCAACAAGCCAGTCCTATTTGAGCATTCGCAACATCTGAGTCAATTTTGTTGGTAATTACCGGCTAATTACCGGCTCTGACATCTAGGTTTCTTAACTTCTCTCTGGCAATATCATTTGTCTTTCTTGGACTAGAAAAGGTTTAGTTTTTCAGTCAACTTGCTGGAGTATTTCAAACCGCTTTGATTCATCGTATTGCATCGACACCTTTGCCAGTCATTTCACGTACAAGCTCCATCCCGCCGGAGACTCGTCGAAGATCACCGATGGCATATAAGGAAAAAAGAGATTAAGAAAAATGGAGAGGAAGGTGGAAAGGAGAGAAAAGCGGGGTCCTATGGAGAGTCTAGTCGGTTTTATTGAAGCCGAGCCGCTCTCAAAGCGAACATGAGCGATTAAAGGCTTGTAAAATTTTACTCGAGGACGATTAGTAGAGAAAAATGAGTGGCGCTTGCCTAAGTGTGGATATGAAAGCAATTGGAAAAGCTCTTTCCCGAGTCCGTCGTGATAATTGAATCCTGCGTTTCATATTCTGGAAAAACAAAACCTCATCCCCACATCCCTCCTTCGGACCTTAAATAGGTCACAGTGAGCGTGAAGGGTAACCACTGGAGATAAAAATGAGTAATTTTTCCTGTAAACAATAAATATACGCGGCTTGCATTATTCCGAGATCAGTCTTCAATGTCCCTGCGTATAGAGCGTATAAAACCAAGTTTCGCCTATGAATTGCAGTAGATACTTTACACTGCTAACCAATAGAAGTTATTGATTTTGTTTTCCGATATTTTCTGACTAGGCAAGATTCATCTCAATGTGATCTATCAATAAAAGTTCCTTTCCTGGCCCTTAGTGACATTTAAAACCTTCCAACGGCATCATCATGTTTCATTTCAATCCAGATGGAATGCTATTTGTTCATATTATTCTGTCGTATTAGTTAATTCTAAACTTTGGATTCCCTCATTTTAAAATTGCCAAAGCATGCTTGATTTGATACTTAGAGTTGTCCATGGGTGATAAAACTTTTTAAGTTCCCTTGATTTCTATAGGACTCCTTTGATTGTTGAATGGATGGCTTTCGTACTTGTTTCAGATATTTTTAATCGGTTTCAATCAGTCGGTTTAAAATATTTTTTTATTATTTAAAATTCAGCCCTGCGACTATTTAATCCATTTCTTTAGTTTGGTATGAAATATCGTAGAAAGGGCTTGCGACAATTAGTTTTGCTAATCATGTTCTATTAACGTCAAAACACGATTAGAATTTTAACCTGTATTTTCTGTCAACAGGTCATCATAAATTCTAATCATTTCGACGGTTTTAATGCTTCATTTGACGCAGCATAGACTCGGGTATCTCGTTCGCTGAACCCCATCGTGTTGGCCTGTGCGGGTGTGTGGAATAATACCCAAATACTATTTTGAGATCAAATCAAACGTGAATTAATAATAATAATTTATTCCACTCCTTATAGATTATACAAACATAGGGAATAGATTAGTGGAATATAGGTACCCCACAGGTTAACCTGTTTTGGGGTTACCATCTTTCACATTGTAACTGAGGCAGCGGCTGGAAAAACAAAACTCACAAAGTATAACAGTTTTTATATTTAGTATTTAATCCTATGTGCACAACAGCATTAACTTCTTTACATTTGTACATATTTATAATATATATACCTTTGGATACAAATAAAAAATACATCAGTACAATACATTGATGAACAAAGATTACCCAAGACCTTTTATTAGGTCTTCAACTTTCTCCTTAGTGAATAGCCATTTTCTTATACTACTCAAAAACTGAGGAACAAAGACTATGTTTGACAATTTATCTGGGATGGAACAAAAAATCTTTGAAGCAATGTACAAGTAACTCTGTTTGAATGCTTCATTACTTGGTTTAGGGATAATTACACCAGGTTTCTTTCTTAGTCTGTAAGAGTATTCTCTCGTTTCCCCTCTGTTCCCGCCTCGAATATAAAAAAATTTTAACACTTTGTAAACAAACAAGTTTCTGAAAGGTAAAATTTTGAGACGCATAAAAAGTGTAAAAGAATTCTCAGTCATTGGCTTCCGCAAAATTATTCTAATCAATTTCTTTTGAGCAGTTACTACTGGTTTTAGATTAGAAACATAGGCTCCTCCCCAGCATGTTATACCATATTCTAATCTCGAATTTACCAATGTAAAGTAGACAGTACGGATAACTGAAATCGGACAAATATAGCGCAAATAATAAAATTTTCTTAATATAGATATCATTAATTACTAAGGAGGTTTACACTTATGGATTAATAATTTCCTCATCGCCATTGGTCGTTCAATCCTGAGATTGGTGTACTGCAGCCCTCCACCCTTCACTATCATATGCTAGATCCTCTACCTCCTGATATCACTTCCCATGTACTTTCCTCTTCATTTGGTCCATGGCCTTATTCCTTGGTCTTCCTTTGGGAACTTTTTCCTCTTTTTTACCATCAATCATGTTCTTCACCAACCGATTGCGCCTCAAAGATGTGTCCAAGTCATATGCTTCTTCTTTTCTTCATCGTGTTCCACAGCTTCCTCTTCTCTTCTACTCTTCTGTAAACTTCATCTTTTCTCATTTTTTTCTATCCATTTTGTCTTCCATATCCTGCAGGCAAAACTAGTTCAAAGCCTGTTTAATAGCAATTATTTCTCTTGTGTTCTTTCGACTAGTATCTAAGGTACTTGGTAAAAAAGTAGAACTTCTGAGAAATAATTAATTAAAACCACTAATCCATGACTGAGCAGTATATGACAGGTGTTAAAATGAGGAAACTATGAATGAATTAAGCGGTAACCTGCAAAGAATATGGATCTGATTGTTGTCGAAAACCAATCTTCGGATTGATTACGGCTAATGAAATTGGCGTATCAATGAATCGAGACACTATCTTTAAATATATGCCTTCATATGTTTGTTATTAATAATCAATAAGTCTGAGCAAATAAAATGTGCAATAATATTTCTTGTTAACTTAAGTCTGATACCCAACACAGAGTTAATCGTGGCAGGTTAAAAAAGAGGAGCTTGGGAAAACTACAGGATTAGAACAGCTAATCAATGAATAAGTATACCCCAATAGGTGTCGAAATTACGAAATTAAGAGGTTAACTGAAGGGAGAATGTAGTTGATTGCTGGAGAGAACTAATCTACACTTTTATGACCACTTTTACTGATAATTTACCGAAAAAAATACAGACGTTAGGTCTGTCAATTGGGAGGTGATTTACGATTTTTCTGCGGGTCAAAATTGCTGAGGATACTATCGTTTCTCAGATCTCTTTATTTAAAAAAAATTAAATTACGTTCAAGAATGCCATCAAACTTCTTTTCACTGTACAAAAGAGAGATTTAAAAAAAAAAACGTTTTCACAGATGCAAACTCCCACTTGGGATCCGAAATCGACGTATATATGTATACACGCGAAACGGATGCGCTGTGAACCCATGAACTTTATCCTTCGCTTTTATCTCCTCCCACCCCCTAATTCCCACCCTATTCCCAAAACTGAATGTCACTCGCACGTCAGTCAATCCGTTCCCATCGTCCTTTTCGATCCATTGTTGTCGATGGACGCCGTCCGTATCCCCGGGGGAGGGGAGGGTCTGTTGTGCGCTTTCCGAGGGGCAACGTGACCGCACAGCCAAGAGAGAGAGGGAGAGCCACTCTTGGTTTTTTTTCACCCCCGCCCCCCTTTCGGCGGCATCCTTGCTCCCCACGCACCCGCACGCACGCAGCTCCACAGCCGCTCCCCGGAGTCCATTGGGCGTGTGGGATGCCGCCACGCGCTGCGCGATCCTCATCTCTGCGGAGTACGGTGGCGCGTCCGCGCGGCGGATGAGCGAATTAGGTCGGCTGGCGGGAAAAAGGAGGGCGGGAAAAAAAAAGAGAGCGAGGGTCGGGTTCACGTTGCTGTTGCCGCTGCTGCTTGGTTTATTTTGACGTTTGGCTCGTGGCTCTGAGACTGGAGGAAGATCCTCCACGTGCGCTCGGTCGTGTTTACTCGAATCCTGCGACCCGACGCGCCGGATGTGGCGAAATTGGTTCACTGGCTTCGAGAGACTGTTTTTTTTATCCCCTTCTTCTTCGAGTCTTCGGCTGTGATTACCTTCCGCAAATGGTCTCATCTCTCGCATAACGAAGGGAAAATATTTCTGCCTCTTCTTGGACGCTTTTTTCGATCGCGAATGAGGCGTCTTAACGCCTATTCATCCGACTGAATAGAAACTTCTCAGGCAAAACGGACCGAATGCATTTCCAAAGCTTGTTGTGTTTGATTCGGATGTAAAAAGGGCCTCTTATCAAACGAGAATTATGGCTTGGACACCTTCAATCGGCGACCATTGTCGAATTCATTTTGTCATATGAGCAGTGGCTCCTGCTCTGCGGGTGTTGAATAAGACCTTCTTTGCGAGCATGAACCTTTCCTTTATGTTTTTCTGCGTGTAAGGAAAAGATAAAACAAAATGATACACAAAGGATATCATACTGTCTACTTTTAGTCCAACTTAAACAAAACGTGTTTCAACTGACTAGCAGTCATCATTAGGTACAACTGGTTGTAGCTGATAATGACTGGTAGTCTTTTGCATTACGTGTTGTACGAGTTGGAATTAAAGTAGTCGGTACGATATCCTTTGCGCAACATTTACAATTCTGTTCTACACATTACGCCTAACAAAGGGGAAGATTAAACGAAGTTGGTAAAAAATTGTTTGCGTTTTACTATCTTCATCTAAATCTACAAAATACCGTAACTAGGGTCTGTGGCATGGGATGATCCCACACCAGGCGTGCGGCACTCATTCCAGTCCAGATAAGAACCTCGCACGCTTCCCCTGCCGCTAAGCGCATACCATGAATCAGTCAGAAAAACAATGCGCGTTCTGACAATGTATGAGAGCATCACGCAGACGAAAATGCGAATATACAGTACAGTCGTAAGATAACTACTGATTAGTATTGTTAATGCCCTTATTAAAGAATACTTCTGGATGCTAACTCATGTAGAAAACAAAATCATGCCGGAAATATCATGCGAGGTGATTTATTTTTGATGACGGTACGTTATTTAGCATAGGTACAGAGCCTAGTAAATTTCGGAAGTTCGTAAAACTGATCTATGGCAACTATTATGGTCCCTCATTGTGCGTGGAAAAATGACATTCTAAACCTGTTCTGCAGTCTATTTCTGTAATCTTATGCCTGTGATCGTTTTTACCATAATAGTTTGGCTCAGGCAAAATGTATTGAATGTCCAGAAAAAATAGTCTGCCTCAAACTTACATTAAAGATTTAGCCAATATTTTTCCCTGCGATTAGTCAGTGGTTCCCATGTTAATTCATAAACACATATAAGTTTATCGTAATAACTTTTAAAATATCTTGCTGCTCTCCGCTGTATTCGATCTCTTTCCAAAACTAAGCCTCATAGTGACCCAGCAGTTGCAGCTATACCAAAGGCACGTTACCTGCGGAATCATGAAACGTGCATTTTCAAACTACTTTGAGTATTTCAGTCGTTACATTTCTCTTGGTTTTGCTAATATGCCATTGAAATCTTGTGGTGCGTAACCATCGCAGACAATTTAGTTTATTTAACAACCCAGACATTTACTGTCATCTCTCGTTATAACCGTATTCCCCAGTAATGCACTATTTCCGTTCGTCCTCTCCGGTAAATAATCCAATATTTTTTATTCTGATTTACAATAAACGCACCATATTACCTGTTTCGTGTTTATACGCAAATGCTGAAATTATTTTTAGTTAGTTTTGCTATTGGAAATATCGAGACGGACTTATTTCTTTTTTATGAAAAATCATCCATTGATTTGTCGTCTGGCTTTTATCCTCTTTCCTCATAATTAAAAGCAATGTGAAAGTTCAAAAATGACTACTTTTTTCTTGCGGTTTCGAAATATTTTACCGCTTATGTCGTTTGATCCTAACATGTTGAGCCCTTTAACTAATCCTTTTTTTCTTATTTCTCTCTGAATTCAGTACACAAACTGATCTCATTTTTCAGCTAGTGTTGACACTCCTACACGTTAATTTCCTGAAGAGCTAGGAAAGCAGTTGTCTAGTAGATTATGGAGACGATTGAACGTAAATTTTAGTCTGGAATAAAGAAGTTTCCAAGTTATCCCAGTCGACAGTTTGATTTACATCAAGCCTAAGACGAGGCAGTAACTTCTAGAGACTTATGGTTCGGATTGAACCTAACTCCTGAGTAAACGCCGCTGAAAAAAGTTCGTGGAGGAGCAAACCAATCCGCCGACGTAACAGCGAGACTTGTAATAGCGTGATTCCAAATATTTTTCTTGGCGTGCTCCGCTGAAGAGAGGGCGCAGCCCCCCTAAAAACCTCCCAAGGAAAAAGTAGCACTAAAAATGATTTACGTCAATTCTCGTGTTTGTGTTATGCTTTGGCGCGAATCCACTGCCTCTCGGGTTTATTTTGCGCGCGTGAGGCGCGGAAAAAATGTCATTCTGTCTTTTGAACTACGAGGATTTTGGAGTGTGCAGTCGAATGAGGAACAACTACCAATGACTGCTCGTATTGTGCCACTCCCTTGCTGACTGAATGCATCTTTGGCAATGAATGTTGGAGATTTGTTTGTCAGGATTTTTAGTGGAAACTGGTTAAAATGCAAGGTACCTGGAATGAACGAGAGTAGGGATGATGGGGAACTCCATTTGATGACATATAGACTGTTCATCCCTTCAGAATACAACCCATGACGACGCCCCCCTAATCGCCCATCTTATGGCACAATATTGCTGTCATAAGCCGTATTTAGCTCCTCCTAAAGGAGAATCTGTCAACGCCTTTAAATACAAGAGATTCTACTCAGCGGTACTTGTAAAAGTTACGATTTGAGAGTTTGATATGTTATATCACGATAATCAATGTACCAATTGTCATTAATGCTGCAATTTCTATGCAATTTGATGTTACAGTATAACAATAATATATGAAATATTTATGCTTTGGCCATAAATAAATTTTTGATGGGGCTTTGTTTGAAAAGAAGCCATATTCATTTCATCCCATAAGAGGTATTACCGCTCTGAATACTTTAACTTCAAAGTTATTAATCACTATGGCATTCTCAGAGAAAAAATTGTGCTGCAACTAAGGTGGATCTGTTCTCCAACTGTGCTGTATGAGAACGGGAAGTGTTCTCAAGACTGCACTTTCTTTGAAACAAACAGTACAGTTTGCCACATTACACAATAGTTTTGCAGTACAGTTATTGCAATAGTACACTTCCAGCACTGTAATTCAGCACAGTTTTAGTAGAGTTATGGCCACGGTATAGTTCATGCACTGTAATGCAGAATATTTTCAGTTCAGCCCTCTCCGCAGTTCAGTCTCTACACTACACTTCTAGTGCACATCATCCTTAACAGTTCAACCACTGTACCGTCGGTTCAGCCAGGAGGACTGAAACTGCACTTACTGCTGAGTTTAGTGCAGTTGAAGCTAATGTACGGTACACCCACAGTAGAGATATTATTCTCTGGGTAATATAACGACTCCGAGGAGTGTTCTCCAAGTAGGTATACGGTAATAGTATTTGTAGTAAGGAAATCTTCCTGCTGCTATCAGCAACGTTGCACTTCTGACCTTCTGGAAATTTACGGAGATAACGAATGTCAATAAGAGCCCATGCTGTCAACTAAATGTTCAGCCGGTGCGAGATATTTCATAAAATTTACGTAATGTTTTCGTAATAGAGTACATACCTGCAAAAAGAATGAGCTATAACGGAAGGGAGACACTTTTTGCACTAATTAGGAGGATTTATGAGGTGGGAGTGTGGCCGGAAGACTTCACGAAGACGAAACGAATTCCAATATCGAAGAAGACATAATACAGCAGTTTTACAGTAGATTAATGCAAAATTACACTTCCAGCACTGTAATTTAGCAACAGTATTTGTTCAGTTATAACCAAAGTACAGTTGCTGCTCTGTGATGCAGCACATTTTCTGTACAGTCCTCTCCACAGACCAGTCTCTTTGGTACACTTCCAGCGCAAATCATCCGTAACAATTACACCACAGTACTGTCATGCACAGTTATGAAGACTGTAACTCCACTAACTGCAGAGTTTAAAGCTGTTTAAGCTTATTTAATGTACACTCAGTAGATATTTTTTCTCTGGCCTACTTAAACCACTGGCTTCCCAACTGTGGTGGCCTGGGTTCGCATCCCTGCTGCTATGTCGCCAATCCCCTGAAGTATTCTTTTCGAAGTTTATTTGTGAATATCATTCCTGTTTCATCTGCTTACAGTTAAACTGCTCATACGTTAACCCTCTATACACCGATTTTTTGTCCACTGTGTGCAGTCATTTCATATGTTACCCCAGTCGTGGAAGAATCAGGAACTAAAAGTTACGAATGAGAGATATTTTCGTTTCCAAGCTGTACAATTGATGCCACAAAGATATAGACGTAATGAAACCTAATCATACACAAAAAAGAACTCTTCTATATGTTACATCTAGGGCATTCAGCGTGATAGAGGGCTAACGTGCCGGGGTGTAGCATATACAGAAATAGAGAACGGCAACTATCTCAAATAGAGCCCTAAGGGCACACCCATACACTTGGTGGTACTGAAGTCTAGCCCACACAGATATTCTTTATATCAATACGTACATTCATTACTCAAACCATCACTTGACTACTTGACAGCTGAAGCTTTGTTCATTGACGTTGTTTTTCTATCATACCTTCTCCATACGAAGTCTTAAGCCATGTTTACACGATGCATGTACCCGCGGGGGTATATGCATGTATACATTCACCATTAAAATCGCATCGTAAAAACACCCAAAATAGTCAAAATGCATGAATGCGTGGCCATAATATAGTCCCATTTCTAATTAGGAGCATTTGTCAACGCATCTAAACAGCCACGTACTAGCGCGAGTATATGCATCGTGAAAAACACGCCTTTAAATTAATTTCACTGACTTCCTGTTTTGATACTGTGTGATAAACGAGAAAAAATACGCTACTCCAGCCGTCACATGGGCGTGGGCCAATTGAGAGTCTTATTCAGAGAACAACACTGAGTTAGCATATAAAATCCGAAGAATATTTCGAAATCGAGTGGAATTTGTGAACATTGAAAAAATTAAACGTGCAATTTTTCACCAAAAATTTACCTTTGCCTTGATGATGATGTAGTTACATCAAAAGATAGATTAAAGTAAATTTCATTTTTCGTAGACTATAACACGTTTTCTTTACTCTGTACGGAATTAGCATCTGTAACGCCAATGTAGCGGTGATAAATGTACGATTGTTCATACGGTTGCTATATCAGTAGTGGAAACGGAGCATAGTTTCAGCAAGAATACATGGATTATGCAAACTAGTATCTACTGTTACCCAGCGTCTCATCACATCACATTCGTCTAAGTCCTCTCTTCTTATGTCTTTCTCCCCCATTCCCCTCGATGCCATAAATCCGTTGCCTTGTCGCGCTTCAATCTCCATGACAACCGCCTTACACACTCACGCACATTTGCCCCGTCATTTTAATTTTTAATATTTTTTTTGTATCTCATCTCGTCTTTAATCTTAAGCCCCATCCAATCTTCCCACCTCCTCCCTTCGCCTCAATATTTCGTCTCCACACACACACACACACTAGCGCCGCAATCCCCGTTCCCCGCAAGAGGACTCCTGGGCGTCCTTAGATCCATCTGAGGGCGCCCACAGCCGCCGCCATAACCCTTCTTAACTCAGTCCATTTCCCACATCCTCGTCTAATGTCACACCGCTGCCTCTTACGGAGTTCCGCCTTCATTGCCCGCGTCGGGAGAGAGAGAGAGAGACAAAGAAAGAATAATGTCGGAAAAAGGGCGCGGAATAAGGGAGAGGGAGAGAAAAGTGGTTTTTCTTTTCCTCGGCTTGAGGGATGGCTGTTCTTTTATTTTTTCTTCTTCTTCTTCTTCTGTATGAGGGAGGGCTTAGCGAGAAGGGGATGTTTGGGAGAGGGGTTCGCCCTGATGCGGTGCCATTCTTTCGCTTGTCCCCAATTTGTCGCGGGGCATTAATCCTCTAGGCACACATTCCTCCCTCCAACTTCTTCATCCGTCTCCCTTATTCACTCCCGCTTCCTCCCCGCGCTTTGCTTTCGTCCATCCGGAGCCTCTTCTCTACCTGCCCTTATTTTCCTCTTTTTCTCTACTTCTACCAACTTCCTCCACATTATTTCCACCGCTATCGACTAACAGAATTGAGCTGCGATTACGTACACATTGACTTATGAGAAGTATTTTGTTCTTCAAGATTGTTTCTATAGATGTGGATGATTCGACTGGACAGGATTTTGGAGTGGCGACCGAATGCTTAGGTCATTTGCGCCAGTGAGGACAGGTAAAGGGAAATGGTGGATAGAAACCCAGCGTCGGCATTAGCCTGCTCTTAACGAAAGGCGCCAAGGGGACCACGGTTTTACGTCTCATCCAACAGGTGGAGTACTGTACTTGAAGTGCCCTTCACAAAACACTCAAGTAGGGATTGGGTGTTTTCTTAAAAAAATCCTCCTCCGCAGGAATGTGAACCCTGGTCATCCGTATGGTTAGCCAGTACTCTAATCACCACTCCCACTTAATCTCCGTGAATGATTCGAAACGATCGAAATTTCGAAGGCCAGACTATGTACAAGATTGATGTAGGGGATCGAATTGCTGTGGTTGCTTGAATACTGGCTAACCATTCGGACGGCTTGGGTTCAAATCCCTGCAGAGGGGGATGTTTTTTTTTCAGGTAAAACCCGATCCCTACTTGAGTTTCGTGCAGTGGGCACTTCAAGTGGAGTGCTCCGTCTGTCGAATGAGACGTGAAACTGTGGTCCCTTTGGCGCCTTTTGTAAAGACCAGGCTGATACCGACGCCGGGTTTCTCTCCACCCTTCCTCCCTTACCCGTCCCATCTGGCGCAAATGACCTTAATTCTCGGTCGCCTCCCCTAACATCCAGTCCAATGCATTTAAGTAGATGGAGGGAGCATTACATCATCAAACTGCATTCTGAACACCGAATAACGACCACATTAGTCAACTTTGTTCTTCCATTCCTTTCCTTTGAATAAAACGATGGAATAGACACCTTAGGAGATTTATAGCAAGAATATCCACCATTTGTTTGAAATTTAAGGTAGTTTGAGCGAAATATCATTTTACTTAGAAATCAATTAATTTAGTTTCATTTTAAAGAAAAATATATCACCCTTCTAATGACACCAAAAATTCGACCCCTTACCATATTACTTTCGGAGATATTTGCCAAAAAATACCAGCCCTTTTACACAGGAAATGGTACATGTATGCCCTCCAGAGAGACATTATTTACAAAATGAAGAATTTCTAACACTAAAATGTCGTAAAAAAATTAATAGCATGTAGTTTGCATGCTTTTTCAACTATATTTGAAAATTAATCATATTTTTACCGCAGTAGGTTCTTGGGTATTACAAAAAACTTTCCGTTTGAAGGAGTTTCAAACGCACCGCGCGAAAAAAATGAGTCAAGTTAAAGACATATTTAGATATTTTCATTTAATTACTTACAATTTCTGCCATGTACAATTATATTATTGCACCAGTAATAATTCAATTTTTAATTCTTGTATCTCACAGTTGGTGAAATTAAAACGTATAATTCGAATATGGTCTCTATGATGAACAGGGAACTATCTCGTTCGGACTGCCTTAAGGCAAGTAACTCGTGAAACATGCATAGATTGCCTGGTATTATGGATTCTACTCCATTTACCATAGTTTTCCCTGGAAGCGCGGGTTTATTTTTGTTTTATATAAATAAACAATATATGTAAGGTGAAAGCATATTGAAGAACTAAGTGTATGGATTTTACAAATTTTATGCAATATTATTTCCCTACATTTATATTGTAGGTATACCTCAGAACGGAGGATTGAGAATACGTGGCAGGCATTTGAGATGTGGGTGTGGAGAAGGAAGAAGAAGGTGAGGTGGACGAAGAGGAGGACAAACGAGGAAGTGCTAGAGATGGTGGGCAAGGAAAGGAAATTTCTCAATGAAATTCGAGATCGGCAGAGTAGGTGGCTGGAGAATGTAAAAACAGGTGATGGGTTACTCAAGAATGTGTTCGAAGGAGGGATGTTGGGCGAGCGGGGAAGAGGAAGAAAGAGAATAGGTTTTATGGACAGGATGACAGTGGGTAGAAATTCGTCCCCATATGTTGAGGCGAGAAAGGATAACTGGAGGAGGATAGGCTCCTGAATGTGTAGAGAACCGGGAGGAGATACTCTGACATTCAATGAAACCTACCTTTACCAGTAGAATATTTAAATAATATGTTGTAAAAGCGGCATGAATCAGCAGTTTTACTTCTAGCTACAAAAATCAACAATGCATTTCTCAAAGTTAAACACCAGTGACGTTAAATTAGCTCGTGTCGTTCACTCGTGACATTGAGCCAAACTTTTGTTGATAGGTTTTCCAGTGATAAAGTTGATATTTAAGGAATTAGAACTTAACAAGTTTCCTTTCATCTAAAAGACCTATTTCTTCCTACAATTACCTTTTCTCCTCCCTGCATATTACCTATCTTTCCTCATGTCTTTCTTTTCTTCTCTTCACCATCTGATGACATTTTAATAATATCCTTTTCCCTCTCTTCCCCTAGCTTACTGGTCTTTCTTCTTTTAGTACTTATTGAAAGCTATCAGTTTCCAGTTATCGCACCCACTCACCTATTCTACTTTCCTACAGCTTTCCTCCAACAACGCCTCCAATCCCTTTACCATGTCCGAAAGTTCGTCATTACTCTTTCTATCTTCTTATCTTTCGCTCTGACCCTAAGTCAGTTGTAAACACTGGTTCTTTGCACGCCGACGCTCATTACTGACTCCCTTCCGTCCGTCGGCCTAATCCTCAAAGAACCCACCATTTCATCCCTTCAGGATACAACTCATGGCAACGTCCCTCTCACTGCCCATCCCACGGCAGAGGATCGCTTTCATAAGCCGTATTTTGATCCCCCGAAAGGAAAATCTGTTAAGTTCTTAAAATTCAAGAGACTTGAAAAAATTACGATGTGAGAGATATTATATCATGAGAACCAATTTACCGATTGTCGTTAATGCTGCAATTTTAATGCGATTCATTGTGACGTCATCATTATTAGATTTTTTTTTTGGGATTATGTTTTAAATGTTTCTGCTTTAGATCAGTATTTTTAATGAGGCTAGATTCGAAAATAAGACACATTTCTTTCCTCCCACTAAAATTATCATCGACCTGAGCACTTTTAACGTCAAAGTTATACATGATAATTGAATATTCCTTTTAGAAATTTTTGAGGTATCTATTATCAATATTTGTATATAATAATCATCCGCGGCACCAAAATAATACCAGGATTAGGTTAATTGTTTGAAACTCTAAAATTCTCGTTGTTAATTGATTGATGAGCAATGAAAAAGTGCCTTAAGAATCAAATGAAAGTTTTCATAGTAATTATTTAAGCATTGTGCATATGTTTACAACTCAATGAAGATGTTAGTGGTATCTATTTTTAAGGTACCAATGTCCTGCGAGCTATTGGAAGGGCAAGATTTGGATCTCTTTTATGAAGGAAAATGCATCGATTGAAAAAGTATTTAAGGAATAATATCGATGTTTATGTTGAATGGTCTTATAGATATGCCTCGGTTAATTTCTAGAGTGCCAATTTTTGCACGTTTCTGCGCGGATTTAATCGGATTTGTGGCGGTATTAATAAATCCATCATGCTCAGGATATCAAGGCGTCTAATGCTTTTAATAACTTAATTCCTAATTACACGGCATGAAAATATATGATATAGAACGTATATAACGTAATATATGAACGAGTGAGGTTAAATTCTGGCCGTATTGGGTTTTAGGTGGGAAATCAGAAGTGTTATATAACTGTACAAAATTGAACTCCTTTAGCTTCAAGAGTAACTCAGTTTAACTAATCAATACTTGCCTAATCTTATACAACGAACAGTAAAATATTTATTCATTGATAAGAACTTGCACCCGTATATATCCTCTGAGATGAGAATTTGGTATTTTATGAAATCCAAAAACACCTTGTGAAGAAGACCAAGAATTTGCAAATTAATATAGAAAATTATTGAAATATTTTACTTTACGTGAAATTAAGTGACGTGTATAAAGTTAAACTTTTGTCTGGTTCGAAAAGAACAGCTTTCAGGCAAATTTATCAAAATATTTTAGGAGAAAAGGAGGTTATCACCATCTATTCTAATTTCGGATATCAATATATGTACGTTCATTGCCCTAAATTACTCAGTTAGTAAATTAAACGTTAATAAACGTAGCTTATAATATGAGTGTTTGATGCTAAATTCTGAACGTATTTTGTTTTAGGTAGAAAGTCAAATGCAAGGATGTTGGGATGTTTTATTTTATTTTTATGCCCATTATTGATTTGTAACGAAAACAAGGTTATTATAAAGTTTCTAAGGTCATTATCGATTAAGATTAGTAATTATACAGTAGTAATGACGAGTAAGCGTACGGACAAGACAAGAGTATACCGAAGGTTGGTGCATAAAATTCATGTGCCAGCGGAAAAGAGTGAACATAGGCACCCAGCGTTGTGATGAGCCAATTGGAAAAAGTTAATTTTCACTCGTTTTACTTGAAATTTTAGATCGAAAAATGTTTTTTCATTATTCCGCAAGTGAACGAAGCGTAGTTGCTAACTATTTCCAAGGCTAATGAACTAGCCATTGAATGGATACGGTCGTGTGTCCATTCCAGAGGTGCCCCTTTATTTTTAAGATTTTCTAAAAAGGCGGTAATATCTCTCTTAATTTGATTAAGAGTACAAATTTCAGGATGTGACTCAGTCAACGTGGAAAATACGCAGTCGTTGTTTTACCGCAGTTCTCATAAGGATCACCGTTTCATTTTTTTTCGTAGTTTCAGCCAAACCGAGCCTCAGATACACCCACGTTCTTTCCCCGGTGCGGAATCCCCGATAAATTCTCCAGCTCATA
The DNA here is from genome assembly GCA_963169105.1 of Ceriagrion tenellum. Classification (NCBI taxonomy): domain Eukaryota; kingdom Metazoa; phylum Arthropoda; class Insecta; order Odonata; family Coenagrionidae; genus Ceriagrion; species Ceriagrion tenellum. The sequence goes on along the minus strand of OY720635.1, from coordinate 66,472,467 downwards.
TTTCCGTTTCATTCGGACGAAAATTCTCGTCATAGAGAACTGTCGCCCTTGATTTATGTCCTCCTCAGTTTTTTCTCTCTCTTTATTTTCTCCCTTCATCATGCTTCCCTTCGCTTCCGGGGCTCTTAAATCGTTCCCCGACCCTTACGCTTTTCGGGAAAGCATTTTCTCCTAATCCCCACCCCTGGGTCCAAACATCGCCCACTGTAAGCCTTGCCCTTCTATTATATCTGAAAAAATTCGCCCAGTCTTGCCCGCTGCTTGGCAAAATCCTGAAAAAATATGTATCGACAAACGATTGAATGAATCCACTCAACCTTTTTGTAACTGTATCTAAAATAAAGAAATCCATGCTGGCCAACGTAAAGAGTGACGGAGTTTCCATCATTAAAAACCCTCACCAGGAACGGCTGATTTTTTTATCGTCCATTTTTTAAGCCTTCCTGGGCTTTAATCCCCTTTTGACTTTATCGAAGCCAATGCGAATCGAATGTAAATTTAAGTGAAAAATAAAATTGAAAAATAAAATTGAAAAATAATATACGCTAAGGGATACTTTCGACGCGAGGTCTTTTTTGCAATGCGGACGCATATCAAAACTTTAATGCACTTGAGTTTATTTTCTCCTACGGCTAGTTTTTTATAAAAGGATGACTTTTCTAATTTTAGTTCGATTCAAACTTATTCAAATCTGTATTTTTTTTGTCACCGATTTTTATCGAGAACTGAATCTGGCAAAGTGGGGAAAAGTTTCATTTGCAGACAAATATCCGGATAGAATTGTTCTCCATCGATTTTCCAGTTTTGGTCACTTATGAGAAATATCAAAATTTACTTTGAACTCTGAAATTTTTAAAGAACAAATTGTGAACACCTTTTTCCACGTGAGTAAAAAATATCAGTGTTCCATATAACACGACGCTGAAAATTTCAGCTTCTTCCGGCACCACGATAATGACCGAACTGGCATTCATTTGGGTGTTATAGCAGGTGATTGTTAGTTTCGAATCGTAACATTACTATTACTAGTTCGTATTACTAGTTTGTACCACGTAGTATTACTAGTCCGTATCTTAGCATCCCTAATTCTAGGAAATCATCTCAGTTTCCCTCCCATAGATGACTCACCATCAGATCTCTCTCCTCTTCTTTAGGTATCTTCTTATTTCTTCCATGATTCCTACCATCTTTTATTCTTTCCTGCCATTTCCTCCTGTATCATTCTCTTCAACAGGCTCTTGCTACTCCAAATATCCTCGATTCATCTTTTCTGACTCCTCTGAATATCTGCCACGAGCTCTCTTTCCTCCTCGTTCGTCCTTCTAACCACCTAACTCACCCTCTCCATTCTTCTCCACACCCACATCTCAAGTTTCTCAATTATAATACACCCTCCCTTCACCATGACATAGTCTCCAACAATGATAAAGTGTCCCATACAACGCCACGCTCCATATCAAAGTTTTCACCATTTTTTTCTTGACGTCTCATCTCTGACTCCTCCTAATCGATCTGTTCTCCTTTGAAAACGATTCTTTAGCCAAGTAAATTCTCCACCTAGTATACTCTCTCCACTTTTCCTCGTACCCACGTCTCAAATACCTCAATACTTCATACATTCTCTCTTCTCAGTGGCCAAGTTTCCGACCCATGCAGCACCACGGTCCAATTTAGAGTTTTAACCAGTCTTTTCTTAACACATCGTGTAAAGACCACCAACCCCCGATCCTAACCTCCTCACACCCCCATCATTAATTCTCATCTCTTTGAATATACTCCTTCGGTCAAAGAAATTAAAATTAGATGTCCCTAGTATTACATCGATTTCCCTACGTATTGGCTAAAAATCCTCCCTTGATTCGCAACGCGGTCTGCATACTTTCTATTCCACGAAACATTTAGAGGAATTTAAAAGGTATTAATGGGAGCGTCATAATATCATAACTCTGTGCTTTATGTGTAAAATAAATTGGATATCCATTCTCTCCGTAGTTCAACCGCGTGGTTTGGCTATATCAAACACTCTCTACTACATTACAGCGTACAAATTGGACGCGTGGTTGAGATCGTAATCGTCTTGTAGATTTGAATTACTGGTATTTTTTGATTTTTCTATTCCTTCTTTGATCACCCCTAGCTCATATTTCCATAGTTTTATCTTTCTTGGAATAAATTATGCCAGGGAGAATGTGAATTTGCAGGTAAAACGACAGTGTAAATACTTTAATGGTGTCAGGTGGAGCATGATGGAACTCCATCATGATTGATCAAATAGAAAAGGTATCAGATAAGTTCTACATATGTTGCCAAATAAAAATCTGTGGAACTTAGCCAGTGTTTTCCCTCTTTGACTAGATGTAAATACTGAATGATTGGGAGCGCCCGACGACCTTCTTTACTCTGGGACTTACAAAATTATTAATAGTTTATGATTAATTAATGAAAAATCTTAATTAAATTAATTTAATTAAGAATATTTAATTGAAAATAAGTAAATGCTCTTGAGAATTTCAATCCACATACACCATAGTTCCATGGATACTCAGAAGCATTTCGGCCGGGTATAATTCACTGCGAGCCCTTATACACTTCGCAAATGCGGTCAAAACTTGGAAGTGACCCAAGGCATCAGGATGCGGCCCATTCCTACGGTAACCCTCTGTGCGCTAACTCATGCAAATATATACCACCGCCACCATACGTGGATCCCGGCGTCTACTTCCGTGTGGATGCCACTCGGTGAATCATTCATCTTTAATTTACTTGTGGCCAGTAATTTTTCCATGAGAACCATCAGGTTTTCAATATTTAACTCTTTTTACTTTCCAGAAGAAAGGCAAACAAAAGTTTCTATCCTATGCGTCCACTTTTAGAGGGACTAGTATACATTCGTCAAAACGCATGTGTTTTTCTCATTTCTTTCAGTATCAGATGTTACCTCTTAGCAACAGTCTAGGAAACATTTTTATAACAATGATATTTAAGTAAGACGCATAAAATGTCGTAGTCGAAAGTCGATGATAGAATATTTTAACAGTAAAAAATAACACTTTGCAGATATAAGCGTGCGCCAGTCTGGTGAAGCTTGCCTGTATTTTGATTCCTTTGACCTTAACTGATACTTTTACAGATAACAGATGGTTTTCATTTTTTGCTCGTCCAGTAATTTACACGGAGATTATGATTAAATTGGTAATTTTTCTCTTTCCAATATTCTGACCTAACTGGTTCCGATGGTATCACATCATCATCAAAGGTAGGTAAGAATCTGAGTTCTAGGCGACTTGTATAAAAAATAGCCCCTGTGAAAAGGGGGTCGGATTTGTGAGTACCCTTCTTCTCCTGTCCATCCTACCTCACTTCAACTGGTATACATTTAATATATAATCTGCCGCTAACTCAGTTTTGTATCTACCCTTGAAAATGATGTGATATCGGTGAAGAAAGTCGGGTGAGCAAAATAAAAAGTGTGGAAAGTTTCCAAGTTGATTCATCTTCTTGTTAAATTATGAGCTCACTCTATAAATTTCACGTCTCCAACTATTGATTCTGTTCGTCTCATGCTCAATTCTAACTAAATTCATTGCTTTAAATTTGAGTGTTAATCCTATCTCAAGCGGTTTCATTGAAAATTTATCCTAAGATCGAAAAATTAATTCCCGCTAAAACTGTACTCACATGTCAAACTACTTTTGAAAATCATGAAAATTCTTATCGTTGACATTGCGACGATAAAAAAGCTCGGAAGTTATGAGTATCTTAAAATTCTCATCATCGTCTAAAGTAGGCTAAAAAATGGCCCATGCAGGGATTAATTCAACGGAGTGCTTGAAGTTTATTCTCTCCGGAAGTAATGGTTGCTGTCCACCGATGTCCAGCGCTAAATCAATTCATCCTGCGAAATATCCGTCTTCTCTGCCGTGGGAGTGGGGTGGTGGAGTTGATACGCTCCGCGAATCCACAATTGAAATGGGCACTCGCCTCGGCCGGGTACTTCCTACCCGCAGCGAATTCGTGGAAGTGCTGAATTCAAGTTAACATTCACGTATTGCGGTGGATTAACGCTCGAGGGAATCACAGCTGATTTAGAATGAGGAGAATCAAGAGAGCAAGATTAATTTTGCGGTAAATGTAAAGGTATTCATGAGGAATTTTGGCTTCAATGCAGCACATGAGCATTTTCCTCTCTATATTAACGTGTTCCCAGTGAATAATCCAGGTAGCTCACTTAGACATCTTCCCCGTGGACCCCAATCCTGCCAGGTTGTGAATGGACTCGTGCGCTTCGGTATCCTCTAAAGGTGAATTGGCGGGGGGAGTGATAAATAGTTGCTCCTGGTTGTGTTTGGTATCTGACCCAAGGAATTGGCCTCTCAAGAGAAGGTGCCACACTAAACCACAATCGAGGAATGCTCTGAGAAATCACATGAATTATTTTCCCACGGAAACGATGGATGAAAATCATAGCGAATCAAACTTAATAAGATGCCTCTAATTCCAGTTCAGCCAACCATAACCGATGGACTATCGCTATCATTTATTAGTATTACCGTAAATGTGAATAATAGTTTTTCTTAATGTCAGCTGAAAAGTGCATCTACATACTAGCCTGTGAGCTACCGCATAGGCCTGTGAAAGGAGGTGCTAGGACAGCAGCCTTGTGAAAATGTAAGGGATAAGATTTGGGGAGGTGAAATGGTGACGTGTATTATGGTAGTGTATTTATTGGAGCTCAGGTTTTATTGTGATCACTTATTGTGCGCGGAAAGAACGAGTTTTTGTCCCTGTGTGTTCGGCAATGTGTCTCTCTTATTCTACCGCTTCTCTCAGATCTATAGATGTAGTGAGACGTCATGATAATATTCTCTGTGTCGCTCTGAAGCACACCAGTTCTAAATTTCTCAAGCAAGCTAAGCCTAGCGCGTAGCCTCCGAGTCTCAAGGAGCTCCCACCTTAATCCCTCTAAAAGCTGTGAAACACTATATGTTCGGTCGTAGTACATGTTTTAGTGCATGAATGACAATGCATAACAGGGTTCTTGTTGTGGTGCGTAAGTGTATATTTTCTGAATCTGGCGTAATGTCTGAGTTTTTTAAATTATGAAATAGGTTACCTTAGCGCTTTAAAAAATTGCTGATTGCGCCCTATAATATGATGAGCATGCCAGAAATTTTTTATTCAAATGCTGAGTTTTTAACGATCACCATTGGAAAACGGTCACCAGCTGACTAGCTTATGTGTCTTCTTATGTAACTCGTTATGGACATTTACGCCTGAGAGGTGTATGGCTGTGGGTTCTCAACCGCCGAAAGAGTTGATCACAGCCATTAAACCGACGGCGACGGTGATGGGCGGAGGTCGGAGAGTGAGATCAGTGGATGATGTTTGGGGAAGTTTGAAAAGAGGTGTTGTAGCGATGATGACTGTGACGGAAGGCGTACTAAGTACAACTACAGGTTGAAAACAGAGGGTAACAAAGGGAATGACAATCAAGATGTAGGAGAGAATGAAATGAAGGAGAGTGAACTCCGACTGGTCATTGCGAATGGAGGATGTGCGTAGACTTGAGGTATTTGAGATGTAGGTGTTGGGAAGGTTTAAAAGGGTGACCTGGGTGGCGAGAAGGATGGACGAAGAGGTATTGGACATCGTTGGAGAGGAGACGAGGCAAGATGCGGCGGTTTTGGAGGAGGCAGAAGAGATGAATGGAGGATGTTTTGAAAAGAGAGGCTATGTTAAAGAGAATAGTAAAGAGAAGAACAATGGGAAATAGGGGAAGAGAAAGAAGAGGATAGGAATTCTGGACAAAATAGGAGGGGGGAGCCGATATGAGAATTTTAGGAGAGATCTAACGGCGACTATTCTATCGGAGGAACACATGCCAGAAACTAGGAATTTTTGGATAATTACTTCCCAAAAATCTACCGGCCAGCTGGCAGAATACTCAAATGATTAAAGCAAATGACGAGTTACTCCTAGGATTAACATAATACCGCGCTAAACCATAAACTGGGGGTCCTTTAAGACCGATGGACCATTCACTCTCAGGTATATTCTTCCCATGTTCGTGCTAAGCATTCGGCTGAATTCATGGCGGCGTGTATTGGCTGTTCAGCTCTCGCCTCACGTGCTTGATGAGGGCTTCGTGAATGCATGTTTTAATCGAAGCGCTCGAGGGATGGTCGACATACCAAGTCCAATTCCCCCGGAAATCTCTATTGGAGACAATGAACCGTCGTCTGTAAAAAGCACGATTCCAGCGGCTGGAGGACGTTTGCCTAATATATTGACAGCAATAAATTTATGTAAAATTGAATTTAACGTGGACAGTTGTGTTTTTTAAACTAATTGATGTATTCAAAGCAGAGATGGAGAATAACCTTCGATAATCTTTTCTTGAATCATATCTAAGTATTTCAACAATATTATGTTCGACATTCACAGTACACACATGGATGAAAGCAAGCGGGTTAAAAACATATTGATATTGGAACTTGAATGGAATCTACTTTCCAACACTTCCTTAAGTGTATTCTCCCGTATCACAAATACATCTTGGCTCTCACTTTCTTATGAAACTTACCATATAGAACAGGTAGATTTATTTCAGTTTCAAATCTTTTTTCTCTCGAACAAGTTTTGATCGCTGCAAAAGCACGGAATTTTAACCTTTAAATTTTGTACAAAGCCTAGGTAATCTAAATGTCTGAATTGATATTATGTACAAGTTAGTCACGTGAAATTTTGTGGGAAAACAGGTCTGAGTTTGCTTGCATATTCTTTTTTAACGGTCAGGAATGTGATCTCTCTCCCACCACGTGTAGAAACAATGACACAGAAAGCAAAGCATGGGGAGTTAGGGTGTCAGGCGTATATGTTTATCGCCACGTGACTTTTATTTGAATGACATTGCGTGTATGTACATTCGTCAGTTCACCTTGAAATGGGGTAATGGTGGGGAGGAATATGAGATCGTATAACGCGCGCGTCAGGCCATGTGGTCCCTCCATTAAGGCGCGCGGGTGTGGAACTGAGTATCGGGTTGGAAAGAACGGTTTGGGCATTCCGGGAAGGTGATAACGAGGTGCATCCCAGCGGTACACGTCCTGATGACCCGTTTCCTCCTTCATCTCGCGTGCTAACGTGACCAATTAACGCGGCTGACAATGGCTGCGTACGGTGTGTGGGACACCAACGGGCCACCACCATTCAATAAATTCATGAAAATGGTTTACCGTCTAGTTGAGGCTGGAGTAAACATAAAGTCTTCAGATAAAATCAAATATCTGGGAATTGCCTAAGCATCACACATATCGTGGAGAACACACATACAAAACATATTCGACACCGTATTAAAGAAACTAGAATTTTAATCAAGCGTATAATAGGAAGGTCCTCGGATGAAAAAGTAAAAGAGAGGTGCTACATTGCTCTGGTTAGGCCACACCTCGACTAAAACGTGAGCATTTGGGACCCTGATCATAAATATTTTACTAAAAAAATTTAGCAAAATGCAGAAGAAATTAGCGCGCTTCTTCAAAGACTTCTATGAGCGAATATATAGTATCTCACAACTTTTAGAGGGATCAAGGTGGGATCCCGTAGAGACTCGGAGGCTACCCGCTAGGCTTAGCTTGCTTGAGAAATTCAAAACCGATGTGCTTCAGAACGGCACAGAGAATATTATCATGACGCCTCACTACATCTCTAGGTCAGACAGATGCGACAAAATACGAGAGACACACTGCCGAACAGATAGGCACAAAAATTCATCCTTTCCACACACAACAAAAACAGAGCTCCATTCAATACATTACAAAATTAACGTCACCATTCCACCTCCAAAAACCTTATCCCTTACCTACATCTTTACACGGCTGGTGGACTAATATCCCCTGCCATACGTCCATTCGGCAGTTCGTACGGTGGTATGTTGGACTAGTTTATAAAAAATTATTAAATATCCTGACATGTTTTTTGTCGTAAGTATTTGCCTCTCTCTCTCTCTCTAGAATTTATTATATGGTTAGTTACAAGCGATTAGCAAATTCCAAGATTCCAGAAACCACATGAATATTGGTGCAATTTGAGGAATTTTGAAAAGCAAGTATGCTAAACGCTGGAATTAGTAAATTTTTTACGGCAATGGAGCACATTCTGCTCATTTATTGCCGCCTCCATCTCGCGTAATAAGTGACCAATTAATTGACCGAAGCGGCTGACGAGGGCTGCGCCGGGTAAAACGCTAACCTGAAACAAATTCATGGAAAAGTTTGAGTTTCTTTCCGTATTCAGTTGGAGAAATTTACTCAACAATTTCATGAACATTTTTTACAGTCGCAACTCTTTGAGGCCCTCTTTAGGATTATGTGCCGTAATGAGTACGGAGCTAATCCAAAACCAAAATCAGATTTCAGAAATCTCATAAATATTTGTACAATAAGGATGCACCACTCTAACCAAAGTCAATTTTCGCCACACTTATCGGGATATTCAGTACATTTTGTTTTCTATGGTTCTCTTTATTCCATTGTGATTCGTATTTCCAATGACACGTGCGGAACTCTAAGTGGCCGCAGCCAAAGGCATTGGAATTTTTACCAATATATTTACTCACATCATGTTTGTTGTTATCATTCATGCAGGGAAAATTCCCTAAGGTTTTGGAGTTTACTGCGTGCTTAATGATCAATTATGCTCTGCGTGTGTTATTTCTAACGACACTCCCGAGGGCGTGAGTTCATGATAAAAACGAACGCTAAATTGTATATTTCTCTCCTCCACCTTGATATCTATCTATGCAACGCTATGTTTGAAAGGATAGACGTTATCAAAAATGATATTTTTATGTGAGATAGCTACTGGTACATAAAAATTTCCTCACACTTATGGCAATAGTGTGTGTAAGGAGTGCAGTATTGTAACGAATAGCGCAATTTTTGCGGCCGTTGGCAATCGCTTTGCACGTGCGCCCTACGCTAACCGCTTTTGTTATTCGCTGCTATTCGCTGCGTTATCCGCACTGGTTAAACAATGAACTCTTTTCATATGTTTTTCTGCTTGTTTTTTATTTGGTGGCTTGACAATGGTTTTTTTGTTTTCCATCCGTCCACAGCCAAACACTAGCTATGCAGCTAGCAGCAGCTATGTTGCTCTCGTTCAATTATGAACAATCAATGGCAGATGTTAACAGAAAATAAAGATGCATAACTGCATAGAGGGTAAGGCCTGTTTTATTCTCTTTATTTCCGTCGTTCTTGTTGTCTTAGTTGAGTTTCTTGTTGCTATGTCTTCTGCTTCTACACTTGTGCCAATAAAAATCTTATACTCGACATTTCACGTGAGATTTATGATAAACAAATTAATTATTCTTTGATTAGGTATCGATGAATGGTAAACGGCAGCGGATCCCTACGATTCTTTACCTCTGCCGTCGCACGTAACCAATGCGGCCAATTAACTTTACCCGAATGTAGCTAACGACGCCTTGTCACGGTGAAACGCGTCGTATCTTTAATTGATCCGTTGTAAAGGACTCCTCTCTTTGAATTACTAAAGCAGGCAATTATCACCCGTCCTATATTTTTTATCTGCCCTGCGTTTCTCACTGCTGCGCGCGCCGCACGTTTAAGAAACCTGTGCAAAAAATTGACTCTAGATTTATAGGTCTAGAAATCCATTGTATTTAGATTTTCTGCGGGAGCAATCAACACTCGGTGCTCATGAAAGTGCTAGATCAAAGGGAAATGATGAGCGCGCATCTCGTTAATTTCTCTTATGAAAAAATGTCGAACTAAATTATAATATTTTAAACAGTTTATTGTTCTAGGTCCTCTAAGTCAATGAGATATTTAGCAAATATTTTGAGGTAAAGTAAAATACAGTGTACCAACACCAGTTGATTGGAAATAAAATGAAGTGAAATACATGTATCGAATATGTACATTAGATATGTTTTTCTGTACATGTGCTAAGTTTCATTTTGAATCAGCAAGTCTTCGATGCTTCAAATTTTGACGATGGTGAAGATTTGTCAGTGGAATACCTATCCCAACTTTGATGCTATGTTGGAATTGCTTTTAGCTTGGTACTTTTACCGAGTTTCCCTCCACCCTTCTTCCTTTACCCAAAATAATCCTTTCTTCGACAACCTACTCACTCTTCCTCAATGGCGTAAATTTCTTCAGCTATCAGTCGCATCTCCAAAAGAAGTAACCAATCAGTAAATGCGTGCGGTTACAAAAGACGCCGGAAATGTAAACGAATACAAAATTATAATTTACGCTAATCATACGGATATGTGATTCAGTGATCACACATTCAAAAACATGTCATGGACGAGTGGTAGAATTCCAGTAGACAGCTCATAATCAAGTTTCTTTTGCATCCCTAAGCTTAAGGGGACTGAGAGCGTCGTTGGTCTACATCTACTTGTACATCTGCATACTGAACTGCGAGCCGTCGCATGGGTGTGTGGAGGGGGATTAGGACACCAGCCATGTAGAGATGTAAGGTTTTGGGTGGTGAAATGGTGACGTGTATTATAGGAGTGTATTTAATGGAGCTCAGTTTTTATAATGTTCACTTATTGTGGGTGGAAAAAACGAGTTATTGTACCTACCTGTTCAACAATGTATCTCTGTTATTTTATCGCTTCCGTCAGACCTACAGATGTAGTGAGGCGTCTAGATAATATTCTCTGTGTTGCTCGGAAACAAACCAGTTCTGAAAGTCTCGAGCAACCTTGCTGCATTTTGTCAGTGCATTTGGTAGTTTGTACCTACGGTCGGTGGTGTTGGTAGTGGGAGTGGGACATGAATCGTGTAGTAAAAATGGAAAGTTGTAAGTGCCAGAAACTAAAATTTTCAGTATTCAATAAAATAAGTCTAAAACGTTGAATATTTACTAAAAAAATTGTTATATATTTATAAAAATAGAAAAGCAATAGGAATAACATATAGTACAGTTTTTTTAAATATATAAGTGGAAACCAAAATAAAGATGCTTAATGAAGTGATTCTTCTTGATGAAGTGAAGGGTTAGTTTTAACAAAAGGATGCAAGTCCAGTATTGTTTAGAAGCTTTTTAATGTATACCATAAATTCAATGTTATAATGTGTTACAAGGATACATTATAATAAGTACAAAAGATATTTTGATGACTTTTAGGCACAGTCTTGACTTTCTGAACCTCCTGCTCCTTTCTCAATGATAAATCTACCTGAAAATCGAGTTTTAACATTAGTCAAAATTCCCACGCATATTAATTGTATCTTTTTAATAGATTTTTTAATTGCAATAGACAAGGAACATACATCATGGCGGGTGGACTTACATCATTCTCCGCTTCAACCCCGCACGGCTCTTGCACGGTGCTGACATCTTCCGACTGCTCTACAAACTAGGGAAAAATTTTCTGACACTTACTACCTTGCCTATCTTATTACGCTTGGCTTGTACTTCGCTTTTCACCGAAAAAGTCATTTTTTTATTTTTTGGCACTTACATCCTTTTTCATTTTTACTACACAATCTCTCACGCTTACATCAAAATTACTTCTCCGTCCACCTATGGCGAATGGATAATGCTCCGAAACTCGTCCGCGTCGGATACAATTTCGGACACGTGCCACTGGGACGCACCAGTTGCCTCACCTAAGCATTATTCAACCGCGGGATGGCACAAGTGAAAAAAAAGAACGAAACCAGTCGGTTTCAGGCTCGTGGCATTGTCGATGGTATATGCTTGCAAATGGTTTCCACCGAATTTCGTACCGTTCCACGAAATTACCGAACTAATTACTTACCCTTTCATTGTCTCGATGTATATGGCGGTGTTATCTATTCTACCTCTCTATTTCCTCACTCTCTCATCCTTATCGCCGTGTCGGTGACATCCTAATTGCTCGTAACTTACCCGTGACGATTTTAATTGTCCTCGATGCACGAGGCCAGGGGTGATTTGTGTCTTTCGTGGGTGGAGCAATGGCAAAATTGGGGACGGGCGAATTTCTAGCGGAGGAGAGGGCATGTCACGGGGGCCCCTCATAATACTGCGGATGTAACTTACGGGAAATGTTCGAGTTTTGTGAAATTTCATCACATCGACTTCCGGTAGTTGAAATTTGCGAGGGGAGAAGACTATTAATTTTTCGCGAATAGATAGGAAATTCTACTAGTGCCACCTCCGTTGTTTAACGTCCCTCTCTTCATATGAAATATACTATCTTGCGATTGCAAAAGAAATAGCAATTACTCCTTAGTCTCATCTTCTTCTCCTCAATCTTAAATTTGGTGGGCATTCAAATCTTTATTTCTAGAGCAAGTCTCTTTAGTTCTTCATATCTCCTCCCTCCTCCATCCCATTTAGGAATTCCTGCCTAGATCTTCCTCTTCCTGCTCGTCCCTCCACCATTCCTTCTATTAAGGCAGTCATCCAGTTATAGTGCCACAACAGATGTCAAATCCATCGTTCTCTCCTCCTTCCCTCCTCCTTCTCTCCTCTCCTCACTCCTTACTAGGTAATTCAAAATATTTCACACTCCCGCACAGTCCATAACGTACATTTTCGCAGGAGACAACGGATTACTAAATATATTAATGAAATTTATAATTATTTCGGCCTTTGAGTCGCTTTCAAAATAAGCCTAGTTTACAACTATGGCAGGCACTTAAAAGGATTTTGACATACGTAAAGGGAACAGTAGACTTATCACTTCTTTATAGAAAAGATCACATTAATAGTACTCCTTTGATAGGATTTGCAGATACAGATTGGGCAAGGGATAGTGATAGGAAATTCAAATCAGGTAATTGTTTAAAATCTATTTATTATATAATTAAAATAAATAGATTTTAAACTAAATCTAGATCTAAAGATTAAAAATAATAATAAATAATATAAAAATAAAAAATACTGTGGTTTGGAAATCAAAGAAGCAGGCAACTGTCGCTTTAAATTCAACTGAAGCTGAGTTTGTCTTTGTGCGATGCGACAGCTGAGGCTTGTTGGATAGTCAAACTGTTAAAGTATTTAGATATTATTGTTCAAAATGTAACAATATATGAAGACAATCAGAGTACCACAAAAGCTATAAATAATCCTGATCAAAACGATTAAAACATCTGGAGGTTAAATTTAACTCTGTTAAACAGAAAGTGGAGGAAGGATTAATAAATTTGGAATATGTTTCAACTGTAAACCGATTAGCTGATGGGTTGTCCTGTTTTTCATGCCGCCAGTGATGCTCATTATATGTTCTACAGCATCTCTGTAGTAGTTCGTTTTCTATTCTGTAAAACAACTCCACATCTCAGTATCTCACAGCTCCTTTTACCTGATCTCGGAAGACACCCTTCCACCCCATTCACAATCCTAAATTTAAGAGCTATCCCAAAAATACCACTACGGTTCTATTGGCTGCTATAGAAAAACGCTTTGAGACGGCGGATTCCAGGAAAATCGTAGCTCAGCGCGTCCTTTCTCGGGTCTGGGAGTTTTTGGCCCAAATGGATCAATTCTAAGGATCCCATTGACGATTTTCTCGTAAAAAAGAAACGAATGACTTCAAAAGACATATTTTTTACGCGTAAAGGTCCACCCACTTCTCCGAGTTTGTAGCCCAGTGACCTTATTTTCAATTGGTAGCACTATTTCTTGGAATTCACTGATCATTTATTTCATTGAATCTTGACTCTCCTCTAAGGATGCGCTTTAAAGCCAATTCCAGGCATGACTTTTGGCTATCATGGGTCTAATAGCATAAATGTTTTCCTTTTGATGCGGTTACTTCGAGGAAAAGATTCGAATCCTGTGTCCTTCAGGGAAAGAAAACTGACAGATTGTCAATAGTTATTACCGTCCTGATCCATCCTAACTTGTAGCATTGGTTACTGCAGCATTCATACACGGCGCAGAAATTTATATCGACTCACTCTAACATTAAGACTCTTTGGCTTGGCCATGATCCTCATAACTTCTTGAGGGTAACCTTTCCACTAAAGCAATTTAAGTTGTCTCATATTTGTTTTTTATTAAATTTTCATTCAGTTAATATAACACATTCTAATGGATCCTACATACATTTATTTCATGCTTCAGCCTACCGTGGGTGTAAAAAAAAGTATCCTATTTTAATCTTAAACACTGCTATATATCCCGACAACTCTTATGTATAATATAAATTGCGTTTAACTTGGGTCCTTCTTGGTTTCATTCAAGAATAGTCACATAATTTATTATATCAATTCAGCGTTAAATAAAACAAAAATGTGTCTCATCCTAGTTTATTGGCAAAAGTTTGAAATAATATTGGTAGAGTATTTGCAAGAGTTTGAAATAAAATTGGTAGACAGTACGATATCTTTTGAGCGTCATTATTCATTATGCTGTTCTACAACATCTCACCGGAGAAAGTGGAGTTTAGTTTAATGGCCATTAAATTCTCCAACCTTAATGCACTCGGCTTCAATGTGACAAACAACTTGGACCAGATGACAGCTTAAACAGAAATAATACTTGTTAAAAGTGTTTAAATAGTTTGAATTTAATCCTTTGAAAATATAATTTCTGATTATATCACATTAAGTCATAAAGCGCTTACATCGCTCACCGTATATGACTAAGAGAAATTTCCCTATCAGAGGCAAGGAATTCCTGTTGACCTGCGCCAGCATGCGGATCACAGGTTGAAGAGAACTGGGAACTTGAGTGATGGTGTCTCGTAGAATAAATTGTTGTTAAGGTCATCGTAAAACTGGCTGGACAATACTGACGACAGAGGACAGGGCTATTTTTATGACAAATCATGGAAACTGAGATTCAACCCACCATGTGGGTGTGGTTCTGAAGAGCGGCGGGAAAAAAGGACTCCTTAAGATTGGAAATGTTTGCTTGGCAGCATAAAATTATGTGTAAAATTGTGGGTGGACAAATAAGTTTTCATACGTTGGGAAGTTCAAAAAACATCTCCTAGGTAAATGTGGGTAGAGTCATCGATTCAGAATTGCCAATTAACTGATATTGTTGATTTCAATTCCGTCAATGAAAACAAAAATATTATTAGTTGGGTCGTCGATGTATGAATTAAACGTTGTTTCAACAATACCACAAACTCAGTGGTCATGAATTAATGAGAATCAAGAGGCGAAAAGTAGAATAAGGCAAAATTTTCTCTATATTAGTTCATCAATGGTAACAAATTGGCAATACATGAAGAAAACATCCTCTATAGTTTTACATTTTAGTCGCTAATTTCAAGCTTCACACAAACTCTGCTCCTCCCCCGACAAAAGTAAATATTTTGTCACCATCCTGATATTGAAGAGACTCACTCGCCGGAGTGAGTTTATCCTTCAGTGCTCCAAAAACCTCGACAGTTAGAACCAGTCCAAATAATTAACAATCACTACGTTTACCAATCGAGCTGAGATCGATCTGAAAATTCTATGCCAGCAAACTCGGATCACCTGGTTTACCAACTGGAAATCGATTGAAATAATAAGTTGAATCGGTTCATATCGATTTGATGAAATCTCAGACTGGTAGAGAAAGCGGGCCGAGATAGCCCGCTTCCCATATCGATGTCACTAGCTCGTTGCGTTTACTATACCGAGATGAACCGGCTAAATCGACCTGGGTTCAATTGGTGAACGTAGTGAATGGGTCGTTAGAATACCAAATGATGACGATCAGAAGGTTCAGATCGACTAGCTGTGAATTTGATCGCACCATAGTTTAGCCAGCCCAGTTTGCAAAAGTTCGACTATGACCCACACGCAACGCTGTAGCATCAGGCCATTCTTTCATTTGCATTTCCCCACCTGAATATCGGTCTTTAGACTTGTTTCAATTTCAATCTGGCTTACCGCACCTGTTTCATCTTACAGTGATATTCATTTGCATGCCGTTCAATTTCCATCAGATGGCTCGTTTGCAAACACCCATGCTTTCCGCCACAAATGCTGATTCTCTCGCTTAATGTTGCCAATGGCTCGCTTTCCGTCCGTTCTCTCTTCTTTATTTGGTTTTGCGCTTTTGTACCTCAGACTTCCCTCAGGGGATTTTCCCATCTGTTGTGATCCTCGGAAAAAAATCCATTGTCGATCGGAATGCGTCCAATCCATTTGAGATCCTTTCCTACCATCCAATTTATCGCAAAGCAATCCTCTTTTTTCCCCTTCTGTCCGCTCCATTTCTCCTTTCTCATTATACATTCGTCCATTTGATATTCAGCATCCACATCCAGTATCTGAAAGGATTTTCTATTATTTTCTCCGCTTGTGATTCTTATTCCGAGCTCTTCTAAATAGGAACAAATACTTTCATACATATTCTTAATACTGTTCTCAGTTATTCAATAATTATTAGATTATATCGAGGGTTTTTGTCAATTTTTAAATGTCAGCTTTTCCTTGACGACGTTTCGAAAATACTTTATTCTTTAACACCCCATTAGGGCTAGAATATTTAAACACAGGAAATTATGGCCATTCATACAAATAATTATTTTATACCAATCATCCACTACATATGTGTCCGCAGTGATTATCTTGGAATAAAACATTTACAAATATTAATTCCAATACATAATTTTGTGGCCTCACCCAATAAAGATGTCATAATTTCACATATAATTAACATCTCTCTTCGTGTACAAGAATATATAGCTATTCATTGATACAAAAAAACATTAGCATATGAAATCAAGAGATCATTTGGAACTAATTTTTTTACAATTCTTGATTCCAAGGTAATTGAGGCAGGGTATATGTGCTGGATAATTCGTATGAAAATGAATATTAGCTTAAATGACCATATCCTGTGTGTTTTTATTCTAGACCTATTAATATATCCTATCAATAAATATAATCTTCAATTTGAAAAAATAAATAAAACACATGAAAAACGGACATAGTTGCAAAGACATACGGAAGAGATTAGCGCTAGCTAAGGAGGTATTAATAATAGAAGGGAGCTGATGACGGGGACCTTGGGTAAGGATGTGAAGAAAAGGCTGGTAAAGAGCTTAATATGGAGCATGGCGTTGTATAGTGCAGAAATGTGAACCCTCAGAAAGGGGGATGAGAATAGGCTTCAGACTTTTGAGATGTGAGCTTGGAGAAGAATGGAGAAGGTAAGGTGGACGAAGAGGAGGGCTAAGGAAGAAGTGCTTGAGATTGTGGGCGAGGAAAGGAAATTTCTCAATGAAATTCGAGACCGGCGGACTAGGTGGCTGGAGAATGTAATAAACGGTGATGGGTTGTTCGAGAATCTGATAGAGGGAAGGATGTTGGTCCAACCAGGAAGAGGAAGGAGGAGGATAAGTTTCATGGACGGAATGAAGAAGGGTAGATCGTATGTTGTTGCAAAAAAGGATCTTCTAGAGATTGGCCCCTGAAAAAGTAGAAAAATGGGAGGAGATTCTCTGTCATTTAATAAAACCAACATTAATCGGTAGAACACTTATTTTAAAAATCTTCCTGTTCCGAGTGTCATTTATATGCGCTAAGCGTATAGTTGTAGCTCTTTCAGTCGTGTCTGCTGACATACCTTTTAAATACGGCAAACATTACCGGCGGAGGAACTATAATCCGTGCGCTCCAGCCTCTAGGTGTCCTGTGGTCATGTGGACTATACTAATACCACATTCTTTCCGTCGTCGAATCGTAACAAGCCCTGCCTAATCCTATCATTGCCTCTTATCCATCCCTCCACAACCTCACCCCGCTAACCTCATCCTCTCGCAGTGAGACAAGAGTTGATATATTTCCTCCTTTTCATACGTGCGTATGTCCATTGTTTCGCGATAAAACTCGAGAATCCCCTAGGCCTCGCGAACGTGATAAATGCGTCACTGCTTCATAATATAACGACTGTGACCTTCGCTTGACCAATAAAAAACTTGGCCCTGAACTTGGAGGCGCGTGTACAATGGTGAGGTTATTTTTTCCACGTGAAATTTAGACGGTTCTTTCGCCTATATTTTTTATTTAACCCAGAGTAATTTTATCGAGGCAAAGTTTTCACAGCTATACCCATGGGTTTCCAGACTTATTTATTCTCTTGATAATGTTGGAGCGCCGGGATTTTTCTTTAATGGTAGGCTCATTCGTTCTCACGAGTATCTAGAAAAAATGAGAAAATAGAAATACTTGCTTAATATTTGGATGATCTAATTAGCAACACTTACTTTGTTAAATCAGTTATTTTGCCATGATGTTCACATTTTTAATCAACTTGTTATTTTTGGCGGTAGCGGTTAACAAAAAAGAATATTTTTTCTAGTGAGAAATGCCGAAAGGGATGGCGTTTTGTGGGTACATATACGGCTACATCTACATTTACTCATTTCCCTGCAAGCCACTACAAGGGTGTTTGGCAGGGGAACTTATCACCAACATGCACAACAGTGTAGAAATTAACTTTCAGTAACATACACCACACCATGGCTATGCTATAAATGCTATAGAAACTACCTAAACAATGTAAAATGCAGCTATGTAAACGTTACACTAGAGTCCTGCAGGTAACATGCAATACATGATGTTAGCACTACTCGGCAAATTAAGAAACATGCAATAGGGTGCATATGAATTATTCTGCTGCACTACCTGTCAACTAACTTACTACAAGTCTTAACGCAGTTTTATGGTCTCTTATAGATCATGGGAAAGACGACATTTTAAACCTTTCTGTTCTAAATATATTTCCCTTATTTTATCCTCATGATATGATCTACAGTAGTGTGCTGGAGTCCGTAAGATGTTGATAACTTCGTCGGAAACGAAAATTGGTTTTGAATTTACCTTAAAGATTGGGTCGAATTTTCAATCGACGGTCTGAAAGCGATTCCCATCCAAGTTGTTGAAAGAAGTCATAAGCGTAATAATAACGAGGCTGTCATAACATGTAGTTATGTTATGTTAAAGTGGTTGCCTGATCACGCGGCTTCATTATGCCCAAGGTGAAATGATATTCTTCATTTTTTAAATCATGAGAAGCATGGTACATGATACGAATCTTTTTTTCCTTCGAAGCTCTTGGTCAATTTCGAGGAATTGGATGCGGGCCAAGTTCTCTCAGCTGGCAGAAGGCATAAACCTTAACGAAATCCATTAAAGATTATAGCATCGCAGCATATACTCAAGCAGCGTGAAACCGACTGAATTAATGTGAAGCTGTATATCAACGGTTTTAAATTAACTTATTAAGTATAACTTCTAAGAGAAATAGTAAATATTTCTCCGATGGCCATAACATTATTTTAAAAAGTCTTTTAATTGGGTTCTCCAAACCACGGCGATCCTCATACATTTTTTTTTCTTTATTTTTTTTTCGTTTTATTTTACCTTTGACTGGAGGCATATATTTGGGATCCAGTCCTTTTTGACCTAATTTAGAAGTCCATCTGGAATTGAGAGCTAGTGGTGTGTTTACTCGTCACCACCCTTGTACGAACATACACTGGCTTTTAAATTGACAATTTACGATTTAATTTTTCCAATTCTGTTATTAGCTACATAGTAAGGTAGTTTCAGCGAAATAGTTCCCTAGTCATAAGGAAGAGGATATTCGAATCATACTTTTTAATTTCAGCAGCTGAGGGAAGAATCAATTAAATATTGCATTAATAACGATGCAATAATATACTTTTATATGACTGAAATTCATTAATTTTATTAAAAACGTCCATATAAGGCTTTAACTTGATTCATTATCTTCAAGCAGCACATTGAAAACATTCTTTCGCAACGGAAGGTATTTTCCTAATCTGGAAAAAATTACTGCGGTAAAAATATGATTTACTTTCTAAAATTGTTGAGAAAACATGCAAATGCACTGTTATTTTTTTCACGAGATCTAGGTGTCATAAGCTCCTCATTTTCTTAAATAAGATCTCTCTGGAGTGCATACACGCACCATTTTCCATGTTAAAGGGCTGGTATGGGTGCGATATTTTTTTTATGAAACAAAATTTATTGATTTTGAGGTGAAACGATGTTTCACTCCAAATATTTAACCGTATATTGCTGGGTATTTTATTTTATTCAGTAATTTTTAAGGATACGACTTTTTAAAAACGAGGATTTGAGCGCAATGTATTTTTGGAGAAACTTCGAGGCATTGAGCATCCCATAAATCGAGAAAATATTTTAGATGCTAAAAAATAGGACAAATAAAGTTTAACGGGGAAGTGGAGTGAGCTTTTAGGAAACAAATGTAATCTTTGAGAAACTGTCAAGCATAGAATTAATGCTTCGGGAAGCAGGTAAAATTTTTATTTTGAATAGTTAATATTGATTTCAACAATGGAGTGTGTTCGATTGTTGCAGCGCCTTTTCTGCTATAATAATATCCGTCAGTTTCCCCAGTGAAATATTTCACAAGCCTAATTGTAATTGGCACATTGACATTTTCATTGCAAGGGGGGCGCATGTTGGATGTGAAATTTCCTGGCCTTGGTTATCAAAGTGTCAGTTCCGTCTGATGAATTTCAGATCCATGCGGAAGTGACGTGACTCACTCTTAAATCAGCATAATTACTAATGACTATTTAGCAAGCCGCTTGGTGGCACACTAGCTCTTAACTTTCATACGTCCAAGTAACTCCTGTAAGTCTTCCATCCAATAGCAACGCAGACTTGAAGCTCTCGACCACACTGTGGAATATGTTAGATTGAAATTAGTACTATGATTAATTCTTCTTCCATCCTTCATTAGGCCAAAATAAGAGTCCACAAAATGTCTTCTTCTAAGGTGAATCTGTTATCAGACAGGTTTCAATTGAACTGCTCCCTCCATGCTCGTCTATCCTATGATGTATCCCTCAGTACTTCGTAACTCCTTCCATTCAAAATATCATTTATAATATTATTTCTTCATCTTCCTCCTTCTCTCCTACCTCGATCTTTCCTTCTAATATTCTTTTCAAAATCCACAAAGCGTAATGATTGAGAAAATTCACCGCAAACTTCCTTACGACCTCGTCACCAGAGACCATGTTTCCAAAAAATCATATTTTGGGGAATATTAGACTTTTTTCTATAATTCGAAGGGTCTAATGGCGAGTCATTCAAAGGTGTCATAACGAAACGATGTACCAGCCGGATAAAAACTGTCCAAAAACCTACCAAGCAGCTGGAGGAAATTTAAATGAATTCTTAAACTTTACCTAGAGTCCTGAATGACAAATTTTCCTGTGCCTGATTAAGGTGAGACACCATTCCAACGTTTAGAATGTCACCGTCAGATGATATACGGTGCTACTCGGAGTGTTCATCAGTAGAAAACTTAACGCTCATTTAGAGCCTTCAACGGGACCACAGATTTGCCAGCAACAGTAACTTGCTGTGCGGGATATTAGATGTGACATGATTATCAATATTTCCTCCGAGGAAACAGATTTATCTAGCGCCGCTAATGAGTGGTGTGACAATATATTTCGCGTCATGTTTAACTTATTGAGACTTCTTCCAAGTTTTATTTGTTCTCTTCAGAGTGATATCGTTGAACGCCCCAAAAGTTTACCCTCCAAGCTAATTCGAGAAGTATTTTACTCTCCAACGTTCGCTTCCTCGGAAAACTTACATCACACAGCCTTCTCCTTCCCCTCCTCCTCCTCCTAGCTCTCCGGCGACTGCTCCTCTTCCGTCTTCCCAAGATTCCTTTTCCTCGCTCTCCTCCATCATTCTCCACGCTTCGTTCCCTCGCAGACACACACACACACACACACGCAGAGACATGACCCCCATCCTCCCGTCTCTAGTCCGTCTATTTATAAAGTCCATCTCCGCAAACTCCTCATCTTCCTTTCTCTTCCTGCATCACTATTTCTCTCTCCTCCTCTCTCATCTCAACCAAACCCCTTCCTCCACTCCGTCATCCCGTCGTTCTTAGACTTTTAAAAGGGGAATAGAATTGATTTTTAAAGTATTCTACCGGTAAAAGTAGGTTTTGTTGGATGTCCGATAATCTCCTCCCCCCGTTTTCTTCCCATTCAGGGGCCAAACTACCTCTAGTATTTTTTCACCTCAGCATACGATCTACCCTTCATCATCCTGTCCAAGAAACCTATTATCTTTCTTCCTCCTCCCCGCTTACCCAAAATCCTTCCTTCTATCACAGTCTTCAGCAACCCATCGCTCATTACTATATATCCTTCAACCACCTACCCTGCCTATTCCGGATTTCATTCAGAAGTTTCCTATCCTCGTCCACCTTCTCAAGCACTTCCTCGCTTGTCTTTCTCTCTGTCCATCAAACCTTCTCCATCTTTCTCCACACCGACATCACAAATGCTTGCAGTCTATTCTTGTCCTCCTTTTTGAGAGTCCACGTTTCTGCCCCATACAACGCTGTGCTCCATATTAAAACTCTTCACCAGCCTCTTCTAATACTTTAATATAATATAGGTACATTAATTGATGTTGATATCGCTTCATGGGGGAAAAATCTTTAAGACGGTGATGTGGCAGAGAGGGGAAATCGATGCAGCGACTGGTCCGTGGTCATTTACCGCTTCCTTGTCCTGCTCGTCTCATGTCTCCCGCCTCAACCATTCCTCCCACTCCCATCTGCTCCACTGGACGATTTCCAAATGCAATTCTCAATGGGGACCACGTTTTCCGCGACCGAGCGCCGATGCCGCGCATTCCCGCTCATCGCCATCATCCCCATTTCTCCTCCCTTTAACGCTCCTCTCGTCAGCGTCTAGACTTCCTTCTCTTTCAAATCCTCTGCCGCTCAGCCTTGCAGACGGCTTATTGCTGGCCTCATTGGCAACGGGAAAAATTATTTAAGGGATTTTTATCTCTTCCTTCACTTCCCCTATGAATGGAACGGGTTCTGGGATTGGGTCTGGTTGTAGTTCTTGCCACTGTCGTCCACTTACCTCTTCAGCTAGTTCTGGTGTCTTTCTCTCGGAAGTGACATTTAAGAGTTCACTAATATTATTCAGCCCATCGGCTTAAGACTTGTTACTTTCCGCCATTCATATTCCCTTCTTTATCTTGGCAAAATATTGCCCGTGGTTGAAACATTTTTCTTATGTCCTGTATTTAGGCATTGAAGTTCCACACCTCCTGGTTGTTGTGATGCTAGGTAAATTATTTGCCTGATAACTGGTGCGATCACGGTTTCGTGTCACGCATGGATGTAAAGGCATATTTTAACTGGTTCTGGCTGAATGAGCGCTCAGAGCTCAGCTCATATAACCCTGGATGGACGGAAAAAACTCAAATCAGGATATTAAATCATTATAATATATTTTATTTTTATGCAATTATCTTTTTTCTGCCGAATTGGCCACTGACCACGCTGGTTTGATAGTTTGACCTCCTTCATCTTCTTGTCGTTCAAGAATTTATCAACTACACCAACCTTAATTTTAATTGAGTGTTAGGCACAAAATCACAGCGTTTCATCCGTGAGAAAGTGACCCTAAATTATGTAACAGTATATTTTTTTGCTGATCACTTAAATAATAAAAATATTAAGTTGATTATCTCTATTATTGATATGCATATTATTGTTTTTATTTAACGCTTAAATAATTGATGAATTTAAACGTTAGAAGCAGTAAATATATGCTTGTTGTAATTTATGTTATAAGAAGAAAAGGCCATTCATAGAATATAACTTTCGACAGGTCACAACGACAATAGATTGTAGGCTAAACATCGAGTATCGTTCGCTCGAAATCGATGTATCTCAAGCCAACCGTTGATACTCTTCTCAGCTCTAATCCTGGCTGCCTCCTCGTCTCCTTTCCTGCTCGCCGCTCTTCTTCTTCGAGGGGGAAGGAGACAAAAACAGCTTCAACCCCTTTGGAAAACCTTTTACAGGCGAGGGCAAAGGGGTCTTCAAGCCTTGTCTGCCCGCCCGTGCGATGTTGTCACGTGTCAATCAGAGCTGATGAGGGAGGTTTGAGGGAGAGATTTCAAGGGATAATGGGGTTTGTAGAAACGTGGGTGTGCCTCACTGTTCCACGTCCCAGTAGGTGGTAATTTTTTATTGAATTGAGTGGCGGTTCTCAACCCCTTGGTAGGCGCACATCGAGGGGCAAGGACTCTGAGGTTTTGGAAATTTTCGGATAATGCGAAAAAATTCAAATACAGGCGGAAGTAAATTTTTGGTAATGAAAGGAGCGTTTCTTTGTTGACTCAGTCACGTCGAGAGGATGGAATGGAATCTCTTGGGATGCCATTAACGCATAAATTAAAAAGCAAGATGGTTAAGAAGACTTGATGATAGCACAGTGAAACTCCTCTTTAACGACCACTCCTATCAAGCGACTACCCCTCTCAACGACCATTTTATAGCAAAACTTTATTCGTCGTCGTCGCTATATTCAGGTTCCATTTAATGTGAACATCAAATTGATATGCATTGAAATTTTCCAGAAGCAACTAAGTTATGAGGAACTAATTACTATCAGTACAGGTTTAAAAAAATTGCCGCTTCAAGAGTTTTTCCATTCTTTTTGTTATCAGCCACCCTTTCATTTGTATAATATGTACTCCTGGACAGCCCTCCTGGGCAGGGCTCAACAACGAGCTTCTTTTTCGGCACCCCTTCCCAGTCCTTTCTAAAAAAATTTCCCTTCTGACGAGCCCCTAATCTATGTTCCCTTGCCTTCCCTCCCAAATATTAGTTTGTTCTCCAACTCCCCCCTTCATAGCGTAAGGTTACTATTGTAAAAATCAATAAATGAAAGATTAACAAATGAACGTGAAGATGCAGCCAGCTGCGAAACGCATTTTACGTTTACTATAAGTAACTGTGGAAAAGTACAACACTAATTTTCAATATGGATTTGAATGTGATATTTTACACCATTATTTGCATTCTAGCACCTCTGACTTCTTCCCGACACCTTTCAATCTCCATTTGTCCGTACCCACCGAGTGAGTCTGAGACGGGGCAAATGGATAAAGCGCTTCAAAGGGCATAAAAGTTGAACGGGATGCGCCAGTATTGATGGCCTGTATGTAACGTGAATGGAGGGCTCACAATCCCTGGAGTCGTCGGTCAACCAAGCCTCTGTTACAAGTGAGGCGTCGAAAAAATTTCGAATCCCGCTTCTCCCCGATCGATCCACGTGGACGCGCTCTGGCGTCCGACACGGTAAACAATCACGGGATGGTTGGGGCCCGCTCATCCTTTCATGTCCGTTGACGCGCCGGGAAAAGTAGATAGGTGGCAGCACGAAGCAGTCATTACTCCATTCATCGAGTCCCCCAGCGAATCAGACTGTGCCCTCGCACACAAGAGGGGGGTGAATTTCTGCAGCGCGCGACCCCGTGACCTCTCCCCCTCGATGACCGGCGGTGGCCCCGGCGAGAGTTTTTAACCCCTCCCGCTACTCTCCCCCCCCGGAGGTCATGGATGCACACCGCTAGTTTCAATGCTCGCCATCCCGACGGAAAAGAAAATTCAGGTTTCCCCAGACCCTTTGAGGAGGGAAATGATGGGTTGCGGGCAGATCAAACGGAATGTTGAAATGCCATTCGCATCGCTCCGGCCTCAAAAGGATTCTTTTTTTTCCTTCTCCCCTGGAGTTCACCCCGGAGTTCGGAAAGGAAAATCTGTGTTTTGCGGGCTTTGATTGTCATTTTGTGTCTATCGATTTTTTCCGCAAGCTTCATTAAATAACCAATTCATCAGCGTCTCCGATTGAATGGCTCTCTTTTTCTTTTTCTGTATCCTATAGTCCTTCATTAAGCTATGACCTCATCAAGGTGATTTGAGAGATATCTTTCTTCAGTGGTAATAAAGATTGTTAAAATTTTTATTAAAAAGTAAATCCCGTTGCACAGAGCATTTATTTCATTCATTATAAAGGTGGTCTACCAGGAAAGGAAGGCTTACGTGGACGCAGAAATACCTATGCAAGTTCAAAGGTATCAGGCTCTACTATGTGGAAGTTGATATTCACAAATGAAAAAACGACTTCGTTTTCTTCCACTGATTTATTTTTTCGGTACGACATGTTTCGACACATAGAGGTCATTTTCAAGTATAAAAATTTTTGAATTTCAAGCAAATATAAAAACCTGGAAGGGATTTATATTTGGTCCCTTCCAGGTATTTATATTTGCTTGAAATTCAAAAATGTTTGTACTTGAAAATGAACTCTATGTGTCGAAACATGTCGTACCGAAAAAATAAATCAGTGGAAGAAAACGAAGTCTTTTTTTCATTTGTGACCTATACAAGTCTTTGACAGCCAAAAGTTCTTCTCTCCAAACACTTTTACGTGCGTCAATTTGCTCCTCCGTCTCCACCGTATATATTATTACAGAAAGGTCTTTTTCTGTCATTCCATATATGCTCCGTTAACACTGCGCATACAGTGATAAATGAGGTATCATTTTAAACGTTAAATCACCGGCTTCTGGCGAAAAATACAATCTCAATCTCAAATTTCCCTATTTACCCATTAATTTGACTTAAAAGTTTCGATCTTTCCATGTCGATTACTCGCTCGAGGTATATCGACTCCACACATTTTATTTATTCTAAACTTCAAAAAAAGGTTTAAAATGAAAATAGTTCGAAATACACATAGTGATTGTACATGGGTGAATGGTCATCTGGTAAGTCAATGCAATTAAAACTTTTTGATTTCATATTTATATGATATTCGCTTACAAAAATAGTTTGTAAACATTTATGAACATAACTTGCTCATGCAAACATCCCTTTCAATGTTATAGAACTATACAATGGAAAGAGGTACAACTTCACGAGGCAGGCCTCGAGGCAGACCAAGAGGACGGGGCAGACCTCTTGAACCTGTCACTGAACACAGACGAAGGGTTGGCGATAATCAACTAATATGTTGGCTATGGTTACGTGCTTAAAAGACTGTAGGAGGCGCCATCTATTAACACACACGTTTAGTTAGATTATTTACATTTTACGTGCAATCAGTGTGACCGTTTATGTTTACGTTGTGTATCTTTAACACAAACATAAATAACATATAATTGCCCATGGGAAGAAACAGATAGAAGAATAGGAAGAAAGAAGGAAGAAACAGGAAGAAGCTGCATAATGTGCGAAATATTCGCACGGGTCAGCTAGTAGTCAATATTACTGATATAAATGACGCAAATGTTTTGCTTTTTCATGACTAAATCTCTCTGTATTTAACTAGTTACTATTCATATAACTTCAACATTCGTATAAAAAATTTAATTTTACATGCTTTAACAAATCTTATAAATATATCAGCTGCAATAATGAGACAGTTCCCTTAGTAAAACCTCAACATTGATTCCAATACTGTTGCCATACAAGCAAGACGTCTTCGCGAGGGAAGTGGCGAATCAGTAATAATAATTAATGCATAAAATTATTACGTTTTACGATAAAGTTGACCAGTTTATTAGTCACATGTGTGCTCCAACGATACATAATTTTGAGTAATAATTATCAAAATGCATTTTAAATGGTAAGTTCTATGAACATTCCGCTCCGGGAAAATAAATAGTGTACTATATGGCGAGGTGACCTCATACTTGGGTTAAAATATATCCTAAAATGCTCAAATTGGGAAAAATAATGGTGCCTATTGAATTTCACAGGTAGAGAGAAAACGTGAAAATCGAGAACCATTAGTAGTGCAACTTTCAAGCTTCAAGTATTATCAAATGACATCGCGGAGGAGATTATAAGATGCTTTTTATGTAACTTATGATCTCTAGTTTGACCACTTTTATTTAGGATTTCCTCAGCTTAATACATGTTCTTACCTAATATTTTAATATGATCTAATTCCACGAAAATTGTCATCGGCATATCCTATAGATACTTGAGAATCAAAATGTACTAATTATAATTGATTATTTGAATACGCATTTCAGAAATAAATTATGGCAATAAGAGCAATATGAGGAAGGGGACCTTCTAGTATTTTAGAGAGTGGAAGAAAAACATTCAAATTGTTGCACACAATTCGGACGCAATTTGGCATGCTAAATTCAGTTACTATGATAAGTCTCCCTACCCACGTGAAAAGGTTTGGGTAAACTTAAAATCTCGCTGAAATTCGCCAATATTTACCTTTATATTGGATTAAAGACAAATGAGATCCAAGGGGCAAGTACATATTAATATTTCTGACCACAGCAGTGATATAGAGCCTTTGAGCCCAATGTAACTCCAACTATTCTTCTGAACTTTAGGGTTTAATGTGTGAAGCGTAAAAGTCTCATGTAGGGTGCTAAATTTTATTAAAATGATACGCTACGCATACTGATACGCCCTTGACATTTACACCTTCAGGCGTCACTTCGTGGAAGTATTTTAAATTTGAATCCATATTAAAAATGATTTTTGTACTTTTCCAGAGTGAACTGTGGAAAAGCTAGCTGTGGAATAGTACAAAACTCATTTTTTATATGGGTTCGAATATATAATACTTCCACGAAGTGACGCCTGAAGGTGTAAAGGTCAAGGGTGTATCAGTTTGCGTAGTGTATCGTTTTAAGAAAATTTAGCACCCTACATGAGACTTCTATGCTTCACACATTTGGAAACTTTGGGACTTTGGAAACTAACTGTGGGAAAGTACAACACTTATTTTCAATATAGATGTGAATGAATTTATTTGAGTTAAAATATCAGAAGGGTGGAAAAATCCAGGATGTATGTTTTATGCTGTTATGAGATAGGTTAAAAGTATTGATAGCGATAGATATAAATCACTCAAAAAAATGAAAAATAAAAGTTGAACTGTTTATTTTTAAGCTTGTTATTATTTTAAGCAGAAGATAGGAATTACCTGAGTGAAGATATAAGATTGGAAAAGGTCATTCAAAGCTTACTCTGACCTTTAATAAACTGATGCCTCAGTGATAACCATTAAAACCTCATCGTAAACGCAGAAAATATCTACAGCTAGAAGTACTTTTATCTTCAAAACTCTCCGTTGAATGCTTGCAAATATCTTTTATGCGATTAAAAAATTTCTCGCAATATTTCCCTTAGTTATTTACCCTTTCAATACGTGAGCTCTCTTATCTCTTGGAAATGAAATTTTAAACGAGATAGCCATTGGAGTTGTGTTAGAAAAATACTAAACATGAAGCTAGTGTAAAGCCATATATCCCATATCATACACTAACTACCTCAAACGCACTTCAAATCAGTCACTTAGCTTGAGGTTTGCTCATTAAAGAGCTGCTAGACGTGGGCATAGGTTTCCATTATGTATCGCCGTTATCAAAGTGCATTTGCGTGACGGCGTAGCTTGGATTTCGATATCTCTCCATCCGGGGAACAAGCACACACGAGTCCCACTACAAAGACGAGCCTCGCGACCCATCGCAACCTATTCATTCACGGCTTTTGCCGTCTGTTTATCTGCGGGAGATGAATTCCTCCGGTTTTCGAGCTAGAAGCCGAGCAAGCAACTTCGTATATGGACACGTAAATCATTTTCTTTTATGAGGCAAGGTTGAAACTTGGACGCAAAAAATAGCAGTTTACAACAGTTTTCCGCTCCACCACTTGGGCGTCTTTCATTTCATCCAGATGATGTCCAAGAATTCAAACGAATCAGTTTATACTCGTTTGAATGCATCTTTACGGGATGGTTGGAAGATATACTCGATTTTTTAGTTTATTGGATTTTTTTTTTAATATTCGAATGTTGTTAACCAGGCCCACCTCAAAAGTGGTAATAATTCCTCAAAGGCAAATCGAATTCAAATGTATTCCCCGTTTACTCTTATCGATATTGAAGCAAAGAGAATAGTAGTTGCCGGGTGATGTGATTATGCCGCGTTCAATGTGCCTTTTTTGCCCCGTTAGTGCCTTAATGTTTTGAGTTTGCGGTCGCCTAAACAGTCAATGAAACTTGAAATTTATGGCATCGTAATATAAAATATTTAGGTAAACAATTTCTCCTATGGCATTAATTATTGCTCCTCGTCAAAAGAAAGAAAATAATATTTGCTGTGTTTGTTTAACGGAAACGTCAGTGACCAACCGTAGCCTCTCAACCAGAAAACCCCTCTGTGGTGGTAAAGGATATATTTCAACTACATTGAATGAAGCCTTACGATGAAGTATTTGAAGATATACTAGATTTATTAAAGTCACTTTGAATTTTTTTAATTTTCCGCAGTTGTTAATCATTCCCACCTTAAAAACGGCTATAAGTCCTCGAAGTCAAATCGGATTCATACTTATTCTATGTTTACCTTTATCGATAATTAAGCAAAGAGAATATTAGTTGCCTGACGATGTGAGCATGTCGCGTTCAATAAATGTGAGCCTTTTTTAACCCATTTGTACCACAATTTTTTTGGTTTTGCGGTAACCGAAATAGAATCAAATAAATTCGAGCTATGCGGCCTCGTAATGTGACAAAGTTAGGTAAAAAATTTCTCCAATGACCGTAATTATTGGTACCACTCGTCAAAAGAAAGTAAAATAATATTTACACTGTTCGTTTAACAGAAATGTTAGTGGTCTACCACAACCTCTCAATCAGAAAACCCCTCTAGGTGGTTTGCTGGAATGTTGATTCCTCGCCTGTAACATCACACAGACACACACAATCACCCCAAAATGGGATCCTTCACCGGGATAAAGAGGATGTTAAGGATTCCTGGGTTATAACCACAACTTAACATAACATTAACATGACGTTTCCGTTGAACCAACACGGAAAATATTATTTATCTTTCTCTTGACGAGTGGTGCCATTAATTACGGACATTGGAGAAATTTTTTATCTAAATTTGCTACCAAAACAGAAGTCAAAGGAATGATGACTATGGTAATTAATTCATAATATTTGACATTCAAACAGATATATTTTTTCTACATTGAATGAAACCTTACGGGGTTATTTGAGGACATTCTGGATTTTTTAAATGCCACTTTGATTTTTTTTAATCCTCCGCTCGGTAGTATTCCCTACACACCTCAAAAGTGACAATAATTTCTTAAAGTTAAATTACATTCATAGTTATTCTATGTTTACCTCTATTGATAATGAAGTGAAGAGAATAGTAGTTGCCTGGTGATGTCGCGTTTAATAAATGTGAGACTTTTTTGGCCCGGTAATACCTAAATTTTTTTGGATTACGGTCACCAAAACAGAAGTCAATTTGAGGTGACAATGGTATTTAATTAACAATATTTATAATTTAAACGGATCTGTTTTCACCATATTAAATGAAACTCTACTAGGTTCTTAGAAGATATACTGGACTCTTTTAAAGTCACTTTGAATTTTTTTAAAACCTTCCGTAGTTGTTAATCTGACCCACCTCTAAAGGGACAATAATTCCTTAAAGTCAAATTGAATTCATAATTATTCTATGTATACCTCTATCAATAATGAAGTGAAGGGGATGGTAGTTACCCAGTGATGTGATATAGTTGCGTAAAATATATGTGAGCTTTTTTTTGCTCCGTTGGTCACTTATTTTTTTGGATTTTCAATTACCGAAACAGAAGTCAAACATGAGGTGACAATGATATTTAATTGATAGTATTCGGAATGCAAACGAATCTATTTATACTACATTGAATGAAGCCTTAATAATATAATAATAATAAGGCGTCTTTATTGGGGCGAGATTGAGACTAAGGCAGTTCATTCTTCCATCTAACCCCCCGTCTGAAAAATACATTAAACAAGTGCGAAGAAGATATATACATTTGTGGGAAAAACTTAAGGAAGTAATAAAGTGATATTCTTGACGAAAAAACCCACTGCAGGGAAACACCCACCCATGAAGGGAAGTGTGGAAAACGTGCAAAAACCTATTGACAGATTAAGCTAACGTAACACCGACAAAAAAGAAAAAATACAATGCATGAAATACACATGAAATTATAATAATATTAAAGGGTAATTTATGCATAACTGCAAAGTTAAAAATAAATAAATATGAAGAATAGAAATAAGTAATTAATAATAATTAATGAATATAAAAAAGTCATATAAATGAAATAATAACATAAACATTAATAAATAAATAAAATAGAGATAAATAAAGAAAATAAGAGCCTTACGGGGTCATTTGAAGATATACTGGATTTATTTAAAGTCACTTTGAATTTTTTTTAATCTTCGGCAGTACTAAAACTTACCCACCTCAAAGGTGACAATACTTTCTGAATGTCAAATCTAATTCCTACTTATTATATGTTTGCGTCTATCGATAATGAGGACGACTATACACGCCATAATGTTCCGCTCGCACCGCGGAAAAAGATCACGGCGCGGCCGAAACGGATCGCCTCTCGAGAGAGTGATGCAATTGCATGCGGTCGTAAAAGCGATCGACTGACATTCCCCCTTTCCTCTCCATCTCCGTCCGCGGGGGGGGGGAGAGTGAGGAATGGGGCGTGGCTAGGCGTGTCATATCCAGCTGATGATGTGAGTCCACAGCGGCACGACATGATTGGGTGCGCACCACAATCTCGGGCCATAATAATCCAAGTGCCGAGAAACGAGAGAGAGAGGGAAGGAGTAGAAGAGGTGTTGTGTGAAAAGAGGAGTGTTTTGGGTGATTTGTGGGAGAGGAAAGGCGGGCGGCGAAACGTAAGGGCCTCCTTCGAGAGAATGAGGCTATTCATCCGCGTTCCAAACTAACCACGGTCGACGCCCCCACGACTCTTCTGATTCCCCACAGTATTACACAACACACTAGGGGATCGGGTTGGTGTGGTGACTAGAGCAGTTGCCTACCACACGGGCGGCCAGGGTTCAAATCCCTGCAGAGGCGGATGTTTACAGAGGGATACCGATCCCTTATTTTGTGTCTAGTTGAGGGCACTTCAAGTACAGTACTCCGTCTGTCGGATGAGACGTTAAACCGTGGTCCTCTTGGCGCCTTTCGTCAAGAGTAGGATAATGCCGACGCCGGGTTTCTACCAACCCTTCCTCCCTTACCTATCCCCTATGGCGTAAATGACCTTAGCCGTCGGTCGCCTCCCCAAATATCCAATCCAATCCACAACACACCATTTAGCGTGATGATTCTTCGTGGCGGGGTCTAAAAGAATAACAGAAGATGATGGATGAAATATAAATGTATGAAAATAACAAATGTAATATTGAATTTTCCCCATTGTGTGAAATTTACAATGAAAAAATCATTCGCTTGGACTGGGAATCGAACCCCGATCCCTATATATCGCGCCGAGTACTCTAATCAGTTAAGCGACCCAGGCATCCTCTTCCACTGTAAATCTCATGGATCCACGGTGATTTTTCCACTGTGAATTTCACACAGTTGTGTGGTCACTAGCGGGTGACTCCGTTAAAGTTACTGCGTGCCTGGTTCCGTAGCTCCTCGAAAATGTCAAAACTAATCACCTTTGTGTTTAAAGTTCCCTTTAATCTCTAACATAAAAAATCCCACTTAAATATCTCTCAAAGTTGTGAAATACTATATTCTCGGTCATAGCAGTATTTTACGAAGCGTGCAGCTTTTTTGTAATTTATTTATATTTTTTGTTACATCTTTAAGAGCAGGGTCCCAAATGCTCGCGGCGTATTTGGGGAGTAATATAACCAGAGCGAAGCAGCAATTCTCTTTTACTTATAAAACTTAGCTTACTTTTAAGACCTCGCTTCTTTAATGCTGTGCCGTATATGTTTTGTATGTGTGTTCCCCACGACATGTCAGAAGATAAGGTAATTGTGGTTATTAAAAATATATTCGTGAAAAATCTGCATGATTTGTACTTTAATTTTGGTTTTCAATAGGTAACACAGTTCATCAGCAAAATCAGGAGTTTTTTTAAATTAGAAAAAAATAAAATGAATGTACTAACATAGTCAAGCTAGCATAGACTAGCAAGCCAGACACCCCTAAAAATGATGATGATCGTGTGTCTCTCAGTTCTTACCCCATTATTTCGATCAGGCTTTCGTCCGTATGTCATCCTCCGACCCGATCTCTCTTTACTCTCCAAAAGGCGAGATTGTTATTTTTTTCTTTGATTTGCAACGGTCACCAAGATGACACTACGCTGGCCACCGTGTGAAACTCTGGACATTGGCGCAGCGCGTCCGACTGCGAGCAATCCATCACTCGCTGGCGGACGTTGCGACTGCTTCGCACTTCGTCGCCTCCGCTCCTCAATTATAAATCTCGTGAATTATTCAATTAATTCTGCCGTGCCTGTTGGCCGGAGCGAGAGCGTGGAACTGCCGCTACTTAACGTGCGTGATGACTTCATTCTAAATTCATCGCGCAATTTATCGTTTCTCATCTGTTCATTCACTTTAAAAATCATATCAAGGATTCCAGGATTGAGCTGAGAAACGTCTGGTTAAATATCATAAAAAATTGCACATTTTTAAATTTTTGTTCACTAATAATAAGCTTAAAATATTTTACCGATTTTCTTACAAAAATGTTCTTCTTACACTACAGAAGACATTTAATTTTATGGGCTATATGTTCATGATCAATGATATTCAATAATAAGTTTCCAAGACCGCTCAATCAATGTTAAAAGTAGAGCTTTTTTAAATATTTTACCGATGTGGCACATTGGTCAGGAGTAAGCAAAGAAGGCATTTTATCAAAAGAAGAGTTTACTTATCAGCTAGTAATGAAGTCATGAAGTTGGGAAACTATTTGAAAATATTTGGAGAATCTTGTGTTGCGATGAGCCTTGCACGATGACAGTTGCATAACAAAAGAGATTCTAAGCGATAGAGAATGTCTCTTATCTGAAAATGGTTAAGATCAAATGGACCGTCTACGTATGGTTTTCTATGCATATTTATCCTATCATGAATTACCTATTTTCCAGCTTTTTCCCGAGCCTTAGAATGGGAGATTTCCTTTGCGTAAATAATTTGGAGCTAATATATGCAACCTACATGCTTTAAATTTTCAACTACCTAATCCCGGATGGGCATGGTAGGCGGCTGGAGAAAGTAATAATAAGTTACTTAAGACTGTGATAGAGGGAAGGATGTTGGACAAGCGGGGAAGGGGGAAAAGGATATTAGATTTTGTAGATGGGATAAAGAAGGCTAGATCGCATGCTGAGGCGAATAAGAGGAAATACTAGAGATATATACGATCCTAAAAGTGTAAAATACTGGGAGGAGATTCTTTGACTTTCAACAAAACCAATCTATACCGGAAGAATACTTGTAAAAAATCAAAAGTAGGAAATGATGAGGAATACATTCAAATCGCCAAAAACAATGTATTCCCAGAGCTTATCAAATTTGTGCAAGATTTTTTCCGCCATTGTCAGAGTTTTTTGATTGTCCTTTCCCATTCAAGGTCTTAATCCTCGAAGTTATCAAGCCTTGAAACTGAAGATAATTTGACCTCATGGTCTTAGCTACTTGCATTTACTATATTTAATTATCAGAGGGATGTGAATGCTCGTTGTGATTTAAACCTTTACTAATTTAACGATACTTTCAACTCCAAACCAACTGATTTTATGAGAGTTATAATAAACAAAATATCTCAACGATGAGTGATAGTAGCTTATGCAATGATGAAGATTAGATTAGCGATTAATTTCCACTAGCAATTAATATCAGACAGAAACATTTATCACCGCCAAAAAAGGCTGCAAACTATGCAATTAATGATTTCAAAGACTTCCGTGGAGTCATTGAAACGGCAGAAAAGGTTTTTCGGGATCTCTTCCACATAGTCCCATTTTTGTGGAAGAAGGTTTGGTTGAATTACTGCTACCTTCTTCAGGTCTAAAGTAAAGATGCAGGTATTCACGTCCGCACTCCCGCAAATTCATAGATTATATTAATTAATCTCAAATCAATTCGGGTGCGCTCTTATTGGCTGTTCTTTCTTTCTTCGTAAAATCCTTCTTCAGGCCATTGTAGATGATGCAACGATCTTCAACTTATGAGGCGGGAAATTGCATCCATACCTTCACTTCACACCTGAAGGTGGTAGCTGTAATGCTCCCGGAACTGTCTTCCACTAAAATGGAACTACACAGAAAATATCCCAAAAATCCTTTATGCAATCAATTTGCCAATCACTGAATGTGCTCATGATTTCACACGAAGTAATTCGGACGGGTAAATATACGCCAAGACATGGCATTCGCCATGAAGAAATCATTCGGTTTCACCGGGATCCCGTTCAAGTAAAATAATTATTACATGACCTATTTAATTCATTTGTGTATATGAAGTCAACTCAATACGATTGGCAATATCTACCATAACATCCAACAACGTGGAGATCCTTCAATACGGGTCCACTTCGACGACCGGAAAGCGTGCATGTGAGATGCCGCCCTTAACCAGGAAATTCACGCGCAGAGGGGAAAAGTGGATTTGAAACATTAGTAGGGCACGCATTCCTATTTCGACACACTTGACACGGCGTGTGTGTTGGATGTGGGGATAAAAACTGCGCCCCTCCGAGCACCGTAAGTGGTACACACCGATTAAGCAACACGGATGGAATGGGGAGACGTTGATTATGTGCTTTGAGCGGAAATCTCGCCTCCTCCCGAGTTTAACGATTGAGAGATTCGGAATATATCTACCGCACGTATGGGGGAAAGCTGGAGAAGCGCGGGAGACGTTGGAAGAGGATCGGACTTTTAGGGAGAGACAGAGGCTTTAAGGAACTTATGGGAGAGATATGCTCAAGTTTTGGAAACGCCCCCTTGTAGAAGGTAACTACACATAACTTATCACTCGGATAACATTCCAAGCACTCTTCATGAGAGGCGTTGCCATAAATGAGGCCTAGTTGTTAATTAACAGTTTTTAACGCCAATGGTTAGGATTGCTACTGCTCATTGACTTGATTGTTTTATTTGCCAACTATTAATTATAATTCAATAATTCTGCCATTATTTGCCTTCTTGTGACAATAGCGAGTAATGTAAACTAGATTTAGTAAGCTATGGAGGACAAAAGTTACTTCTAACTGCCTAATTAGAAGTAGCGCAGCTTAACTCTTTTTCCTTCAGTAAAAGGAGTAGACAAACAATTTAGGATCATTCAGAAGATCCTGTTTAGCTCTTTGATCTTTACTTATTTCCAATATCCATGGTGCAACGGTATTATGTACAGAAAAGCTTGAACTTTGTTGTTTTTCCACATTAGCATTTTATCTTAGATTTGGAACAAAGATAGGGACCTACTCTTTAAACTCCTATAACATAAAGGGGAAATAACATGATGATCATTTCCCACCTCACAAGCCTTTAATTCAGATTCCCCTGCCTTCCCTCCCAAAAGTTAGTTTTTCCCCACACTCTCCTCCCTGTCCCCCTCCCCCGTATTACGTTACTATCGCAACATTCCTTACTAATAATTAAAAATGTAATGGTGTCTGTCTGTCTGTAGGTTGCTCCATCACGCAAAAACTGCACAACCGATTAAGCTGTTATTTGGCATGTAGATATAAAATATATCTGGTCGTAAAATAGGTTATTTTAAAAAGCCCTAAGGGCCCACAAAGGCCCCCCTGGTGGGCCATGCTAAGCATTGGGTTCGGTACAATGGTTTCATTTTTTGCTTTTCAAAAGTACTTTCACTCAAGATAGAGGACTGGGATTTTTTTATCGGATATTTAAATATATGAAGTTTCTAATCCTTTCAATCGATTTTCTTTTACGCTTCGTATTTTTCTTAAAATCATGTTTCCACTAGTTCTTGAATAAATATTATACCAGATGGTGCAGTGAATCTGTGAAACGTTTCGTACAACATAAATAATTGTGAAAAAGTACAAATTAGTCTTTACAATATGGATTCTAATTCTCCACTCGTGTCATTAGCGACCTTTTTTCGTTGGGGTTTTCTGTAGAAGATCTGCTATTTGGAGAGAGGGAGGGAGGGACTGGGGAGGAGGTTTGGTGTCTGTCTGCGTGGTGAAGGGGAGTCTAGCCGCCTTTTCCATTTCCGAAATGAGAGCAGTGGAGAAATTGAAATACTACGGGGCGCGTCCGAATCCTGGGGAACGACGGTGTTGCTGTCTGGTTCGGCTTCCGACGCATTCATGATTCCGCTGGGTCGAGTATATGTGTGTGTGTGTGTGTGTGAGTGTGCTGTGAGCACGGCATAAACATACTCGTTGAATGTTGAGGCCGACACGTAATTTCATTTCATGTTTTCAACTCGATTTTCCCTCTCAACTCATGCCTTACTTTTCAAGCAACTCTTTTGATGTCTGCTTATATTATTTTCTTGAGTCACTTGCGGTCTTGCGCGCTCATTTCCTTATTTACTAATGTATCCATGGTGCCGTTTCCTTTCTTTGAGGTAGAATATGTCAATGAACTTTGTTACTTCTGTCAGACATAGAAAACTATCTTTTTTCAATTATTTCCTCCAATCCCGACGTATCCTTGGATATCTTTTTCACTTTTCGTATTTCATTCATTCACTCTCTCCTACTCTTTTAAGGTAGTATGAGCGAGATATTTCTCTAGTGATAATAGAGACCATATTCGAATTTACATTTCATTTTCACCAGCTATGGGACACAAGAATTAAACATTGCATTATTAATGGTGCTATAATATAGTTTTATATTTTGGTCTCATTTTAAAGAAAAATATATCACCCTTCCATTGTCACCAAAATTTTAACCCCTTGCCTCATTACTTTCCGAGATATTTTCTATAGAAAAACAGCCCTATTACATGGGAATTGGTGTGTGTATGCACTCCAGAGAGACCTTATTTAAAAAATGATGCGTTTATAACACCTAGGCCTCGTCAAAAAATCGACAGAGTGTAGTTTGCGTGTTTTTTCTACTAATTTTGAAAATTAATCATATTCTCACCGGAGTACACACTTCGGGATCACATAAAACCGACCGTTTTGAAGGACTTTCAAACGCACCGCGCGAAAAAAATTAGTCAAATTAAAGACTTAATCATATATTTTTATTTAATTACTTTCAATTTCTGTCGTATAAAACTATATTATTGCACCATTTATGATGCAATATTTAATTGATGTGTCCTACAGATGGTGAAATTAAAACGTATAATTCGAATATGGTCTCTATTATGACTAGAGAACCATCTCGCTCGGACTACCTTAACTGCCTTTTCAACTTTGTTCTTACCGTTTCTTAGCCGTTGAGAAATATTCGTTTTTTTTATCAAAATTCCACCAAAGGTTTTGATCTAAAGATCCCTTCCTTCCTCAAACATCCACTAATCAAATAGCTAACGTTTCATGGTTATTTTTCGAGTTTTCATGGATTGTTTTCTATGGAAGTTTTCTATTTTTAATCAGATCAATTTTCATTACTTGGGGTGTTCGAGCCTCCCTCTTAGAATTACCTACTGTGGCCTCAATCCGAAACTGTTAGTTCCCTTTGTAGATCGCATTCAAACTGGGGTCCGCCCCAGTCTTGGTGGAAGACAATCGTTTATTTGGCAACATCTGAGAAAATAAGCCCACAATTCTCGGAAGACGATTTCGTTTGTGCTCAAGACTCTTAGCCATGCTGAAGTTGGAACTACTTTGAGGATTTTGGAAAAGAAGAGCGTTTTTTTGTTTTATGCCATGCTAGATCCCGTCCCCGTTTTCTTCAGACGATTCCAGGTCCCCGTTTTCTTCATACAATTTGAGCACCACTCCGTGTCAAGGCGTCGTTTTCTCTATTAATTTTTCTGCGTCAGCATTATAAAAATTGCTCGTTTTAATAATCAATATTTCCTGTGCTCATCGCTACCCATTGTGCTTATAAATAAGATACACACACTCCTTTTATTCAAAATTATTATTTTAATCGGAGTAATGGAGTTTTTTAAAAAAATGTTACGTTTACTCCTGTAAGGTTGAGCTCAAAACACTGGTGATAGTCATTGAAGCAGTGGTATTGGTGAAATACACATTAGCAAAAGATGGAATAATACGTGAGTAAAATAGATACATTGTTATCAAGCCCACAAAGGGGGTTGAAGTCCATGTGTGTCGTGTAGTGTGAAATGTATGGGAATGAGATAAGTAAAAAGTGGCTCAAAAAATGTTTTGTTGACTTTGAAATAAGTAACTGTGATTTATTTCACTCTCTCTCGAATTATTAATAATGACTTGGTAAATAGTACCGTGAAGAAACTACTTCGACATCGTAAACCTTAAAGCTATTGATATCGCCGGTATTTTAAGTTGCGGAAGATCCTCACTCAATGAGTTAAATTTACCGCAAAACGGTTCAAATCAGCGCACTAATGCACACACGAACGATGTTAAATGAAACAATGATCGCCGACGAAACGTTTGATGATCTCCCGGTAGGTGGATTTTTTTAGATACATGGTGCGATATGACTGAAGTCCTTGAAATACAAAAAAATCGTTCAAAAATATATTTTTAAAACGTCCTTTTTTACCAAAAAATAGTTTTACACCTAGAATTAACCGTGTTTGAGGTATTTACTGAAAGTTGACGCAAAAACAACAATTATGGATTGGATTATCGAAGTTCTTATTATTGTTCAGCGCAAGTTAGCTCCGCACCCAATCTGTTTTGAAGTGCAAATCGCAACGGTCGTAAGATGTCTGGAGCGATCATCGTTCACATAAAGATTTGGGTGAAATTTTGAGTGCGCGTGCTCGTTAGTTAAATGAAGCGATTTAAGCGAAAATGAAGCGATGAAACGATTTAAGCGAAAACAATTATACGTTAATGATTTGGTTCCTCGGCGATTCAATGTTATTTTGACACGTAGCCTTATGGTCCTTGGCATATATTTCGATATAATTCCAGAATCGGGTTGGTGTAGTGGCTAGAGTCCGGGCTAACCATACCAGTGTTAATATCCTGCAGAGAAAAGATGTATTTCAGAGAAAACCCTATTCCTACCCGTGGAGGGCACTTCAAGTGCAGAACTCCGTCTGTCGGATGAGACGTTAAACCGCGGTTCCCTTGGCGCCATTTTTTTTGCGAGCAGGCTAATCCCGACGCCGGGTTTCTATCCACCCTTCCTTGCTTACCTGCCCCCTATGGAGCATATGGCCTAAGCTGTTGGTCGCCTCCTTAAGTATCTTATTCCAACCGGTATAATTCGAAGATATATGTAGAGATTTTCGCAGCACTAAAATATCTGTCTCGTGGTAATGTATTGTAATCCTAATAAATATCACGATATCATTGTTTAAAAAAATACGTATTTACTATATACGTATAAAAAAGAAATATTTTCATCTAAATTTCGAATCCCGTACCCTTAACTCAAGTCTGCAGCAATGCTTTAATGGAAACAAAGTTTTTACATATGATTCTTGCGTTATGTATAATAAAACCTGTACGGCTGTTTCCAACGCATAAGTAGATGTGCTCAAGTGAAGTGTGGTTTCTAAAATTTTTCGTCGACTATCTTGAAAACATAAAAATATGCCATCTACGACTTACGATTCGCGTTCCAACCATTAAAAACCCTCGCTGGCGGGAGGCAAAGCAGCCGAGCGATTGGCGGTTGCAGCGTTCGGGAAAAGTGGCAGGATGGAGGCGATAGGGAATGAGTCGGAGGAATGTGAGAGACGAACGGGACGGCAGACTAGCGTTTGATGGCTTCCGGGAGGCAACAACCGGCTACTCCACCGGCTCCATACTCAATACACGCAAATGCGACCGTAGTGATGACAACGCAATGCCATTAGTGAACGCTCATTTCGATGAGGAGCTGATAAAGTGGGTGAGAACCGCAGATGACATAGCGCAAGATATTGAGTCAACAAAGGCGGTTGAAGTCCATGGTGATGGACGTGTAGTGCAAAATATATGGGATGATGATAAAACTTAAGAAGACGGAGGTGAAGAGGTTTCTGAGAAGAGAGACTGCATTTAGAGATGGATAGACATGAACCAGATCGGAAGAAATGCCAGGATAAGATAGATCGAGTGGAACTTTACGTCCCGAGGTATTTTATTGGAGTAAAATGGCAATATTGGTAGGGACATCATATTTAAAATTGCTCCATCTAAGTAATTGTTTTCATTGAGAAGAGAATTTATAAGTGTGGGTTATAGAAAATCGTTAAAAACTAATGCCCTGGCGTTTACATTTCTTTTGGACTTGAATAAAAAATTCTGATAGCATATATCGAGAATAGCATTTAGGAAATACAAGGATTGAAAGACGTAAAGTTTTTCACTATTTTTGGTTTTCAATTGAACTCATTTGTGTTACAAGTTGTCTATTTGCATGAAAATATGTAGTAAGGTAAGCGCTTCCGGAAATACTATAATCAAGTACGTATACCTTGCAAGAAATATTTTGTGTTTAAAAAATGCAAGATTGACTTTTTATCTTTACCGGTTGTTTTTGTTCAAGTTGCATGGAACACGAGGGTTTTCCGTTCTTTAAAATCAAATGTTACCCTAGTGACCTTCGAGGACTTTGTATGTCCATCTAGAGCTTTTTCGAAGTAATATTTAAGCAAGATAAATTTATGGTTTTTCGATGGCTTCTTCGTCTAAGTGGAACATTCGATTCCGAGCATCGAATCTTTAAGTAAATCGGGCCTTAAAACATTGTCAAAGTGTCTAAATTTTGACTGAAATCATAGATAAAAGGAGAGAGATGTGATATATTATAGTTCACCCTGCTTTTTTTACGGAAAATGAAACATATATGTCCCACAGGGTACATGAGTGGGTGTCTTACGGTGAGTCCGCGTGGGCAGTTGTGGGACGCGGTGTCAGTCAAGGTTGCCCGTTTTCACCTTTGTTCTTTAATATTTATGGAAGGAAAATACTAGGTGAGGCTTAGGGTATGCTAGAAGTGTAAACCAAGCGAAGACCAGCTGATAGAGTTGGTTAACATTTTGAGTGCTGGGGTTAAAATGGAGGTCCTCCCAGAATAACTGAGGATTTTATACACTTGCCTGGATTGTGCAAGGAAACTCTCTTAAATCAAGGTTAGTGAACTTTTATTAACTATTCAAATGTATGTTCGCACTTGATGGTCATAAGTTTATCTACCTGTGAGATTGAAACCATATCATCACGTCCAGCTGCCGTTCAATGATGATATTCCATGGACAACCTGGTACGTCCATCGCCCTTCTCAGAAAATATTGGAGGAGTTACCATTACGTCCATATCAATGAAAG
The DNA here is from genome assembly GCA_963169105.1 of Ceriagrion tenellum. Classification (NCBI taxonomy): domain Eukaryota; kingdom Metazoa; phylum Arthropoda; class Insecta; order Odonata; family Coenagrionidae; genus Ceriagrion; species Ceriagrion tenellum. The sequence continues at coordinate 66,429,387 of OY720635.1, read as the reverse complement.
TATTAAATTAGCGGACCACAACCAGGCGTCGGTTGGTCGATGTATGAATGGATCATAAGCTTTAGTTGACGAATTACAATTTCAATACTGTAAATACGGAATGAAGAGAAATCGTAAAAAAATAAAAGTAATGAAATTCTCTGGGGCAAAGAAAGGAAGGCTATTGATAATTATCAGCTGCTCAGTACTTTCCATTTCCTTCTATGGTTTACAGACGGGCCTCTATGAAACACAAATTCTCGATTTTCTCGAAAACCGGACGTGATATATAAAAAAACGGATTACACCTTTCAACTCAGCGCAGAAAAAATTCATTTAGTAACACACATTCATTCGAAAACATCATTTTTGATGCAGAGCAGTGTAATACATGGGATGACACAAACTTGACCAATTAGGGCATTGCTGTGATTACTTGGATTGCACGAGAAGAAAATGGGCGATGTGGCAAAAGACGTGAGTAAGAGAATACCGTTCGCCCAGGAAGTGTCTAGTAATAGAAGGGAGCTGATGACGGAGACCTTAGATAAGGATACGAAGAAGAGGCTGGTGAATATCTTGATATGGAGTTCAGCGTTGAATCTGGCAGAAATGTGGACTCTGAGAAAGAAGGACGAGAATGAACCACAGAGCTTTCATATGTGGGTGTGGAGGAGGATCGAGAAGATTCCACGGATAGAAAGTAAAAACCGTGAGGAAGAGCTGGGTATGGTGGGTGATGAAAGGAAATATGTGAATTAGATCAGGAGGCAGGATAGGTGGCTGTAAGAAGTGATAGGTTTGATTATGGTTTGTTCAAGGCCGTTATATATGGAACGATGTCGGGCAAGCAATGAAGTGGAGGAAAGAGAAACTGATTAATGGTCGAGATAAATAAGGGTGGGACGCAGTGGACTGAGAGTACGCTGAGATGAGGAAAGAAATTCTAGAGGTAGATAGAATCCTTCACGCTTAAAAATCTGGAGGACTTATACAGCTTCCACTGAAATCTAACTTTAACTTGTAGATTATTTTAATGAATAAATATTGGGAAGGAAACCAAACGAGACCTACTACGTTTATGTTACATGTGTATCGCGCGCAAGACGCCCATATATTTTATGAATACAAGAGTCATATTTTGAAAATCATTTCCATTTTTCATTTTGATTGATGAAGTACCGAGGCACCGTAATCCACCAATAATATCAGGTGCTTATAATATTTCGGCGTATTATCTTAATAACACACAGAGAGTATTATCATGACGCCTCACTACATTTCTAGGTCTGATAGATGTATTAAAATAAGACAGATATTCTGCCGAACAGATAGGTACAAAAACTCGTTCTTTCCGCGCACAATAAGCGACCACAATAAAAACTGAGCTCATCTAAATACACTCCCATAGGACGTGTCACCATTTCTCCTCCAAATATTTTACATTTTTACACGGCTGGTGATCTACCACCCCCTGCCACACGCCCATGCAGCGGCTTGCGGGGTATTTTGTAGATGTAGATGAATAACTGATCAGTTCAATATGGCCGATTTCAAATGTTTGTCACATCATTATTCCCCCTTTTAATTGTATACTTCATTCTATTACCTTCATCCATCTATGGTGAACACGAATGACATCGTGTTTCGCAGCACAGCATCGAGTTCAAGTCAACGGAGACATTTTTACGACATGATCAGCTGCGAACTCCCTTCTGCGGATGACATTCATATCGGGAGAGTGGAAAATTTATGAGCCAGCTCCACATAGTCGTTACTTTGACATATTTCACATCAAGTTGTCGAATTTGAATGGGATATCACGCAGCTCATAATCTTCTCCGAAGTTTGTGTGTACATCACGGTCCTGTGTACGTCAGGGATTAGTTGGAAGAATGGTCCACGTTATCTATATCTCGCCTCTAGGAAGTCGTTATTCTATCTATACATATACGTATATAGCAGCAAGATTCCTGAGTTGTGGTCAATAAATATATTTCTCAATGCCGACGTTTTGCCAAGTTTTTGACATCTTCGTTGAAATCAGTAAAGTTAAATCATAAAACAAAGCGAATGTCATCTTTAAGCAGTAAATAAATTAAATGCTTCTGCTTCTAAATGTCTTTACAGCATAGAGTTGACATTTACTTTCTTTGATGGTTCAATTTTACTGATTTTAATGCTCTGAAGATGAAAAAAAATGTGGTGAAAGGTCGGCGTTGAGAAATCATGTATTGACCACAGCTCAAGAATCTTGTTGTAATAAAAATGCCCACGGTTGAGAAAGTCAGCATTGAAAATATATAAATGGAAAAATGTATGAATGTTTTTTGCTTATTGTCAAATTCTCCACTATACGCTGTCCGTATTTCCCTTTTTTCTTATTAAATAATATTTTTATTTAGTATCTCTTTAGATTTATCCGCCATACTTGGAGTTTTGCCCTAATTTCAACTATGTAATGATCAAAATGGAAGCAATACATAATGAGTTACTAAAGGCTTATCACCGATTTGTTTTGATAGTGAGACTGGTCGTTTTCGCAGTATTTATAATATGATATGTCAATAGTAATAATATACTAGAACTTATGCTATTGAGCTTACATGTAAATAAAAAAGAACTTTTTAATTTTCCATGGAGTTTAATGTGACTGATTACACTGCTTGGGATCATTTAATGACGATTGACAACTATTGACTTTTATCGATATATGGAAACCGGTCACATCAAATACTTATCAGCGGAGAATCATTTTTATTATTTTTAAGAAGAAATTGTTACAAGTCGACCATATGGTCGGGTGGTAACAGAGATCGGTATGAACCGAGTGAACCCCAAAATACATGCATGTAAAAAAGAAAAACAAAGACATTGCCAAAATACAAAAAAACAAAGTTAATACAGTAGAAAAAGGGGAAAAACCCTCACAGTACAATTTTCTTTAATTTCGTCATTTACATCAGTGTTTTATTTGGGAAGGGCTCTAATACTTCTTTACATAATTCATTCCCATCCCTCAATTCCCAATGCAGGAAGGAATATTTCAATATGTTTGAGAGCTGCCTTGGAGGCTCTATCTTATATTTCTGATCCTTTCTCGCCAGATAACTTGGTTTTTTTAATCTTTCGGATATGTCCCTCCACGCAGGATCGCCAATGTATGCCTTATGCACGCACTTAAGACGTGCTTTCCTCCTCCTCAATTCGAGTGACGTCCAGCCCAATACCTTCATCATCTCCGTTACAATAGCCTTCCTTTTAAAATTTCGCATTGCGAATCTTGCGGCTAAGCGCTGAACTTTTCCCTGTTGTTTTATCTCACCTTCCAATTGCAAATAGTTCTTTATTCATCGTGAAAAATAATGTTTTACAATATCATGTTCCAGTTCCCTATATTCTCTCTAAACAGAATAATTTAATGCCTATGGCTGGTTATTTGGAAAGTTTTTTTAGCGCGTCGATACCGATACGTTTCCTGTTATTTGCATCAAGTTCCACAATTCCGATTGCTCAAAGCATCGCAAAGCTCCTCCATCTCCCCCACCCTCCCCCCACAGATATCCCTCACCATTGACAATGGAAATGCCTCCAGAAATAACTCGCTCCCTTTTCCCATCCTCATGTTCCACTCCGGTTCCCACACGCCCCGCCGTCCTACACCACCACCCCCCCTTACCCTCGTCCGCCCTTCCCGTCCACATATCACGCCGTCCTCAGCCCTCTTTTTAGCCCTTTTCCCCACACCCTCAAAAAAAGCATCCTCACCCTCAACCAAACATCCATGCTCACGAGATTTCCAGATATTATACATTAATTGCTCTTCTATGGTTAAAGTGGAGAATGATGAACATTAATACGTGTTATATGAATTATGAGCCTTTCTTATAATTAAACATTTCAAAACCCGGGATGGCATTAGTATCGGATAAATTCAGCTTACTAAAAGGAAAAATGGGCTAATAATAGCCATTTTTTATGAATAAATTTTGACCGAAAGTGGTATATGTGTTTTAACAACTGCTGCTCAGTCGAAGGAGAGAGTTCTCTCCTTCTTCCTGGGTGGATCTCTCCCCAGTACAGGTTTCATTTGAACTGCTCCCTCTATATTGCTCCGTACTGTACTGCCTCCCTTAGCTCTTTGTAACTCTTGTGGTCCAACTACAGTGTTAGAGAGCGACACACAGAATATTATCATGACGCCTCTGTAGGTCTGTCAGGAGCAGTTAATTATGAGATTCTGATCAGCCTTTCTAAATGATTTCAAAACCAGAACTTTCCAAACAAACTAGCCATAGGTAATTAAATTATTCTATTAAGAGACATTGCTGAACAGATAGGTACAAGAACTCATTCTTTCCGCGCACAATAAGCCATCACCATAAAAACTGAGCTCCACTAAATACACTCCCACAATACACGTCACCATTTCTCCTCCCAAAACCTTATCCCTTTCATCTTTACACGGCTATACCCCTTGCCACACCGCCATGTGGCAGCTCGCAGGGTAGTATGTAGATGTGCCCGTATTTATATTTATGAGATTCTGAACAACCTTTCTAAAAGTTTCCAAAAGCAGAACTTTCCAAACAAACTAGCTATCGGCAATTAAATTATTCGATTTAGAGAAATTGCTGAACAGAAAGGTGCAAATGACTCAAATATAATAATACAAAATACAAAAGAATGACTCAACCTGAGATGAGGAAGAACCTTCTCTCTCCCTCGCTCTTTCCTTCCAATGTTCTAGTCAGAAAGTAGTCTTTCCTCAGGATGTAACCCATTCAGTTCCTTTTCTCTGTCTTACTGTTCTCATCATAACGTTTCTTTTCTCTTTTATTCTTTCAAGCACTTCCTCGCTTCTCACTAAATCACTCTATTTGATACTTTCCATTCTTCGCCATAACCATTACTCAAATAACCATTCCTCTAGATATATCCTCTCTTTTCCTATAACTGCCCACTTATAGCAACATACCTATAGCAATAATAATAATCAGAAAATTGAAGGTCAACAAGATCTGATGAAGCCTTATTATCGATGAATTTCCTTATGCGAGAATATCAGGAATAAAATGTCCCATAATCTTCCCATAAAATCCAAAATATGATCATCTGCCTACTCCTCTTTGTGGGTGCAATAGATTTTATTGGTACCAGTAAATTTGATAATTTTAATGAGAGGATATTGTGTCGCTTACAACTTGAATTGTGAAAGTTAATTTTATTCATTAGAATTCAATCAATTCATCTTACGGCAGAGGGAATAAATTGCATATAATTGTTTTCCCCGCCTGTTAGCGTATTTTTAAAACCATTTATAAAAATAATTTAGAAAATACTTCCCCAAAAGAATGACCCTCGATAATATTTTGAAAGCCATCCGGAGAAAATTCACCGTGCTTTGCCATATTCTACGTGACATCGCCCTGACTCGTTTTTCACTAGGTAGTGAATATGCCGAGATAGAGGCAGAATTGATATGACTAAAAGATGAGGTGCATGCGGTTTAACAATATCAGGAGATCAGAGGGATGTACTTCTCCATCCCTCCACGTCGTACCTTAATTGCTTGCATACACTCCTTTGTAATCTTAATTGATGTGATTAGATTTCATTCTTTGTGACATTAATTTTATGAAGACAAAAATCGTGTTGATTTGAAAACACTAGGATAAAGCTAAGTCTCTCAAACTTACACCTGGTAAAGGGTTTAAGAAATAAAGCTTTAACCTGAGAATATTTATTGATAGTTGACCTTGGTTCTTTTGTTGCGTAACTATTTAAAAAAACATGTTTAGTACACAAAATATTCTACCACAGAGTGATTTCACGCATCGAAACCACATTTTTTAATAGTCGTCATAAGTCACACAACCCTAATAATGGTTGACAGTACCATTTCACGTTATATTTGGCTTCCTTTATCTCCTTGTTGCTCTTTCGTTTCATCCACGGTTTACCTGGCCTATACATTTGTCCCTCAGTCTTCCTGGAGAGGCTTTCCTTTTTGTTTTATTAATTGTAAATCCGACGTTCCTCAAAGCGTAGCCTATCCATTTGGAACTTCCTTTCCATATGGTTTGCTTCTCTCCTATTCCTCTGAATACCTCCTCTATTTCGATCATACCTGTCCATTTAATAGAACTGCGGATGTGTTTTTTTCACATTCTGGTGAAGTTGCAGTGGTTTCATATATTTGGTAGGATAAAAAAATCTTTCACTGACGTCCAAATTAAGACAAAATAGAATTCGGAGTAGACTAGGAGTATTCACGTCTTCTGCGTGAATTCAAGCTCTCTTGTGAGGGAATTAGAAACATACTGCCGCCGTAAACGTCTTGAGCCATCCATCATCTCACTTCCTCCCTTCTTCCCACTCGTCTCCTCTACGGCCACCTTCAAAAGTTCCACCGCGGCACATCCACTCACATCTCCAGTTACCCTGCCCATCCCGTCTCCTCTTCCTCACTAACCGCCCGGCGTTCCTTTTGCGTTCCCCCGTCTATTTTCCCGCTACCTATCCGTCTTCCGGATCTCCAAACTCCTCCCCACACGCCCTCCCCCACTCCCCCCCGCCACCCCTCCTCTTAATCCTCCCCTCTTCCTCTCCTCCGACCTCAATCCCTGCACCCCCACCCGCTCCCAGCTGCTTGCAACCCAACCACCACATCCCCCCCGCTCCTCAAGTGCATTCTTCCTCAAACCTCCTCCCACACTCCCTTTAGGTACCCGGTTCCAAGCGCATTCGCCTCCTCTCTCCGCTTCTCCCACCCCCCGCACCTTCTCACACTGCACCCTGTCCTCGTGTAAAAGGGGGAAACTTATCTGCATCCTTTCGCGCGCCGGTCGGTCGACCACTCGTCCGAATGAGTCAGCTGGGCTGGTTCTTCACGCTATCTTTTCGAGTGTTGTGTGTGCATCGGGTGCGGTGAGGTGCTGGTGTGATTAGCGGCGGCGCGGGTTTCCCTACCCGCTCCCGTCTTCTTCTCTTCCTGCTTCCTCGGGTGTGCCGCGTGGAGTGTTTCGGCGCGAGAGTTGAGTTGATCTCCGGTTGAAGCGAGAGTGTGATCCGGGGTATTGTTGACCACGTGTTTCTGAGTGGCCCGTGTTTTTTTGAGTCCTCTTGGGAGTGTACACGTTCTACGCCGTCCTAGGGGAACTGAGAAGGAGAAGAGGAAAAGGTTTGGATGCAAGTATGTTTTTTCATTGATATATGTCATCGTATCGACCAATGGTTGGCTACTGTGTATCAGAAGTCGTTCGTTGACATACACTTATTGTCTTTCCTGCAGCCTTTATTGATATTGGCGAGTGTATACTTCTCACATTTCACCGTGATCGACAGCTTTAGCAAAATCGACGATGAATTAAGCGTGTGTTTTGTCGTGTATCCAAATTGTGAACGAACAGTTTCGTATTTATGAGAGATAGCATTTCCGGATTCAAACGAATGTATTTTATTCTCAATAGTCCCAGGCAGGACTTCATGGAATTTACAATACATTGCAAATGAAGTAACCTTGTTATTCCACAGAAATTTTATTTAAGTCGACCCGGGTTTCGACATGGCACATAATCATTATTAATATGCTGGGCCTATAAATTCTCCCTCTTCTGTGTTATGGGTACCTGAGGTGTGACGTGCCACGTAGAATTCCGGGTCGTCTTAAATAAAATTTATGTGGAATAAAGTTGCTTCATTTAAAACAAAGAATATTTTACTTCATTTTTTGTTAAGTATATTTTTCACATTACTGGGCCATATTGAGGTGAGAGTACTGAACTCTTTTAAAATTCCAGTCATTTATTGGTGTGTGAAATGGGTTGAAAAAGGTTCATTGTTGGTTACCATATATGTTGAAATCGATACGGAAAAACGATAGAGATTCGCATTTTTTGTCACTCTGGAAATAATAAAAGAAGTATTGACAGGATAGTGTCTCTCATCGCTTTTCAACATAGGTTTTCTTATTTCACGTCCAAACGCTTAGTAGTTTACGTCACCGAAACTGTCAACGCATTGAAAATATTAGGTCTATGGAAACGCCAATGTCGATATATACCACAGGTGAGAAAATTAACGCTTTGTCGATTGGTGAAAAAGTTATAAGATTGGTACTTTAGGATTTATTTCACTTTCCAATATACGGCAGTTTTTTCCTTCATTCATCAAACCCCCGTGGTACCTTATTATTTTGAGGAATCGGGTAATTAAGTTTGTATAGTATTTACTACTAATTCAGCACCTTGGAGGCTTATATCTAAATCCCGGAAGCATCAAGGTATTTTTTCTAAATCTTCTCCGGGTGGCAAGCGGTGTGTTTTGACGCCGGAGCTAAAATGATTTCCAATTGGACCGAACGTGTGTCGTACGTGTTGGACTGAAACGTGTGTTGGTCTTCGACCACGTGCTCAGAGTGCACATGGTGTTTTATCTCTGTTGGAGCGTGTTAGCGTTTTGCCATGGGAACAGAGGAGGCATAACATGTTCTTTGCCATTAATTTTATTTGTAATATATCTTTTTCTAAAGGATTGAGGAATTTGGCCCTCACTTTTAAAATAGAACCCGGAGGTCATTAACCAGAAGAACGAATTTGGGACGGGCACTACAATGAAAACAGTGGGAATGGGAGGGTGCTTCAGTCATTGTCTTTTTTCTTAGTTCCTATCCGTTCTCTTTTCTTTGTTTCCTATAAACCTTGATAGAACTTTTAATGACTCCTGTGCACAAATGTGATTTGAATAGTTGATTATTTGTTATTGAGCTTCAAATATTCCCGTTAGCGCCCAGACTTGTTTCCACCAAGCGGTTAAATCCCCGTTTAGCCGAAACACCACAAATATGAGGACATCAAGTCTTTTTTTGCAATCATAATATCCATTTGTTTGGATATGGACATCATGATGCAGTCGGTGAAGTGCGAAGTTGAAAAAAGTCACCTTAATTAGCAATAAAACAAATTATACCTTCAGTAATATACTTATGTGTGTAAATATAAATTCTTGACCGTCGGATCGTTGACTAATATCAAAAATGTTTTTGTCGCCAATAGCCTGATGTTATTCCGTATTTTTTAGTGGAATTTTCCTTTAAAGGTATGATACACATTTTTCAATTATACTCCTCGCTTTCAAATTTTTCGATTTTTACTTTTGCCCTGTTTTTGCTTTGTAAAAGCAAACGTCTCAACTTGAATTTTCAACTTTCCGTTCCATTTATGGAAAAGAACCGTGGCTCAAAACTTGATCTGTTCGCGATGGCCTATAGCGGGAAGTGGAACTATCTGAGTCTCTACACTTAGTATCGCGGGTTTAAGAAGTACTAAGCAGTACTTTAATTTTTCATCCTGTAGTCTCACTGAAACAGATTTGGCAGTTCCCGCCGTGACCTCTCTGCTCCACACAGAGCGCCACGAGTGATTTTTCTTGAAACTACTTGATGGACAAGTTGAAACCATTGATAGAAAGTGCCGGATGTTCACGAAGTTCCGCAACGTTGTCACAAGAGACAAAAATATCTTCAGCAGTTTTTTGTCATGGTCGTTGAATTCCAACTAACTATTTTTATATTGTTAGCGGTATGTCTATTCACCACCCCAGTATTTTAACTCTGAATTAACTCTATTTTAAATAAATATGTATTTCAAATTTTTTTTGTGATTTAAGATAAATATTTCTAACTTGGTATCTATTACAACACAAAAGAAATATTCGACCGATTTTTTTATAACTTGTCTTCATATTGCTCTATTTATATCATAATTTGTTCCATAAATTTAATTTATATTTCTGTCGTAGTTTCCAAAGGATGTAGGCACATTGTAATTTTGATAGCTGTGAGTTCCTTTCAACTGGGCATGACAACATGTGCCTCATTGTAATATATGTAAAATTTAAAGGATGACTCATTCATTCTGTATATATTCCTCTGCCTTGCTATTCTCCTCTATTTTTTCTCATGATGGAAAAGTCCTATTCTCACGGTCGAAGGCCACCGTGTGTATTTCTCACCCCCTAAATGTGTATTATATGCGCCTTCTCAATCTTCTCATTTCAATGAGACATTTCAAAGTGGCAATTCCTATTTTCGTCATTGTGACTGATAGAGACATCATACAGCGATGCCGTTATTCCTCTATGCATTTTAATGTTCAACCGGCGTTAGCGTACGTGCCTGTATGAGAAGAAATGCCATGTTTAATTGATGCATAAATTTTAATTTTCGTTCCTACCTGCCGCGACCCTTTTCCTACGCTATTTTCTATCAAAGAGCATGGGTAAAGACTACTAATTAATTTTCCAAACTATTTTATTATCCACACCAAACCTATTTCTATGAATATTAGTGCCAGTTAGTGATGGTGTAAAATGTGACGATACACTAAAAAATTATTTAGAATATCAAAACTGGTACAGTACTAATAATCAAATATAGCGCGGAAAATATATATTATTTGTCCTCATTATGAGCAAGTACTGCGCATTAGCATCTTCTAAAATTGATTATCTCTAGAAAATATTTTAAGAGGCTTAAGCATTATTTCTGGGGAAAACGTGTTTTATCATTTAGCGATGTTAACCTTGTGTTGTGGAAACAAGCAAGACTTCACTTAGGTGCTCATCACCATTGCTGTTGAGGGTGCATACATACTTGAACCCTAATTTTACTCCAGGGTTGAAATTCGCTATGAAAAAATCATTAGACTTGACCGGGATTCAAACCCGGATCTCCTAATTGCCGGTCAGGTGTGTTAGCCAGTTACACCACCAAGCCATCTTCCTTCAAGGCGAATTTCGGGGGGGGGTTTATGCGAACTAGATTTTCAGGCCTCAAGTATACATACATTGTAGCACATGAGAAGCCTTGAAGGAAGCAGGAAGATGGCTTGGTGGTGTAACTGGCTAACACACCTGACCGGCAATTGGGAGATCCGGGTTTGAATCCCGGTCAAGTCAAATGATTTTTTCATAGCGAATTTCAACCTTGGTGTATATGCACCCGTGCGAGTGACTTCGTACCACATCATTTGTTAAATGCAATGTTTGGAAATTTCCTAATTTTACTCTTAAGTGCGGTGTCCGTAGTCCTCTTACAATAATAAGTAATGCTCACAGGAGAAGCGATCAATTGATTATGGATAGAAAACATGACACAATGGAAGACTGTCGAAAGCAAGAACTTCATTGTAGGTTTCGCGTCACTCTGGCGTCTATAAATTATGCTGCGCTTTTCGCTCACTATCCCGCGGACCGTCTTGACACCTGATGGTGCTTTATGGGATAACTTCGATTCCCTGTGGCGCTCTAAGGTAGAGCCGTCGAATGTCTTGAAAAATTTTTACTGATCCCATTTCATCGTAAGATTGTCCACTCCGTTCAGGATCATGTTTGATGATTTACTTGCAATGTCATGCAAAAACAAACTCATTCAACTTTAGTTTTAGATCGGCCGTTTTTCGTTTGCGTCCTCTTCTATCTTTTCGACAAGGAATGATTTATCGATCGATTGCTAATCTTTAAGGACTTGTCTTTCATCAACGTTTGTGTGACATGCGTTTTGTGGTGAACTGAAATTGGTCTCCAAATGAGTACAGTTGTGGCTGCCTGCAGCGATAGTGTCTGAAGTCTGCATTATTTAAAAGTCTAATTAAAAAAATTCTGCCATGAATTATTTGCTACAGCATAGAAACCAGAAAAGATAGTAAATTGTTTCAATAAATATCAATGATTTCTCACATATGTCATTACTTTGGTGTGAAAAGTCATCAGTTTGTAACATATATGTATGTATACTCCTAATGAAAGGCTCATTATTTTCCCGAAATTTTGAGTTTCAGCTAAAAGATTATTCGGCATATTCATTGATATCTAATAATTTATTCACTCATAGTGATATTCTTTACCATTTTCATTTGGAGGGTTGCGTGGTGTCAACATTACCTTACTGGTTTTACTGTATTGGTTGTACTGTGCTTACCGGTTTTATAACAATTAGGGATCCCTGTCTCCTGTGACCAGAAGCATAGTTTGGTAGATGTGAATTTTTGGCGCGGACCTTACTTAAAATCAGAAGTAGATAATGCTGTTGCTTGTTCTTGCAAGAAGTACAGGGGGCCAGAGAGGCGGACGGAAAAAGAGGTATTTAAAGTTTGAGGAAAGAGAGGAAGTAAGATTGAGATAGTGAGAAAAATGTGACATATGGGTATTGGTTTGTTTATTTTATCGTTTATGAATGTTCTTATGTCAATTTATTTTCGAGTTGGTATAGCGCCTTAATTAATAGGTTGCTTCTCTATGGTTGCGCAGATTAATGAGTAACCAAACTGTGTGCAGAATTGATATTTTCTTGTGCAATTTTATGCCTCATAATGCTCCCGTTTTCGTACAGTGAAGATACAAGTAAAACTTATCTGTAGCTAAATCTCGTTGCATCATAATTAACATCTTAAAAGAGAATCTTTCCACCTACCTCAGAATTGGATTTTTAAAAGTAATTTAAAAATTTCAATGCAAGACATGATGCTCAGGTTGTTTTATTTATTAAAGACTTGTATGGAATTGAAAAGATGTAATTAAAGATCATATTCAATTATTGTGCCCAATTTTTGATGTGATGGCAGGTTTATGTATTGTTTTACAAATTGACCATTTGTACTGTCTAATACTTGTTTTTTTTTCTTTTTTTCTCGTGTGATTTTCCATACCGTTCCATATCGTCCATTGTTTAAAGATAAATAGATCAAAACATTCTTTATTCAGACTATAGTCAGACAAGTATTATCAAGTTGCCTTCAATTTGATAAACTCGATTTAAATAAAATGTTTCCATGGAAATTGCCCAAAGGAATTCCACTCAACCCAGGCTAATATGTCCAAAAAACGAGTCCGTTTCCGCATTTCTCATTTTATATTTACACAAAATAACAATATAAACTCCACTTTCTCAGGCGAGATATCGTAGAACAGCATAATGAGTTATGAAGCTCAAAAGATTGCTTTGATCCCTGCAAGAAATTATACGGTTTAAATATATTGTTATCCTAGTAATGAAGCTCAAAATATTTCGTACTGTCTACTAATTTTATTTCCACCTCTTGCTACACGTGTTTCGACTGACTAGCAGTCATCATCAGGCAAGACTATTTCATACAGCATATACCCTCTGTTCCTGCCAGCACCTTTAGCCTACATCTACGTTCCCAAGATCTTCAAGAGAGCATTGAGACATTAATCATCAAGACATCAGTCTTGCCTGATGATGAGTGCTAGTCAGTCGAAACACGTGCAGCAAGAGGTGGAAATAAAATTTTGTAGACAGTACGAAATCATTTGAGCTTCATTACTAGGATAACAATATATTTAAACCGCATAATTTCTTGCAGGGATCAAAGCTTTTATTCCGAATGCGGCAGGTTTCTGTTTAAGTTCATTTTGAAAAAAGTAAATGGAATTGGAATCGTTGTAATTTTGTGGATTACCATTTTATACCAGAGCCATATTTAATTTTTACCATTCACATCGGTCAAAATTAAGGAAACGATCCGGATTTCAGTGCCTTTTCGTCATCATTGTTGAATGACACGATAAATCATTAAGCACCTGATGATATTGCAGCGGCATTGAAATCTAGCTTGTGCCCTTACTTTTTGACCACTGTGAATTGTAAAAGTTAATATTTTTGTAATATCATTTCAAAATACCTAGTTTTTGCTGTTGTACTCACCCATTTTCACGCTATGGAAAACTTAAAGAAGCCAATTTGTACTCGCCGGGGAAAAAATCATTCATTTTGATTGAATTACCGGTGTCAAATTCCAGCGTGTCACATGAGAATATGTGGAGTAGGCGGTGGTGGATAAGATGACGACTCCTCTTCCCTCTAGTCGTCGTGTTCCAATTTTCTCTTCGGCAGTTCGCATCCAGCTGCTCAATTGTCAAGGCAGCCCTCGGCGCTTGTTCTCCGAAGCGTCTCGGGAGCGATTCTCCCGCGCTCGAGCCCTTTAACGACCGAAGTCTGTGCGGCCGACACCGAGAGAAGATGTCCGGATCTCCTTCCCCGCTGTTTGCCGGCGACGGGTCGCCGTGCACTCTGAGCCAATGCACGACTCCCTTGGGTCGAATCGACGGACGAATGTAACGATGTTCGAGTGGGATGGGACCGGACTCCGAGATCCGAGGTCGAATTCTTACTCAGTCCCCTCTCCTCCACTGGAAACTATCCTTCGAATGGCTTCGAAAATTGAGTGGAGGAAGAGGGAAAGCCAACATATTCACGCAGCATGGAAAACCGGAACCCGACCGAGCGCGAAAAGCATAGGAGGACGGGTGTTCTGTAGTATATCTGAAAGGATGTAGAATGTTTTCTAGGTTGCGACTCTAATTGACTGACCGAGGAGTTTTCATTATCATTTTAGGTATCTACTATGGAGATATGAAGGATTTCGTGTTTTCCTGGCGAACATTACTGATGAAGTTTTCTCGGGTTAACAGCCGGGTCAGGATTGGCCATTACTGCCAACGTTTCGATGGCCTTCTTTGCCATCGCCATTAGGGCTAATTATCCCTGATGACGATGGCAGAGTTTGGCAGTAATGGCCATCCTGACCCGGCTGATAACCCGAGAAGACTTCATCAGTACTATAGACGTAGATAGTGGATAGCCTGATAACCGAAGTAACAGCCATATTGATTACCCCCGCAACTTCCTTAATTTCCTTTGGATTTCACGACTGAATGGACGAATTAGCGGGTAAAAAGAAGAATATCAACCATGTGTTTGAAGTATAAGGCCAGTAGCTCTTGAAACAAGTATTGGATATTTAGTACTATGGATTCTACTCAATTTTACCATAATTTTCTTCGGAAATGCGGATTACTATTAATTAATATTTGTAAATAAAAACTTTAAGCGAGCAGAACGCATGTGTAGAAGTAAATCCATGCTGATTTCTAGTAAGTTGTCGATGTCGATATTGTAAAATTGAAAAACTAGTGCGTTACCCGTAAGCGCTGAAGGAAAATCGAGTTTTACAAAGATGGTGGACTGTCCACGCCCGCATTAGATTTTCTAGCGTTAAGTCCTGGTTACACGATATATCAACCCTTTGAATGCGGCATGACGTGATTTCATGTCATGGTTGTCTTTACGCCGGTGCTGATGACGTGTTGTCACGTCTAGTGAAAGTTCCCTAGTGAAAGCTGAAACACTCACGCTACACTTGACGTGATATCACGTCATCAGCACCAGCGTAAAGGCAACCTTGACGTGATACGTAATGCCGCACTCAATGCATTAACCCGTACGAGTTAATGTGTCGATGCATGAACGCGTGAATGAACGTGAAAATTCACCGTGCAAACACACCAACTTGTACAAAAGCATGAATGCGTGAAGAGAAAAGTAGAACCTGCTCTATTTGGTTCATGCATTCGTATATGAACTAGTACGGTCGGATTCAAATGTATTGCAAAGAATCGAGCTTACGCTTCCTTACGCTTACGATTACGCTTCGAGCTTACACTTATGCTTCTCAGGGAAATCGAGTTTCACTTACGGCGCTGTTATTCTTTGCTTTGCAACGCTATCTATTCAGCTGTTTATTTGTACGTATTTAAATTGTAACAGTTGAGCAATTGCTTGTTTTGTGCTAACTTGTTATTACATAATATGATCAGCTCGAATAACAATGACATGCTGCGACTTATTGATTAATTGAAATACGAAACTTTATTATTAAACACAGATCGTTCCTGGCATACAATATACCTACGGTAAATACTGCGTAATGTATCATTTAGAGTAACAGTTGTGATTAATAAATAATAATTATCCATGCTCAAATCGTAAATCCAAACCAAAACGAAAGTGTAATAACAAATTAGCACAATATAGGAAATTGGTCAACTATTACCATTTGAATATGTGCAAATGAACATATGAATAGATAGCGTTGCGAAGCAAAGAATAACAGCGCCGTAAGTAAAACTCAATTTCCAAGAGAAGGGTCTCGATTCTTTGCAATACATTTGAATCCGACTGTACATAAACACGTAATATATTGTGCAACCAGGCCTTTAGCCACAAGAGCGCCCTCTCCATCTACCTCAATGGTATCCTTAAATGTGCAGTCATACTAGTCATTATCAGACGAGGACACATACCTCCGTGCACGATATCATTCTACAGCTCGGCATGCATCAAACCTCTATCTTCATTAAATGAACGATTGTAAAAATTTTAATAACAATTGAAATCTAAATTAATGAAAAGACTTTTTTTGTTCCGCCATTTTATTTTCAGGTACCTGATGATGACGCCGCTGCGTCGAAACTAGTAGTACCTGAAAATAAATCGGTGGACTAACACAGTTTTCTTTTTTCATTAATTACAATGAACTTCTACAATGGAGAGCCTGAAATCAATGAGATAGGGAATCATTTCTAAACTGCGTTCCCATGGTGTTGCCCTTTTAGATGATTTAACTCGTGTGCAACCTTCACCTTTCTGTTTATTGCTCGTCCCATTTACGTCCAAACTTACTTGAAAATATCGCTGCTTTATCTCTTTCCAAGATCACTCCCTTAGCCTCCCCCTCCCTCTTCAGGGCATCGAGAAGGGTATACAGGAAACTTGAGACTATTAGTACACGTAATCTTGAAAATTATCCGTATTGCGTTTAAACCTAGATCGAAGGACATTCGCAGGGAAATTCAAAGTTTTTTCTTTCATTTTATTAATTAATTTCCACTAAGTAGAACCTTCAACCTTTAATTACCGCAATCTCCTTCTCGTGTATGTCTCTTTCTTCATTCTCTCCCACAATAAGTTGTCGGCCCCGGTGGCGTTGGGGTTAAGTCCTTGCCTGCTAACCCGATGATCGCGGGTTCGAATCCCGCCTGGGTAGATTATTCACTGCCCAGGACATGGATGTTTGTGTTCGTCATATTCGAGTTAATTGTATGAGAGGACTGCACTGGCCTAAATTCGCTCGTAATAAAAGACAAACTGTTATTATTATTATAACTAACAGATTTATTATCATTCAAGATAATTATTTTTGCAATACATATAAAAACATCCGTCCCATACAGAACTCTGAAAGGTTAAGAACTTGTAGAAAATATATGGTACCACTGAAAAATACTAGATCGGGCAATGATACATTTGCGGTAATTGTGTCTAAACTTTTTAATAAAATACCAGAAGAGTTAATAACATTAAGACGTACAAAAAGAGAAGTAAAAATAAGGATAAAGGATTGGTTGGAAAATGAATAACTATGTCTCTTTGTAACATTAAAACACATTCTTGAAATATCCGATTACTATAACGATGACACCTGCTGACAAGCCTTTGGCTTAGCAGGACCAAGATTTGTAAATAAAATTGCATTAAAAAAATAATAATAATAAGCATTAGCGATTAAAAAGGCAAATTTGTTGTGAACAACTGTGAAAATAATGGACGTTGGGTTGGATTGGATTTTGGGAAGACGACCGACAGCTAAGGTCATTTGCGCCACAGGGGAGAGGTAAGGGAGGATAGAAACCCGGCGTCTGCATTAGCCTGCTCTTAACGAAAGGAGCCAAGGGGACCACGGTTTAAGGTCTCATCCGACAGACAGCGTACTGTACTTGAAGTGCCCTCCACAAGACATTCAAGTAGGGATCAGGTGTCCTCTGAAATACACCCTCCTCTGCAGGGATTTGAACCCTGGCTGTCTGTATGATCAGCCAGTACTCTAGCCACCACACCAACCCGATCAATAATGGATATATCCGGAACGAAAAACCACTGTCGTCATAGGTAGTTCCATATAATCTAAGTAGTTACTTAGCAAAGGTTTTACAGTCCGCAATGGGGTAAACCGAGTTTATTTAGGGTAATCTGCCGTTGAAAGTAGACTTGTATGGAAGGGAGGTATAATCCTTCAAGCTTACAGAGGTGCTGTGTGAATATCTCATCACGATTTCCTCCATCAATTTAAACTGTTCACTCATTCATGACTCTTTATGCAGAATATTCATAGCAGTTAAATTAAGCGAACGCTTAAAATATCACGAAATTAAATTAGATGTATATTCTTGTACCTTTAGGTACAGCCGTAAAACAGTTGGACGTAGACCTTCATCGCAACAAATTCAGATTGGATACTGGAAACTCGAGAGGAGACGGCCGATAAACGCGACGTCGCCACAACGCGACATCTCCGCACTCGCGAGCGAATTGCCGAACGGCAAACAGTCTGCTGCGCGTCAGTTTGTTACGTGATTCCAGCGCCGGTGATCACCCTGGTGTACAACACGGAAACTCTGTGCTCTCGTTTATGGCTTTCACAAAAATCTCGTCGTATCGCTCTCCAGCGGTGCGGTTTCCTCTGCGTATCCACCGGCGGTCAACACCGCGTGTTCCGCCGATGGGAAATCACTCGTTCGTTGTTTTGTTTCCCTTCCCTCGTAATTTGCAGCCTCGCGTGAGTCTTATTGCGGAGGTTTTTGGGGTGCAATAAAGGTGCGTTATCTCGAGCGGACACGTGTCGATTACGTCACAGCATGCCACGCCCACGGATGGCCAGCGGATGGGGTTCGGGCGTTCGTTACCGAACACGTGGGGAATGGATTTTAACTAATCAAAGTCGTCGACCATAAGCTCGGAATGACGTGCGATGGGCATAAACCTGGATTGCAGTGCCAGTTTCTGCTTGGTCTAAGCTGTCGCGAAAGGAGAAGTCAAAATGAAAAGACATGGTGGGTGTTTCGGTTTTCTCCGCGGAGTTACACATATCAAATCATATTCATCTGTTCAAGATATGACGAAAAAAATATATATTAGTATATTTTACACTTAAAAGTTTATTGCCAATCCAGGTTTCGACTGCACAGCAATCATTATCAAGGTACCTTTACATAATATGCGAGTCAATATATAGAGAAACGACGAGGGGGAAACTTGAGTCGGCAATAAACTTTTAAGTGGGGAATATACTAAGATATTTTTTCGTCATGACTGTGACAATTTTCCACAAAGTTACTCCTTCATCCATTAATTTCATTGGTTCAAAATGAAGATAAGTCCCGTTTGCAGTACTCCTCCTTGGCAAATTAATTGATGCTGTAATTTTTTGCAATTAAGGAGAAACTTTCCCACCGGTAATACAATAATTTTCAAGGGATATCTCAACATCCTCGATATGCGACTGAATAGGGTCAAGAACTGATTGCCAAAGAATGCTTGTCATGTGAAATAATTGTAGAAGGATCTTAATAAATAAGTGAGCTCATACGGCTTGTATGATATAATAAGGGTGAAACTCCAAAAGCTGTAATCAAAATTGTTTACAGCTATAGGATATTCACCTTTATTATATATAGAAGGAGCTGATTTTAATGATGCATTCTACAAGAGACACGTGTAGTAACACCACTGCTAAATGGAGCATGCTTCAATGTGGACTATTTTCCTCGAAGTACTTGTAGTGGTATCCATGAAATTATATTTTTTTAATGCGAAAATGTAGCCTATAAATTTTTTCGTATGTATATTTTGACCATTTTTGAAAACAAAACTGGACACAATCGACAGTTAAGAATAAGATTATATTCATAAATTTCTCATACCTCATTATATTCCATTATTGAGTCTCGAACATTTTCACTGCCTTGTAATGCATTTTCTTTGAAGTTAAAATACATTTTGATAAGGCCTTAAACAACGCGAACCAATATATATGCAAAATTGCGCTCTGTATTGCACTCTGTAATCGGGAAAAATACAGAGAAATACTATCCTCTGCAAGAGGAAAATAACATTCAAATCAAAGATATGCAAGCATTCTAAAGCTCTGAAGACGTTGGAACTCAATTCTTCATTGATTATAATATTTTTATATGATATTACACGCCGCATTTCTCAAGTATCTTCAGCCTTTTTGCTGTCATTATGTTATTATGATCATTTATCATTACATGATCCGAAAAAGTTTGGAGAGTATTTCAGACGTTTTAAATATTCCTATGAGACGTGATAAGTCTACGTATCATCATGTTCGAAAACCAATATTTTGAACTTTCATTTGATACCAATCGCCCCTTAGGTACTAAGAAACTCAATCAGCTGGAAATGAGCAAGCCCTGTTACAGTAAGGCGTAATTTTTTATTATTTTTTTTTAATCTATGGGTTTACCTCAGCATATTCAGGAATTGCAAAGGCCTCATAATATTCTGTTCCTGAGTCTTTAAAATGTTTATGTGTGTAATCCAAGCTTGGATTACGCTCTGCCGTGGGGATTTCATGTTCTTACGGTTTATTTTAGCTTACTGATTTTATCGGTGGATGTGATATTATTGTGGGGTGGATTGTCTGTTTCCAGGTAACTACTTTTATGCCGAAATAAAGCAGCACCTTGCTTACCTTAATCCCCCGATTACCCACTGGTAGATACGAGTGGACGTCATTGGGCACTAAGCCAATCAGATAATAGATTCACACTGGCGAGAATCGGTGGTGCATCATGTAAATGAATCACTGGAATAAAAGTTTGCTTTAATACAAATGTTTTTTGCAAATATTTCATGCAACAGAGAAAGTGGTAAAAATGATTATATCTCAGGAAAAATACAAAAAGTTTAACAATGTTAACAAAACTTTTTTATGCAAATTAGTGATAGATGATATAGGTAACTAACAGGAAGATCCTTTGAAATACTCATAAATATAGCTGTTCTGTAGTAATAATAGAGAAGGAAGAAGTTAAGAAACAAGGGATTTAGGCAATAAAAGCAGCTGGCTGCTTCAATGATACCGTCTCCAAGAATATGTGCTTAAGAAAGGAGATTGAGGCAAGACAATACAAAGCAACAGTCAGACCAATACTTACATGTATGGCAGGGTCAGAACCTGAGACTGGAGGCAAATAAAACTGAATGACTTACATCAACTGCAGAAATTAAAATCCTTAGAGAAAATCTCAAGAAACCCTTAGCGGATAAAACGACGATTGAAAACATCAGAAAGGACTGTCATATAGACAATATTATCGAATTGAATTCGAGTGGCAACAGAAATAAAATGGTCACTTAGAATGAAAGACTACAAGATTAGAAAGAGATTGAGAAGTAGATGAAGAAATTTTGAACTGTGAATGAAAACTTTTATCTCACAATGGAGTCGCATTTTAACGCCATAACGTGATCTTAAGATACATGACGTTGTTCATTCGATGACTGTGGCGTTTGAAGGCGTGTTACAATGAGAGAAAAGTTTTATCAGATAGGATGAGGTATTAGCACATGCATGCAATCATCATCTAGATTATTTTGTCCTGATAATTGGCCGCGCTTCAGATTTACGCTCTGTGCACTCAAATCTTCTCCATGGTCTTGCTGGGCAGTACAATATCACATCTAATTTGAATATAAGATACATTTTCCTCTTTAGTAGAGTCTTTGGTGTCCTTTAAAACTCTCCTGAAATCGTGAGTGACTTTGTTTCTCCACGATTTCCGAACTATCACGCGAGCTGCGTGGAGTAAAATTTTCCCTACAAAACGTATGCCCAATGAAAAACTATCTGAAAGGATGTAATGCAGATAAAACCTGATATTTTTTCAAATCGTTTCATAAAACAGTGATTATTGAAAACATTTATTTGTCAGCAAGTATATTTTTATGTAGTTAATTTTACAATTAACATTTTCGTGAATAATGTAAAAAGAATTGTTTATTGCTCAGAGTGTTCTTCTATGCAGTTCATTAAAAACTTTAAAACTCATATTTGGAGTTGTATGGCAGTGTTGCATGGAAGAGACTTGCAGCAGAACGAAGAAGTTTGGATGTACCTAAGTAATAAAAATGTGGCACAATCACAGATTGATAAATACGAAACCTACGAATAAAACCGCTAATGACGAAGTCCCACAAACACATGGTTTCAGGCTCAACAATGTGGAAGTCGATTTTCACAAATGAAAAAATAACTTTGTTTTCTTCCACTGATTTATTTTCTTGGTACAACATGTTTCGACACAATGGTATCATCATCAGGTGCCATGTCTTGACCAGTACCTGATGATTACAACCTTGTGTCGAAATATATTTTACCAAGAAAATAAATCAGTGGAAGAAAACCAAGTTATTTTTTCATTTGTAAACTCCCACTAAAAAAAGAAGCTCGGGACAGAAGCGGATGGAGACAGCAGTGGTGTACGGGACCTGCCAGCAGGCAGAACACCAGATGATGATGATGAAAGTCCCACGAAGAAATAGTGAGAAAGATGTGTCGAAAAAGGAATGACAGACATAGTTATGCGTATCCAACAAAACTATTCACGGAATAAACGCCTTTATTAGTGTCGGGGACTCTACCCGTTAGTTTTTTTTTGCCCAATGAGTGAATTCCTTGAATGACTAGCTGAAAGTACAGAATATATTTTCCCACACTTCAACCCCGTTACACGATACGGAGGCGAGAGAGCCCTTTAGCAGCGTGGCGCCTCCGTAGTCTGACGGTAGGCGTTTACGGTAGTCAAATGAATCATGGTTTCCCCCAACTTGGCTTATAATCCAGTTTCAATCCCTCCGTGAGCCTGAGGAAGCAAAGGGAAGCGCTGTCACTCGGGAATCTTAAGGGCGCCCACAACAAACAGCCAACCAACACCCCTCCACTCCATTCCCTTGAGAGGGCTTTTCCTTCCCTCACACGACCTCTCCCTTCCTGCATCCCCCTTCCCCCGTCCACAATCCCTTTCCACTCCCTTTAACCCTTAACTCTCTCCATCCCTCCCTCTCCACTTCACCTCGAGAACTCTGGATGCCCTCCGTCGCATTCCAACGACGAAACTTGTGGGTCCGCATACAATCCTCATCCCTTTTCCCCTCTCGCATTCCCTCACTCCGGCCCCGGCGAATCCCGAATCCCCGCGCCCCTGTTTCTAGTCCCGTTGTTGTTGTTGTTCCGGTGAGGCCGTCCTCGGGAGCCCCGCCCTCCCTGTGGGACAGACGTGGCGTCAGAATCTCGGCTGAAATCTCGCAGGGGCGTGAGGAATCAAGGGCGGAGATCTGGGGGGCGTTTGGAGCGTGTCCTGACTCTGTTTGTTGCCCTTGTGATCGTCATCAAACGAGCCATTCATCGCGACGCAAAAAGCCACGTCTCACGGTCTAAAATAATGATCCGTTGAGATCAAAAGCGGTGCTCACAGTCAAAGTTGAAGATTTTTGGATCATCATGTATATTTCATGGAAATATGAAATAAGTAAAATGTACACATATTTAAGGTAGTTTGAGCGAAACATCAAATTACCTAGAAATCAATGAATTTGATCTCATTTTGAAGAAAAATATCTCGCCCTTCCAAAAATACCAAAATATCAGGCCCTATATATATATATATATAGGGCTATATATATATATATATATATATATATATATATATATATATATATATATATATATATATATAAGGTCGTGTGAGGGAAGGAAAAGCCCTCTCAAGGGAATGGAGTGGAGGGGTGTTGGTTGGCTGTTTGGTGTGGGCGCCCTTAAGATTCCCGAGTGACAGCGCTTCCCTTTGCTTCCTCAGGCTCACGGAGGGATTGAAACTGGATTATAAGCCAAGTTGGGGGAAACCATGATTCATTTGACTACCGTAAACGCCTACCGTCAGACTACGGAGGCGCCACGCTGCTAAAGGGCTCTCTCGCCTCCGTATCGCGTAACGGGGTTGAGGTGTGGGAAAATATATTCTATATATATATATATATATAAAAGCGTATCAGGCTCAACTTTGTGGAAGCAATTGATATTGATATCCATTTCAAAATGGAAGACAATGGTAACTTTCCACACAGAATTTTTAATGATTACAGACCATGGTTTCAGCACCTAGTGCCATTATCAACCTTGGTAATGGCACTAGGTGTTGAAACCATGGTCGGTAATCATTAAAGATTGTGTGTGGAAAGTTACCATTGTCTTCCATTTTGAAATGGATATCAATATCAGGCCCTTCTTGAACTACTTTCCGAGTATTTTGACTAAAAATACCTACCCTTTTACATGGAAACGATACCGGTATGCACTCCAGAGAAAGCTTATGTAAAAATTGAGGAAATTATAACACCTATATCTCGTAAAAAAATACCAGAATGTAGTATGAATGATTTTTCATTTATTTTTTAAAATAAGGCTTTAAAAAATAAAAAATATTTTTGAAAAATGGTCATTTATGAACCATACATGCTTTCCTTTTCCATCTTCAAGTTCACTTCCTTACTCTTTCTTTCTCACCAGATCGACATTATTCTTGTTTCTCTTCATCCCATTAAATATGCCAGTGTTCCTTCAATTTTCCACTTTTCTGTGGGGTCCTTCGTTTAAACTCCATAAATTGAATGTCAGATGCTTTTTTTCCATTCGCCAAACTTTCTCGATTTATAATTGCTCTCGTACCTAAGTTGTTTGATGGCTAATTTGAAGTACAAGCGTCATGTTTAGATCCGTTCACATTAAAGTTATTTCCTCACGATGATGTTTTTTTGCGTCAAAACGCAATGCTTATATTTATCTCCAACAGAAGAGAGAAAGAAAAATTAAAAGTTCATTTCATCAATGGCTATGATATTTATAAAATATCTATAAAGTCTACTGAGGGGAAAGAAGAGAGCACCTGTGCTATATCAAACTGGCATTAAAGACTATCGACCGGTAATTATCAATAGTGTTCAATTATATTATACACTCATTATATAATGTTCTCATTTGTATAATATACTCAATTATGTAATACACTCATTACCACAGTTAAGATAAGGAGATTGTTAATTGGAAATAGATGAACTGAGGAACTGCTTAAGAGTAATCGATATATAATATATCTTATAAAAAGTCCAATAATTAATCTTCAATGGTTAGAGAGTTACCTTTGTGGAGTTGATATTTCATTAAGAAAATGAGAAACTCTGTAATATTGTAAAAAAAAAAGTGCTGACACCAGCCGGGGTTTCTGCCAATGGACCAGTTGAGAGTTTCATGGCTCTTATAAAATTACAAAATTGCAGAAACAATTTCATCGGAACAGCACAATGCAAATTAGTCATCCAACAGGAAGATACCTTCAAATCCTTATGAATGGAGCTGTCCCACTGTGGAAATATGGAGTAAAAATTCAAGGAACTAGTGATTTAAGCAAATTTAGCGGCTGACTTCTTTTATGGTGCCATCTCTAAGAATATGCGAATACGGAAGGTGACTGAGGCAAGGCTATACAAAGCAATAGCCAATGGACTTGTGTGGAAGTTCCAAATCTCATTTAAAATTGCATTGGTCTCTCTGTCTTCTTGGTAAATATTTACTTGATTTAGTTCATGGAGTTAATCTTTCCGAAAAGGAATATATGCGACAGTCGGATAGTCAAGGATATCATTCTATTCCCTTAGGTCCTCACAGCAGCCCCAGCTCTCCCTCTCGAGCTCAACCAATCCCCGTCTCCCTCATCTCTTTCACGACAGGATATCCTCCTCACACTTCCTCGCTACTGCTAGTCCCGTCTCAACGTCAAAAGGTTTCCCTCTCTCTTGCAATCCATCTCCACTGCCCCTCTACGTCCCGTAGAACCGTGTAAATGCCATACGACACGGTTGCAAGTTTTCCAAGGGCATCGGAGGCGAATCGTGAATTTGCCCCAAGTTTACGGCGAGTTCTAAGTCTATGCGGGATCTACAATGGAGAGGCGATGAGATCAAATTCATGCACGCCTGCGCCAAATGGATGAGTATCGCTTAAGCCACGCACTTGGGCAGGATTACGATCGACGTCTCCCGACGCGACGGAAACGAACGGTGACGTTCACGAAATTTGGTCATCATTCCATGTAGTAGAACCAATTATGATAGCCAGACGTTTATGGTGCCGTCATTGGATGATGGACGAACTTTGTCAAAGTCTAAATTTGCCGTAACACAACGCCAACGGCAGGAGATTACGATAGACGTTTCCTGACGTGAGGGAAACGAGCGGCGGTGCCCGAGAAGTTTGGTGATTGTGGGATGTAGTGGAACCAATTACGTTGGTCGGACGCTGACGGTGTGCAATAAACGATGGGAGAACCTCGTGAAAACATAAATTTTCCGTTACGCTATGCCACCCGCAGCCAATCGGAGGAAAGCTATTTTTTCAATAATTACTAAATGTAATTCTATATTGCCCACATTAATTTTTAATTTTACAAATAAGCCTTATTGACTCCCTTGAAGTTTTATCTGTCGCCATATTGGGCGCAATCATAATACTTTGCTTCTGAAATGTGAAAGTAACAAGGAGTTTAAATAAAATCTTAAAAACTCTGCAAAAACGATAAAAAATTCGAGATAATAACTCCATTAATCGAACTACAACCCATCTTCATGGGAAGATGACTGAAATATTAGCAAAATCGTTCCTCAAACTCACGTCTCAAAATGTCAATCGCAATCCCACCTTTCAACAATATTTTATTAGTTTTTTAGCAATCTCCATGACACACGGATTTGATATCTGTAGATGGATCGTTATCAATGCCAAAATCAAAGTCTTTGGACGACAACGTGAATGTCATTCATATTAACCTTTCATAAAGTTGAATGGCTTATTCCCCGTTCGTATTATTAGCAATTAATCTTCGTCATACATTATAAGCGTAAGAATTGGTGATGCGATCACTCGGTTGGCCCCTACCGTGCTAACTTATCTACCCGAGATGACTCCTATTAAGTTATCTATCTACAAAAACTGTTTTCTGCCCTTCACATGCTCGTTATAGACAGTGGTCAATAGTGCTTTTGCCATTATTTTCAAATGACCGGGGATGATCATCATATATGCTGAACGATAAAGGTAGTAATACCACGTAAATATCACATGTTGTACCATGATGATATAAGCCAAATGCGATACGGGTGGAACTTTACAATGTTTTCTAAAATATTAAGAAGCTAATGATGCAAATGGGGTATTCCTGGGGTGATTAAGTTGTTGTAAAATGTATGTTTAACACAAGCATTAAAGCTTAAAAACAGATGCATGCCGATATATCTAAGATTTCATTATTTAGCTAAGTAAATCTTAAACTGAGAAATGTTAAATGAGTGATATCCAAAGAGCACAGGTGCAAATCAAGAATTATTTTTATATTTATTATTATTATTATTAAGATTAAATTATAATATTTTCGAGCGCACTCCACAAACGCTACGGACTTGAAGTAATTCTTATGCAATAAATTCAACACTGATGTTCACATGAAAGGGTTATGATAGGTTCGTTATTCGTGGAATGAATAGATGTACAGTATAGTATAGAAGTAAATGTAATGAACGTGCATATGATCTATGTAATATTTTACGTTATTTTATATGGCGTCTGAGTTTTGTCGGGAGATACTGATAGTGACTTCTAATTAAGGTAAAATATTTTAGTGAACAGAAAAATAATATCCACCGCATTGACAGCCAATTATGTGAAATTCGAGGAATGCTATACGTCATCTCGTAGGGTTTAGGACGGAACCTTGGGAACGTGGAATATAGATCAAGATATTGCCAAACGGAGGGTGGCGGCATACGGATAGCATTAAGATATCACTCGATACGAATATTTGAGGTCGATGGCACTGTTTCGTTTTGCTGGAACTTCCAAAGAGGGACCTAAAATATGAAACTAACGTGATGAAAATGGTTCTAGCACTAATGCATTAAAGCAAAAGGGAGCTGATAATCAAACTTCATTATGAGGGTGTGAATAGTTTCACTACATGAAGAGACTCCAATCGGTGATCGGACTCCAACAGTCTATTGTCAATTTCTCAATTATCAATTTTCATTAAAGGATCATTATTATTAATAATAGGTAAATATTGCGACAGTTTCTGTTTACTACAAATCATAAAAACACTGGAATTTTGTACCAAATGTTTGGTACACGGACAGGTATAGTAGATACTGCATCAAGTGCATTGTTTTGAGTAGAGCTAGGAGAACCAGGGTCACTAATAGAAGACGATTAATTTTATAATGTAATGGTCACTGCACACGACTTTGTAATAATTTCCTTCCTCCTATAATATTAATATCTATTATAATTGAAGTATTTGGAACCTGAATAGTACCCCTGATATTAGGAGTACCTGATATAGCTTTTCCATGCCTTACTAACATAATATTTTTATTATTACCACCCTCATTAACTCTATTCTCAGCAGGAAGATTTATATTAATAGGGACCGGAGCAGATTTACCTGTTTATCCGCCGTCGTCCTTGTTTCAATACCCGCAAAACTCTTCGTAGATTTCCATTGTGATGAATATTTAATAAGGCCAGTTTCAACGTGTTTCAATGATTGAGTGGCTGTATAAAAAAATTCAGCTGTGGGAAAAATGTAATGAGTTATTTTTTAGTCGAGAGTTTTTTAGCCAACAAGTTCCACTGCACGAGACCTGAGACTAAAGGGATTACTTAATGAGATGAGTTCCCTAAATCACCAAAAATGAGGCAATTCATTTAGAGTATCTAAAAATGATGGTAAAAAAATATAAATTTATATTCTTCAGTGATAATAGTCAATTTGCTCTCCTTAACGCTGATTGCTTCTTAAAATGATTGGAATCGCCTATTCAATAATGAATATTCATCTTCGATTTTCCTAAGTTAGACTCAATAGAATCGACACAATATTCTTCCCAGTAATCAGGTGATCTTGTTTAAAATCTGTTTCCTACGCCATCGCTCTCGTTCCAATACTCTCATGTGTAGTAAAATATTTGACGGCCAAAATCCCTTCCTTTAAGCCCATCTAAGTCTTGATCGAAAACTTCACCATCCAATAAGATTCTGCTCCGTTTAGTACCAGTAACCTTTAGGCTAATGAGTTGCTATGCATTTGAAATTCCATGAGCGTTTCGTCTAAACTTTCCCACCAAGTTCAATCCTTTACCCGGAAAATTTCTTAATCATAAAATAGTTTCGCATCTTTGATTTTCTTTTAAGGCCCGTAGAAAAACCATCTAAGAGGTGGAATGAGAGCTGAAAATCCACATTCCAAATTATGACTAATTACAAGTTAAAAACAGGCGCCAAGACTACTGAGAGGACTTTCTTTTGATAGGAATTGGGAAAAAATACTGAATATAAGTACAGAGAACTCAAATTTGTCTTGCTTTTTAGTAGGAAATGAAGAAAAAACAAATAATTTTTCGACGTTTGATTGCAGTAAATGTGTGTAAACTTCGTATTTTGAGTTAAGGCCAAAACACCTTTAGGATGTAACACTTCGCTCACACTAATTTCTGATTGGTACTCTTGTGCCTATCCCCGATGTAAGCGACTGTTGTGGGCATAGTTTGAACAAAAGCAATTAATCGAGAAGACGTACTCATGATGAAAATGGAAGTTATCAGAACTGAAAATGAATTATTCCTCGCTGATAATTATTTATGCTCATCTCCTATTGTTCAATTGTGGAATGTTCGACTACAATTGAACACTGATATTATGCTGTTTTTATTGCACATAATCTTGGTATGCTGAATGTGAAATTATAATCAAATCTCATTTTGCACTATATCAACCTCCATTAACATGGGATGGTTCTCTCAAGGTAAGGTCGTAAATATAATAAAAACAGCAATTCTTCACCAACGTTTCGGGATTTTAATTATTCCATTCTGGGCTAAAAATATATGTATGACCTTTAGTTTACATATATTTTTATCCCTGAAGATGGAATAATTAAAATCCCGAAACTTTGGTGAAGAATTGCTGTTTTTATTATATTTACGACCTTACCTCGAGAGAATCATCCCATATAGTAAAATCGTCCGAAAGATATGGTATTCATTAAATGATCTTTCAGTAAAACAGATTTGCGCCTTGTTTTTGAAGGAGACAGTGTTCATTAAAGTTTATGCATCCGCTGCTTATAGTTATTTGACTTTTTAATTGATAATGATGGAGCGAGATTCTTTCTGTGTGCTAACGCTCTATACCCTCTCCCTCTTTCTCGTTCGTTCAGCTCCGTCGCCTGGTCGTCCGCGGTGACTTGGCGTGCACCAAGGAGGAGGCTGCGGCTCTCGCGGGCATCCAGCTGCGAATCGAGGAGTCGTGGGGCGCCGGGGCGCGGCCCCCGCCGCCCACGCTCCGCACCGCGTCCCCGGGGCCATCGTCCATCTCGTCGGCCGCCGCAGCCGCGTCAGCCGCCGCTGGGGGCGCATCCTCCGCCTCCGGCCACGACACCACCGACCCCTCCGCACCACTAGGATCCATCTCCGAAGACAAGGTGAGTGAGTCACATAGAAACAAAGCCATACAACAACCGTCAAATGCTATCTATTAAAAGATATGAACACCTATCTAAAACATTTCTTAAAAGCCGTTCGGTAGAACGTAAGGAATTCTACAGAAATTGACTCTTTTTTTCTTTAGAACTAGTTCCTTTTCTAAGGATCTGTACGGAACATGAGAGCCTGACTCTACAGAACATGTGTTCTGTAGAGCTATTTTCTGCAGAGCAAAATAACTCCTTACAAGCTGTTTGGTAGAACTTCAGCAACTCAACGAAAATATACGGAAATACGGAAACTCTGCAGAACGTCGTGGGGAATTCTGCAGAACGTCGTAGGGAATTCTGCAGACTCCTAAAGAATTCTGCAGAACATCCTAAGGTACTCTGCAAAACATCCTAAGGTATTCTACAGAACGTCGTAGGAAATTCCGTAAAATAGCGTTTCAATACTTTAAGGAATATCTAGAGAACTTTTTAAGAAATTCTGTAGAAGTATTTATAGGGAAACTATACAGATTTTTTAACAGGGCAAGAATAAGGTGAATTTACCATGTATGGGTTACAGCAATATAACATTTATGAGAAATTTTTAGAGGTAAATATGTCATTTGGCTACAATTCTCCGCGACTCTGCTATTCAAAGCAAATACTGAATTCCATGTTTCACTTTGGATTATTGAAAAATATTGCCTGAATTGAAAATAGACCTCAGGTTTTGGGCAAAACGATTAAGATACAAATTATGCATATTATTCAGCTATTGTATTTTTAATGAACAATTTTTCAACTATTCCGTCTAATAAACTTATTTTGACTTCAAGCATTGTTGTAAGTAGATAATAGCTCAATAAACAATATGGGAATATGCATAAATTTCATTTTTCATTTATACTTGATCAGGCATCGTCTCATTCTTAACATTTTTTCATAATATGGGAATTTATTTAAGACAGAAAAATACTGGTTACTAAGTTATTATACTAATAAAAATACTATTTACGGAGCGCAGTTACAGCAAGTAAGTTCAAGTTCAATTTGAATGTAAATGTAAAATGAAAACGTAAAAAATCTGATTTTCGTGTTCATATCAAACAGTTTTTTCATCGGTAGACAAAATTAAACCAGTTGATTCTTTTATGATTCTTTGCTGTTATTCTCGTGCTGTACCAGATATGAACTTGGGATTGGTTTTGGTGACTGAGTGGTGACTTTCAAATGAAGTATTTTTATAAATTCAGCTTTGTCTCTTCTTTGTAGGAGTGATTCGTATCAATTATAGATTGTATCTCATCCTTCGCGTTGAAGCGGATTTTTCATTATTGTACACAGGGCTTTTACTCGTCATCAAATAAAAGGTTAGATGATCAAATAAACCTAAGAAATATTTTCCAATAGCGGTTCTTTTTCGTGCCTCGGTTCATTTTCGTGCCAAAAATTTAATGTCTGCTCTCGTACGTCACATTTATATTTATCTAAAAATAACCCTACGAGCCGCAGCATGTGTGTGTGGCAGGAGGTGTTAGTACACCTGTCGTGAAAAGGATAAAGAGGTAAAAAGGTGTAGTGTAACATGAAATTTCTTTAAATTAGAGCTCAGCTGTTTTATGGCCTCTAATTTAGCGTAAAAAGAACGAATTTTTGTACCTATGTGTTCGACAATGTATATCCCTTATTTCATCGCTTCTGTCGGACTTAGAAATTCAGTTTGGCATCATGATAATATTCTCTGTGACGTTCTGAAACACACTAGTTTGGAATTTCACAAGCAAGCTAATTCTAGTGGCAGTATTTAACGAAACGCGTAGCTTTCTTTTGTATTTTATTTATTTTTTTTGGCTAAGTCTTTCTGAACAGGGTCCCATATTGTCGCGGCATATTCGAAGTGTGAACTAACCAGTGTGAAATGCCATCTCTCTTTTACCATATCATGCGTGTGCACCTCTCTTTTACATAATTTGGTTTTGAAATACGGCCATGAATGATTGAAGTGGGGATCCATCTTTTGTCTTCCCTACACGATAACCCTCGAGATCAAATGTGTGATAGGTTTTGCCCCTGGTCATACGCAGCTTATACGAACTTCCTCGTAAATCAGGTTGCCGAAGTTCATTTTGCCCTGCGGTTTGTTTGGATAAGGATGCCGAGATGAATTTCGTTATTTGTCTCTGTTAAGTAAAGGTTAAAATTTATCATCCATTTCGCGTTTCTAACGTTATTGGTGCGTCGAAAATATAGAATTATATGAAAGTATTACAACCTTGTAGCCTATTCTTTGCATTACTGCATTCCTCGTATTCATCACCCTCAGGATGCCAAGCCTGAGTTCATTCGCTTTGACTCCTTCATGATTTGCCTCATGTATTCCATTCTTGATCTCCTTCTGTATTTAAGGCTTTCATTTCACCTTCTAAAACTGTTTTCACACGGCTATTTTACCGCAAAACGTATCCTATAAGTTATTTTTCTTCTCATAGGTGTCATAGTATTTCTTTTTTATTCCCTAACTATTCGAAGGACTTCGTTTGGTGCTTCTCTACGTCCATTTGATCCTCATCACTTTTCAGTAACACTGCATTTCCTTTGCTTCCACTCTGTAAAGCACTGCAGCTATAATTTCCTTGTGTCGATGGAAATCCTATCCTCTTCCTTCCTTTTCCATCCTTAAAAAGTGCCCTACGTACTATCATCCTCTTCAACAGGTTTCCTTTCTAACTTTTCAGTGCGCCCTCCACAAACGTTTGCAGCTTCCTTCACCAATCCACCACTTATTTCTTTGCCTCTTCTGCCATGCCCAGCTTTTCCAATTTTGATGAAATTTATTGCTTCTGGTATATCTTTTCAATAAATCGTGGCCATTAAGGTAGTTTGGGTGAGATATAATTTTGCCTAGAAATCAGTGAATTTAGTCTAATTTTTGAGAAATACATCTCACCCATCCAAAGGTATCAAAATATTGGCCCCTCAAAACACTCTTTTCTGAGATATCTTCCAAAATATACCAGCCATTTTACATGAGAAATGATACGTGTGTGCACTCCAGAGAGGCATAATTTTGTAAAAAGAGGAATTTCTATCACCAAGGTCTCGTCAAGAAATTAGAAATGCGTTGTTTGTATGTTTACTCAACTGTTTAATAAAAAGCTCATTAATCACCGTAGTAATTTTTTTCAGAGCCCCAAAAAACCATCCGTAGAGAATGAGTTTTAAATTTACAGTGTGAAAAAACGACTCAAATTAAAGATTTATATATATTTTTTCATTTAACTACCGACATTTACAGTTAAATTTAAGTATTTTATTGTACCATTAATATTAGAATATTTCATTTATGCTTTCTACAGCTGCTATATTTAAACTTTTTTAATCCTCACTTGGTCTTCATTATGACTATGGAATTATTTGCCTCAAATGAATATACCAAGCATTATTTTCGCTGATCAATGCAAAAGGTGTGATTCTTTTTTCATATAAGAAACATTCGATTTCTACAATACAGGTACGAATGAAGTGAACTTCTTATTATTTTACCGTCGGAATCAAACTCAAGAGCTGGTCCCACTCCTTTCTGTGTGTTTTTCCCTTTTCGCTAATATGTTCCTGACCGTGAATTACATCTCTCCTGCCCAAACAGTCACGTGCATACCTGCGCGAATCCCGCTTTGGTTTCAACGAGAATTCCACAAGCATCCGTCGAGAAAGATCTTTTGCTCCTAAAGTGCTCTAACCTCTCTCGGAGAGGCGTATATCATGAGGCGACGGGGTTGGGGGATTCGTTCGAGAGCGTGAGAGATTGTTGGCACACGCGGCAGTGCTTTCGTGTGAGGATTCGTACACATCCCTCAGAAGTGTCATGATGTAGTTAGTGACTTCAATCTCGGATAACCTCGGTGGTATTCCACGAGAGTGTATTCCCGAGGAGGTAAATTTACCAACCTTGGGCGACCGGGGCCAATGTCTTAAAATAGACCGATCACCAAAGTATACTGGCACCGAACTCACGGAAGCATTCGCCGCATCGTGGGCGTCAAAAAGCACCCAGGAAATGTTTTGAGAACAAACTCGTTAGCGTTTCCTTGCGCACCAAAGCTCCGCGTTATCCGTCTCCCCTTGACTAAAACAGCTGGTTTGCGTAAAAACATGGAGCTTATTGGAAGCCCGAGCAAAATATCTCTCTCCTGTCATTGCAACGTTTTTCTATATTCCATCCAAATTCAGAGCAACACAGAGAATTATCATGACACCTCACTCTATCTCTAGATCTGACAGAAGCGATAAAATATGAGAGATTCGTTGTCGAACAGAGGGGGAGAAAATATTTTTTCCGCGCAAAATAAGTGACCACAATAAAAACTGAGCTCCACCAAATACACTCCCATTATACACATCACCATTTAACCTCCCAATAACTTACATCATTAAACGGCAGGTGTCCTAACACCCCCTGCAACACGCCCATGCGGCGGCTCGCAGGGTATTATGTACATGTAGATGTGAAATTGTAGAAGCTTACAAGTTTTTCAATTGAATTTTTGAAATCCGTAACAACGCCGAGGAATTTTCTCACTAATAATACTTTTATGGGAAATGTATTAAAATTCTATTTGAAGATACCTTTTATTAGGGGGTATAAACCACTTAGTTATCACCCGCAAGAGTAAATTATTGCTAAAATTCGGAAAATGAAAAAATCGTCCGACTTGAATATTTTTAGAGCCCAGGGATAAGTCCATGGGCAGGAACGATACTTTAGTCGCTGAACTAGCTCAAAACACTAGTTTTAATATCATGTGGTATCATATCCCGGTCAGAGCGGAAGATTTCTTTTATCACCTGACCTCCTGCGTTGAAACTCACACCAAACTTATGTATCTCACATCATTTTCTCAGCATAAATTTTGAAATACAAGGACGACAGCGGGCACACCTACCCCGGCTTACCCCGCGACCTAGAATGCTTCATCTTGATTCTCCGTCAGCCACCCTCACCTGTGCCCTTTGAGTCATTTATGAATACCTAAAAAAATGTCAAGATTTAATGCCTGCAAATTCTACGTCCCATGTTTGATGTGCCCAATCGTAATTTTCAAAGAAAACGACCCGAGAAAAATTCCTAAATAAGGCTAAAAAGCCTTGAGGACTTCAGATCGCTTCAGCACGTTGATCTCAATTTTTCACATCACTTCTGATTAATATGATAATCCTATCTCATTACCTTGGAATGGAGTAAGTGAGAATCTGAAAACTGGAAACCAAACTGGGAGATTGAGGAGTAATAGAAAATGAAAAACCTCTTTGGTGGATAATGGAGTGATTAAAGAATAAAGAGAATGCTACATTTGGAAGTCGGGTGACTAAGCCTCGAAAGTTATAGATGGCACAAGGTGAGAAAATAGTTGCACATAATGAAACATGCCTCAACGGCCGCCTAACTAATTAAGCGGTCAACTCTCTATGCGGCTGAGTTTTCCAGGAACTGAATGAATATCCCATGCAGATTCATTTGAGTATTCTTCCATCTGATTGGTAGGTTTTTGAACAGTTTTAAACCCACGGTTCGTCGTCATTTAGTTATAGCTCCTATGGAAGACCCACAAACATGTAAGCAATGTAAGCTTTCCCTCCTTTTAGCGGTCTCTTTCTTAAGCGGCCTTTAACTCATGGCTCCGGTGGTGGCCATTCTATACAGGTTTTACTGTAATTACAAATTACATAGTTGAATATTTTTCGCCATGAGTCGAAGGTGAGCGTTTGGTTGCGTATGATGGAGATGCATCTCAATGGTAATGTGTATTTATGATATTGAACAAAAAAATTGATAAGGCTACCAAAAACCTATTATTACATGGATAAACTACGATATGGAAGAGCATGTTAGATCAAAAATATTCTTTATTGGGTGTTGAAAAGAAAAATGAGTGCAATGGTGAGTTGAATGGATGACGGTAGTCCTGTGAAAATTTATCAAGGTAACTTGCAAATTGGTGGATGAAGTTTTGGAAGAATCAGAAGACGATGAAAGAAAAACCATTAGCATTATCGATTAAGAACAGGTCGAGTGACACGGAGTTCCACTTTACGGAGTCACCCGCAATGCACAATTGTGCGAAATTCCACCTAGTCCTGGATAGCTTAAAATCTGTCAAATAGAGTGAACGCCTCTCTGTGTTCATAGTACGATCTTTCCTCGTGGACAGTGGCGCTCAGCGCTCAGTAGCGACTGGTTGTTACATTCAATCTCCGGCAGTCAAGAACATCTGGTCCCGTAAAGGTCACTAAAATCCACAGGGGAAGAGGACGCCTCGGTAGCTTGTGGAGAGCGGACGTGTTTTGCAAGAGCTCCGTAATCCGACGTCAAGGCCAGACTTCCCCGGGAAGGAAAGCCTTCCCTCGCCCGGGATTTTGGGAGAGACGTTCGGTCTCTCTCCGAGTTTTTCTACTGAGTGAAAAGTGATCACAATTGTTTAAGTTTTTTTCTACGGTTTGCGTTTCGGCGGCCGCGGATGCGGCCGCACGTTGTGAGTTTTTGTTATTATGTTCAAGTGAAGGACCACGGATTTATTTTCTCAGTGTGTTGTGTGAAACGCCACGGTTCTATTTTGTGTTCTATGTGCAAAGTAGCACTTCTTTTTTTTCCTGTTTCGTGGTTATTTTTGTGACCCAGTGACCCCCCTGTAGCTAGTGCCCCGGGGCTTGTCCCCAACTTTCTTATTTTTTCCATCGCTTCGACATGGTTGTCGAGCGACAGAATACCCTCTTCCTCCAATTAGAGGAGAATGTGAGCGCTCCAACCCCGCTCGAGGTCCACACCTTCACTAGGGAGGTGTTGGGCCTCGCGGAAGAGGAGGTTTTGGCCATACAGTTTGGCCTCAATAGAAGAACGACATTTATCAAAGTCGGGAATGAGAGCATAGTCTCTAGAATAATAGAAACCACCACAAGAAAACTGCCGTTTCCTACGATGGAAACACCGAGGACAACGGCGACAGTCGACAAGACCTCCGGATCCCCCATTAACGTGAAGATCCTATGTCTACCCATCGAAATCACCAGGGAGGAAATTGGCCTAGCCCTCCAAACCTTCGGTAAAATTTATAAAATTAGCGAGAACAGATGGAATGGCGACCACCTTTTCAAGTGCTTCACCGGAACTAGAATCGTGCGTATGGCGGTAGCCACCAACATACCATCATACATCACGATCGGAGGGCATAGGGCAATTGTAATATACGATGGACAGAAGCGGACGTGTGCTCGCTGTTCGGCCGAGGGGCACGAGAGGAAGAACTGCCCCCGAAATAATGGGCCACGTGGATTTAACGAGGTGGCCCAGGCTGGGCGAGTGGGCGATCCAGAAGTGAACGAGGAGCAGTTGATTGCGGGAGCGGCCTCCCTACTTGGCTTAGAGGGGGAGGAAGTCCAAGCTGCGCCCAGTCAGACAGGATCATCGGCTGAGGATACAGCAGTCAAGCGCCTCGTAGCGGAAGACGACCCGGAGCCCACCAAACGTCTCCGAACGTCTAGCCCAATATTACCAACAGAAAAAGGAGATCGCCACCTTGATGAGAGGGACTTCCCCTTCCTACACTTATCCACCACCTCACACCCCACCCCCTTCCCTCCCCGCTCTCCTACCTCCCCACGCCGATCCTCATCTCCCGCACCTCCTCCACCCCCCCCCTTCCACCCGGCAGGAGACGAAGAAAACAAGAACCAGGACAAGGTGACCGAAACGGAGGAGATCATCACATCCCAGCCAGCACCCCCTGACTCCCCCGAATCTCAGAAGACGGAAATGGAAGCAGAGGCCAGAGTGGACGACGAGTCAACGCCGGATGATGACACAGAGGAGGAAGAGATGTCAACGAGCACTCCACCCTCTTCCTTCGACTTCCCCCCCGTCCCCCCGAGCGACAATACGCAGGTCTCTATGATAACACCAACCCAACCAAAATTCGACCCCGGGTGTTCTTCTCCAAAGGAGACTCATTCGGATTCAGATAGGAATAACAAAAGTAAAAGTAAGAGAAAGAGAAGCGGTTTACGTAGAGGTAATAGGAGAAAGTGAGAAAGTACATAGGTATGGAGAGGAGTAAGCCTTATACTTACTCAAATCTTACAATGAGAATATTATCTCTCAATATAGCGGGGGTGTCAAACGCCCTTAAGATGAAGTTACTAGCCACATTCGTCTCAGACTGTAAGGCAGATATCGTCTGCCTCCAAGAGTATGTTGAGGGGGTCAAGTGGCCCGACCCCCAATATGTAGCATATACAAACTTTGGAGACTCATATCTTGGGACCTGTACCCTCATAAAAAGCAACCTAAAGACACACACAGTGCGCCTCCACGAATCCGGAAGGATTATATCTTTGACGGTGAACGATATCACTATTCTAAATATTTATGCCCCTGCGGGCGAAAAGAACCGTCGCGAGAGGGAGGTCTTTTTTAGCGATATTTTAATGCCTTATTTATTTTGTTTTACGGGGAAAGCCATCTTAGCGGGTGATTTTAACAGTATTTATAGGCGCGAAGACTCCGAGTCCAATAGAGACAAAGTTTTGAATCGTCCGAGTCGAGCCTTGAAACTCTTAATTGAGTCTACGCATGCGGTAGATGCGTTTCTAAATAGCTCTGTGGGCCCCGCTTCATACACGCGTGTTGGCCATAACTCTCGTACCCGCATCGATCTTGTTCTCCTCTCTCGTCAATTGAAACCCCTCCCCTACACCACTAGTACCCTTCCCATATCCCTCTCCGATCACTGTGCCCTTCTCCTCGACCTAACCCTTCCCGACCCCTCCCTCCCTCATAAACCGACCTCCCCCCGTATGTGGTGTATGGATACAAGGCCTCTGCAAGACGACGAATTTCTCACTGCTGTAAGAAGGAGAGTACAAGATATAATCTCTACCCTCAACAACTACCAGGGGAATATTTTAACTTGGTGGGAGGAAAATTTTAAGCGCAAAATAATTTATTTTTTAAAGAAGGAGACGATACATTGGAAAAAGGAAAAGAACGAGACCATTAGTTTTTATCGTTCTGCCCTCGGGGAGTTAATCAACACCAACCCCCGGCCGGAAAATTTTAAAGAAAAAGTGCGTGAGCTGAAGAATATAATCCTCAGGCGGGAGATGGAGAGGCATGCACCTAGCCGCTGGCAGCGTGAAGTCAACCCGGACGTCTGGGGTCCCTATACGCTCGCCGAACTTCGGCGTGTTGTCGAATTACACCAGGAGACGGTTGACCACCAGACACCGGCGGATCCTGCGGGCGATGGACTGCTCGAGGACGCCGCCCATTTCTTCGAAAACACATACAATCGCTACGGGACATGGAGGGAGGAAGATTCCCCTCCACTCCCTACACTACCCACACTCTCTGAGGACGAGAAAGATGCGATTGCCGACGCGATTAGGGGCGAGGAAGTGGACGCAGTTCTCCACTCCCTTCCCAAGGGCAAGGCCCCTGGGTCGGACGGCCTCCCCTATGAATTTTATACCACGTGTCGTGATATTTTAGTTCCTGTTTTAACTCGTATTTTTAATAGTTTTAAAAGTCATTCGGCCGGAATGACTTTAAGCCAACGGACAGCTGTGATCTCATTAAAACCAAAGAAGGGCCGGCCGCAATCACTAAATGATTACCGGCCCATAGCTCTTATAAATTGTGATAATAAAGTTTTTACTCGGGTTTTAAAATCGCGTTTATCAGCCGTTGCTGACAGTATCTTACATCATTCACAGCACGCGGTGTCAAACTCCCGTTGTATTTTAGATGCTGGCGTCCTAATTAGGGACATAGTCTTATCCGAGGCTCCCCCCTCCGAGAATTTTTTATCAATTTTAGCGATTGATTTTAACAAAGCCTTTGATTTTATCCGGCCTGAATATATCTTATTAGTACTAAAAAAGATGGCTTTCCCTGCCAATTTTATTGATTTCATTACAACATTATATAAAAATGCAAGAGCATGTATAAAAATAAAAGGGAGGACGTCACGTCTCTTCCCTATAACGAACTCAGTACGTCAAGGATGCCCGCTCTCAATGTTTTTATATGCCATCGCAGTCGACCCTATTATTAGAGCGATGGAGGAGGTGGGGGTGGGCGTGCGCCGCTTTGGGACCACATACCCCGGGGTGGTGTACGCGGACGACCTCTCACTTTTCATTTCTGACCCCTGCCAGCTCGTGGCAGCTGCGGATATTCTCCGGGAGTTCGCTCCGGCTGGCGTAGAAGTGAGTGTTAGCAAATCCAAAGTGCTCCCTCTGAGAGGGCACCTTACCGAGGCGACCGCGGCGGGTTGGAATGTGGCGATTCCCCCGCTTAAAGTGCTTGGTTTCTGGTGGGGCGGAACAACGGAAGAAATGATAGAAAGGAACTGGGAGGGAGTGAGCGGGGCGGTGGCTTGGGCGGCGAGGAGATTCACCATCCCTTCCCTCCCCCTCACAGCCCGTGCCCGTCTGATAGAGCAACATGTGCTCCCGGGGGTTTTCTTTGCGGCCCATATCTGGCCGCTTAATAAAAGAACTTCTGCAGAGATAATTAAAAACACGAATCAAATGCTCTGGAACGGATATGTCAGGAAGGTCTCACGAAAACAAGTGTGCTCCCCTATGGAGAGGGGAGGGTTAAACCTGTGCGACATTCCGCTCAAGTGTAAGGTGGTCTACACAAAACTAAGTGCCAAGATTCTGGGGGGTGGGGACGCCCCGCGCCGAGCACTTCATCGCTCGGCATGGGAGGGGGGAGGTTCCTCTTCGAACACATTTAAGCGTGGCATAAAAGATACGAGGGAGATAGTAGAGAGCCTCCAGAGGGGAGAAGGGGAAATATTCAAAACAAAGACTGTCTACGACCGACTAAAAGCGAGAGAATTCCCACTCACACCTCCCCCAAACAAGTGGAGGAACTGGGCGGCCAACAAAAAGGCCGATGCGGAGAGTCAGAGTGCCCTATACGAGACAATAGCAGGGATATTAGACACAAGAGAGTCCAGATACCGAATCGGCTTGGAAGACTCCCCTCTCTGCTTAAAATGTCAAAAGATCGACAATACTGCACACCATATACTAGGTTGTGACAAAAACACGCCCGTCTGGGACACAATTCGAAACATTTATCGATTATGGGATACCTTCGGAGGGGGATCGGTTCATCATGAACGCCTCCTCTGTCTGGACTTCAAATTATTTCCAAATAGACGAAACAAGCTTTTGACTCAAATAATAGGAACATATATCAATATAAGAACACGAAAAAAAAGGACAGGCACCCCCCTTTCCCTTTGCTTAAAACAGGTGGAGAACCGAGTTACAGCTGATCCAACCACAACCTGGCTCCACAGATTACTTGTGAAAGCGGAGGAAGAGGAAAGAAAAATAGAGACAAGAACGGAAACAGTGACGAACGACCCCACTCCGCCAGCCACACCGCAGACGTAGCAGTGCGCAGACGCGGGGACGTCGTTGCAGGCGAGAACGCTGGAAAGAGCAGAATACAACGGCAGCAGGCTTATTATCTTCCATGCCTCCAGCGTAGCCGCACCGGCAAAGGCATCGGGCACCGTAGTCCAGTCATACAAGAGGTAGCCGGTTCGAGACACCCAGTGTTCTATGAAGAAATTATTTCATTGATACTAATGATGGAAAAATTGAATCTCTAATTTTTCAAACAGAAACTTTAGACAAGAACTCATTAAATAATATAATTTGCATTTCAAAAGAGTAAAATATTAATGAAATTTTTTCCTGTTTGTAAAAGTATGTACTCTGGACATTTGTGACAATAAATATTAATTTGACCGTAGCTTAACTGGTTACTGCACTCTGCTGCAAATTGAGGGATCCGGGTTCGAATCCTGGTCAAGGCGGATAATTTTTTTCTCCGTATAATTTCGCACTCTTGCTTTGTGTTTGTTAAAACCATTGAGGTAGATGGAGATGGCAATGCATCATCAAAGTAAAGCCTGACCACCAAATTAACAATCATATTGTTTAACCCTGCTCTCTCCTTTCTTTACTATGGATAGCGCGACAGAGTGGACGAATTAGCGGATGTAAATCAAGAATACCCACCATTCATTCATTGGTCGATCAATCCTAAGATTGGTTGATTACAGCTCTCTATCCTTACCTATCTAATTCTAGTTCCCTTACTTCCTAGTAGCTCTACCTATATACTTTCCACATTATTTGGCCCATGAATTTATTCCTGGGTCTTCCTCTGGGGACTGTTCCCTCTATTTTACCTTCAGTTATGTTCTCCACAAACCCATTGTGTCTCAGAGTGTGTCTAATCCATCTGGTTCTTCTTTTCTGTGTGGTATTCCATATGGCCCTTGCCTCTTCTACTCTCATATACACTCCATCGTTTCGTATCGTATTCCTCCGCTTTATCTTCAGCATCCTCTCCATGCACTAGATTTCGAAGGCCTCCCCTCTTTTCTGGTCAGGTTTTCCGATGGTCAATGCTTCCCATCTATAGAGTCCCAAGCTCCACACGAATGTCTTAACATACTTTTTTCTGTTTGTAGTCCTATCTTCTTTGAGCACAGCAATTTTCTTTTTCCAATGAAAGCCTTCTTAGCTTGTGCTATTCTCCTCTTGATGTCCGTTGTATTTATTCCGTCCCACGTGATGGTACTTCCGAGATAGGTGAAGGAATGCACTTGCTCTAATTTCTCTCCTATCTGGGTGACTTCTACATTCAGCTTCTCTCTTCTGCATACTAGGATTGATTGGCCGCCAGTAACCAGGGATGGACATTGATTGATATTGGTGGTTATTACTGAACTGTCAAAAAAGAGCTTTTAACTGCGAGTCACGTGGAAATAGAAAGATGCCGAGGGAAGAATACCAGCTCATTTAATACAAAATATGCAAAATCATGTCCAAAAACACATGCTGTGATATCTTTAAACAACTAATATAGATATTTTGTGTTCATGGGGTATGTACATTCTATTTAGTAAATAAGATACATTAGGGATCTTGTAAATGTT
Organism: Ceriagrion tenellum; assembly: GCA_963169105.1. NCBI lineage: Eukaryota > Metazoa > Arthropoda > Insecta > Odonata > Coenagrionidae > Ceriagrion > Ceriagrion tenellum. The sequence goes on along the minus strand of OY720635.1, from coordinate 66,386,086 downwards.
TTAAAATACCTATGATGTTGAAGACTAGATATTTTTAGTATATTCCCTGCTGTAGCTACTTTTAGGACAACTTGTACTTGTTACAAGGAGGTTCAACGGACTTTGCAGTCGAGAACCTCCCGAGCCATTGAAAAATAATTTTTTCAGAGCGCACGCTTTGAATTATTTTACCACGGCGTTTACCACGGCATGAATTTTTTTGCCGACACACCCCCTTTTTTCCTCGTGCGGGGAATGAGCTTTACCGGCTGGGCAGCACCACGTGAGCGATGTTCCGCTCGGCTTGAGGGAATAGCGTCACTGTGCATCCCCTGCCGCCCACCCCTGTCGTTCACGCGGCACTAAGTTTCCTTCTCTTTTGTTTCCGTTAACCCTCACCCCCTCCCTATCCACACCCTCGGATTCGCCCACCCCCCTCCCTATTCCTTCCTGCTCTAACAAATAGGAATCACTCCTGCTCGCCGTCCCTCGCCTCCACTGCCACTCACCCCGGCCCTCCAGTCCCCTGCCGGACGGGGACGCGGAGGGACAGGCCGACGAAGCCTTCGGGGCCCGCAGGAGGCCCCCGGGAGTCGCGGCGGCGGCGGCCTCGGGGGCGGAGGAGGTCGGGGGCAGCCTTCTCCGACGCTGCTACCCGTCCGGGTCGTCGCAGGTCCCGTTCCTGCCCTCGGGGAGGCTTGGAGCCTGCCTGCCGCCATGCTACCACAGTGCCAAGACCATGGCCAAGCTCATCAAGGTGAGTCGGACACCCGTCTCCCCGTTTTTGTTTTCCAGCGGCCACCCGCCGGGGAAATGATCGTGTTCGGAACCTTTTTGAAGTCAAGCTATTGAAAATCCTATCGCAAGCCGTTCTCTTTGTGGGGTATAAGATGCTTGAAGTCCCTGAATGGCAAATAAATATTTTACTGGTAATCCATTCCGAAGACTCGTGAACGAACCACCTCGGTGGGGAAGTGTTTCTTCTCGGTCATAGATTATGGCATATTGACGCTGTGAAATGAAGCCTATTACTCGTAAAAAATTAATTACCTAACTTGCCCTTTGCCACAAGTTTTTTCGCACTTCCTATGAAAAATTCCGTGTTTTTCGACTCGATTATTTTTGGTTTGCAATTTCCTTGACAAATCACTCCGGTACCCCGTCTTTTCGATAATAATAACTATGACCTATGAGGATTAATTTGGCAACTGATCCGTATAAAGTGGCACATTACGCATTTGACCACCTCAAATTCCGTCTTCCCTATGCAACCATATCGTTCTCTTCTTTAATTTATGATTTTATCATGGAATCACGATTCCAGCTATGTGGATAGCAGGTCAACTGTGAAATTCCGTCCATCGTAGAGTGACTTATGCCACGAGTCGAGAACCTCCACTCCATCTGAGGCAACTCTGCTGACAATAATAATAATAGACGCTTTCCATTCACTCGCCTTCGCACTTGCTTTCAATTTATTTCATGCCCAGCGTCACAGGCAGCGTGCTTCAAAATAGATTGATCGTGACCATGTTTATTGTGCGTGAAGCAGTGAAGGAGCTTTGAGAACCGCAGTGTCCATTTTTATTTTATGTAGCATATCAGAAAATGCGGCAAAGATGAATTATGTAAAATTTTTAATTACTATATTGCTTAAAGCTAAACATGGCTGACGAATCCTTTATGAACTTTCAAAAGATTTTCCGCAGTTATTGTATGTAATTTCAAATTTCTACCTCGCTGGTAATTACTGAACATTTCACCAGGGCGCATTGTTCAATTCATCGTCACTCGTGTGCACTCATGTGCTCCAATCTGCGTTAACATTGACATCTTTAGAGGTAGGATCCCTTTGAGAAAAATCTATCGAATTGGGAAAGAATATTATGTGGGTCAACACAAACCTAGACTCAGCCTAACCTTTTCTCAGTTGTCTGGTTCTTTCCTGTTTCTACGTCTGTCGCGCCGGAATTATACATCTGTTCGATGGATCGCTAGTCAGTGGCAATTATTTCGTTTACCATTCAATCTCAGAGCGATCTGACAGGATCAGCTCGGTATGGTAAACACAACGGGCTAGTGGGATCCATCTGAACCAGCGAGACTATGGCGCTCCTCGTTATTCTTTTGGTTGCCATTGGGAAACAAAATATAATCGTTATTATTCAAGATGTGTGCTGTGACCAGTTGAGACAAAAGTGGAGTAATGGCGAGTAATGAGGCATTGATGATATTGTAACACATCGCAATTCTATCTTTAATGGGCAATTTCGTTCACTCAAAATGTGACTGAAAATTTCCAACTCTGCACTTGTTAATGCTCCGGGTTAATCATGCTTCAACTGATACATTCAATAGATCACTTTAGATATCTTCAGTCCACGTTGGTAAATACGGGGATCTGAGTCAGCTTGCTTGGAACTTTCAGATCGGTAAGAGTTCAGATCGACCTGAGATCGATTGGTAAACGTAGTGAATGACTGGCCTTTCACAAAATTATCTAACCAAGGAGAATAAAATATATTTGGGGTAGCCCTGTTTAAAAATTTTGGTGAGGTCAAAAGTCCGCCATCCTGGCTTGTCAACTCTCGTCACGCGTTAGTGGGCTTTCTATCTGCGAGCATACTTTTGAGAATAATATGATGTCCTTCAACAACCATTTTGGAGTGGTCGATTCTTTTCGAAAATCCTGGTGAAACGGTCCATGTCCTTGTAGTTTCAATATGTCCGCCGCTGACCTCAGGGAGTTTCCGGCTGATACAGGTTCGATACAGTCGTTCGTACAGTTCCGGAGTATACAGTCGTTCAATTCGATACATCCGTTGCTCTATCGATACGGGTCTTTTCAACCATGCCCACCACATGGCCGCCATTAATGTGCTTAATGAACTTATACTGCCATAGTAAACCCGAGGGAACCTGCGATTATACCGCGCAAGTCGCCATTTTGATTACAAATGTACTGCCAAATCGAAAAAAACTTTGAACAACCTACGTTATTCTCATCGGAACTATACCAAATTAAGTAGATTAATGGCGGACTTGTTTTCATTGCGAAGACCTTTATTGAAGGAAGAATACTATCGATATTGAACGATCTTGTGGCTTATGGAGGTAGCAGCGCCATCTTCCCTCCTGCGCACTGCGCGACAGCCTCCCAAGAAACGCGCTGAATATCACTTTTGCATCAAGCGATTCCAGGAATTATATTAAATTTACGTACTCTGGAATATCTGAGTCCGAAGGTTAAAAGGTGCAGATGGGGTGATCCTATAGCCTTATGCCATTCCAGAAAAAGTGTTCAATTATCATTTCAGTTTTCTTATTTTTCTCTCGGAAATGGTTGAAATCACGTAAACGTGAAAATAAATAAGTCGTAGCTTCATTTTTTATGCGTCGAACGGTGAAAACAGAATTTTTCTATCTGTTCGCATATTACTATGGCGAAGTAAAATTCAACGGCCAAACAGTGGTTTTATATGGTAGGGTCTACTTCCCCTTAGTCAAATTTTAGCTATAATTCCAAAAGCAAATTCATTCCATACATAATTGTCCATAAATACGACGAAACTTTGGTTACATGATTAGAGACAACAGGTTTCCTCATCCTTCGGAATCCTAACATTCGACCATATTTTTCTACATGCTTTTAAGGATTTCACAATGGCTTAGGTGAGGACAAAATGAACTTCTGATGCGAAAAATATTTGAATTGCGCAATAATATTATCGCCGCGGAAGACGTTCGTGAAGTGCCTATTTAAAAAAAAATATTTTAAGTCGAAATACTGACCCGTGTTAGTTGAATATTGGCGAATCTAAGAGTGAATACGAGTTGCCAGAAGTAGAACTAGTTAGTGTGATCAAAATGGCGCTGAAATTTATTTTCGGCCAGTGTCCTCCACATGAATGCAACTCAACTACTACGACTTTTTGGAGGAGTTGCAGAGGGCTCTGATTTTTGCTTGGTCATTTTATACAAGGCATTCCTTCCCTGCCCTTAAAAACTTGCCAAGCAGAGATGGTGCAACTAACTTCAGGAAAAGTCATTGAGATATGCAAAGGGGGCATTTGCTATGCTGGCCAATGCTAGAAGCTGAAGCCAGTCCACCATCTTCGTAAACCCTCATTTTCCTATTGCGTTAGCGGGATAATGCACTAATATTGAAATTTTTCCATGTTTCCCATCGATTTCTGACTGGAAATCCGCATGCGTCTACTTCTTCAATGTGGATTCTCCTTGCGTATTTTTTTATTACCTTATATTAAAAAACATTCTTATTCCAATTGAAAATTATTGTAAAATGGATTAGAATCCATAGTACTAAGCAACTAATACATATCTCAAGAGTTACTTGCCCTAAACTTCAATCAGAAAGTTGATTTTCTTGCTGAACAACCGCTAATTCGTCCATTCCGTCGTGCTATCAATAGAAAAGTAAGGAGAGAGCAGGAATAAACAATATGGTTGTTATTTCAGTTGTCAGACTTCAGTTTGATGATACAGTGTCTTCTCCATACACCTCAATGGCTCAATCCCTTTCCGCCATATAGAGATTTTCTATCATACTGTGATGCTGTATGAAATCGTGTCACGCTTCCTGATCTCCCACATGTTCTTTTTTAAGGGTCGTGGCAGGAGATTAAAACCTATTTACTGATCAAATCAAACAATATAATTCCAATTTCTCATAATTCACCAACTTACAAGCAGCAAACGCGTAGGAAAATAAGTTCATTCCTACTACGCTAATGATAAATCACGGACACCCAACATGGCGGAAGGCGGAAGGAAGAGAATTCACCATGGCTCACGGCCGAGAATAGGCAGCGCCGCCTCCAATACTTCCATTACTACACATTATAGGACTCCACACTGAGGGAATAGAGATACTCTCTTCCCAATTTGGTAATCATGCATGTATGTATGAGGCAGAAATGGGGACCATCTGAAAGGCGGACGAGAGTAGGATGCAGGCGTTTGAGATGTGGGTGTGGAGATGAATGGAAAAGGTGAGGTGGACGGAGAGGAAGACTAACGAGGAAGTGCGTGAGATGGTGGGCAAGGAAAGGAAATTTTTTAATGAAATTCGAGATCAGCAGAGTAGGTACCTGGAGGATGTAATAAGAGGCGATGGGTTGCTCAAGACTGTGATGGACGAAAGGATGTTGGGCAACCATAACCATGCTTATCACCTGCTGGCAAGACTAATCCTTTTCAATAATATCACTAGTTGGGTATGAATGTAAAAAGAGGCTGATGAAGAGCTTGATAATGAACGTAGCGTTGTATGGGGCAAAAATGTGGACCCTCAGAATGGAGGCCGAGAATTGGCTGCAAGCATTTGAGATGTGGGTGTGGATGAAGAAGGTGCGGTGGACGGAAAGTAAGACAACGAGGAAGTAATTCAGATGCTGGACGAAGAAAGTAAACTTCTGAATGAAATCTGGGATAGGCAGGGTAGATGGCTGAAGGATATAATAAATGGTGATAGGTTGCTGAAGAGTGTGATAGAGAGAAGGATGCTGGGAAAGTGGTAAAAAGGGAGAAGAAAAATAGGTTTTATAAAGGGGATGGAGAAGGGTAGATCATATGATGAGGAGAAAAAGGAAAACTAAATGTAGATCGGACCCTGAAAGTAAAGAAAACCAGGAATTAATTCTCTGGCTTATAAAAAACAACCTTTTATCGGTAGAATACTTTTCAAATAATCTTCATAGGGTGTATGAGGGTCTATATTTAACACGCGTGACGACATACTCTTTAGCTCGCTGACTGCTTTTCTTGCTTTGACATCAAAAATGAAAAGTTCGACTGGCCCAATGGCGATTCAATTTAGGGGTATTTGTCCCGCATTCTCCCTCCCAGAGTTCTCTTCCCCATTCATCATCGAATCCACCCCACGGATCCCTTTTTAAGATCCAGTCGACCGTAATGCCGGACCCGACCGCCCTCCCGGTCATCCTCACAATCCATTTCTAAAACTGTTCCTCTGCCCTCCAGTTAATTTCCATCGCCACCGGCCCGTTACTGTGGTCTCGCCTGTGTCAAAATGATTCTCAATTGTTCACATATAGGTCAAAAAAGGCACTGCCCTCTTTAGATCGCAGAACTTGACCACTTCTGAACACACGGATAGCGTCGTGAATGCAAAAATGTGCCATTCTTCACTGACTTTAACGTTTTGTTCCTCTCATGATAATCTTCGGATAAAATGTTATCAATGTGATGGCGATATTAAGCATCATCATTGGTCGTTCGATCCTAGGATTGGCTAACTGCAGCCACTACCCTACCCTATCTAATTTAAGGTTCCCTCACTTCATAGTAGTTCTTCGTATTTCGTAAGCAAACCAGCGGTTTGATTTAATTTGAACAAACTCACCTCTCAGTCAAAACAAGTTATTTACCAGGAATATTTCGTCGTCTGACGATTGACATCAACTAATCATTGCGACCCCGGGCCCTGGTAACCTTACACATGAGTATAAGTCATTGGGGTGTACGGAGAGTGCACTACAACCAGAAGCCTGACAACCAAAATAATAACAATATTTGGATAAAAGTGTCTTTTGGATTTACTGTGTTATAATTACTATTTCAGCAACAGTTTTGCCTAACTATTCATCCGGCTTCGTCAGGCTTTTGCCTGATGCAGTAAATCTAAAACGCAGTAAACGTATGCAGTACGCAGTAAGCGTAAAAAGTATAACGCAGTAAATCCAAAAGACACTTAGGTATATCCAAATTAAAATGAAATGCGAGAATCAACGAACAAAGGTAATAACAATATTGTTAAACTCTCCTCATTCCTTACTTTCCTATGAGTAGCAAGGACGGAATGGACGAATTAGTGGATGCAAAGCAAGAATATCAGCCATCTGTTAGAAATTTAAGGCAAGTAGCTCTTAAAACATGCATTGGATTCAAAGTACTTCAGATTATACTCGATTTACCATAGGTTTCACCAGGAATGCAGATTGTTAAGTAAATGGATAAAAAATAAATGCATAAAAGGTGCATATTTAAGAAGTAAAAGCATGCTGATTTCTAGTAAGTCATCGATGGAAAACATGGTTAAATTGAAAAACTAATGCGTTAGCTCACATGCGCTATAGGAAATGAGGGTCAGCGAAGATGGTGGACTGGCTTCAGCTTCTAGAATTGGCGAGCATAGCAAGTGCCCTCTTCATACACTTCACTGGTGTTAGTAATAAAATCGGACACAAGTTAAAGTTTCAGGCTTAACTTTGTAGAAAATAGATGCGTGAAGTAAATTCTATCAATAAAACAGTTAGGAAAGTACAAGTCAATTATTTATTTGAATTTTTATTGTAGCATCTGCCACGCTTATTCACTCCGTCAATTGCAAATTCTTCGGAATATAATTTGGCCAAAAAAGACTTCAGTCCACTGAATTGTGCCTCGTACATTCTTCAGAAAACAAGATTATATTCGCGAATTTACCCCCTTTGCTGGCTTTAAAAGAATTTTCTGGCCTTGTTGGATATTGTAAATGAAATAACTTTGTTATTCCACTTAAATTTTCTTTAAGGCGACCCGGGTTTCGACGTGGCACGTCATCATCAGGTATGACCTGATCACCTGATGTCTTAAATAAAATTTACGTGGAATAACGAAGTTATTTCATTTACAATGTATAGCATAATCCATGAAGCTACGCCTGAGACAACTGAGTATACCTAGTGGGACATTCTGTATTTACAGTATTGTGCTCATCCAAGCGGAGCCCGAATTCTCATTATACTCCTCTCCGTGTCGATGTTGGTGTGTTTTTGGAATGATATTGATTATCTTCCCTCGAAACAGATAAAGAAGATACAATTCGTATCTCGCTTAGGTAGGGTGTGAGTGCGACTTAGTTCGTACGGCGCTGTTTGCTGCATTTTCCGAGCGAGAGACAATTGGCCCTGCCTCGATGATCGGAGGCGTAGTACATGGAGGCTGTTCGTGACCGCGCCATTGTGTGACCATCAGAGGCCATTGTCCCATTGTGGCTCGCGCGCGCGCCCAGCCAAGGGCACTGGAGAGAGCAGAGAAACCCCACGACGACGCACGGCTTTTGTGAACCGTGACTCGATGCACTTTGAGTGCACAGTGCTCACTCTCATAGGATCCACTCATCCCGTCTCAACTAGCCACTTCAGTTTCGGCATCGCATAACTGGCTGTAGAAAGATTATAATTATTGTAGGGTACTGTATGGGCAGCTTTTTAATCTCTCATAATCTTTCTATTTATTCATAAATCGTATTTTATTATATGCTAGCTATGCCCGGCATGCGCTGCAATGCCTCTTTTTCTTTCTAAGTAGACACACATATACAAAGCAGACAAGTTTACGTGTACATAATAAATTAAATACAATGATTTTATGTATTAAATTAAATTTTAAAAACTTATTCCAGTTCTTTGGGATATACAATATTTTTGGTCTTACCGCCCTCTGCAAAAACAAATCAATTTTTCGGCTGCCCCACTCGTGAGCATGCAAGCTTAAATATCCAATTTTAGGAAAAAGCGAAGCGAATACGAAAATCGAACGCAAGAATTAAAAAAAAGCAAACAAAGGGACCCCTGCACCAAAGCATATTCTACGTACAAATAAATCACGTACCTTTAAACGTAAATTTTGTCTCACTGACACGATTCAGATGCACCTTGATTGAGCAACTCGTAAACGATCCGCTTCGTAGTTTGCTTGTCGTTCCTCAATTGTCTGAGAAGCTCGCGTGCCAACACTCATTTGTTGGACTCGACTCGCGCTCCACCTATTGCACAATGGATTTGACTGTTCAGAAACATTCGCGGGCGCGCGCACAATCCACCAAATTTTTTCATCATAACCTGATGAATGGTGTTGGAACGCATAGAAGAAGATCAAACAAACATTCATTATTATATATTAGATCATATTTGTCACCATATTATTTTATTTTACAGTCCCTATTTTTTTATCATTCTCCGTCTCGATCCGGGGTGGTCTCGTAGGGTGGCAGGCGTTATGAGGGTCGATCCAAAGGGGCTGGATACCACAATCTCTCGACCCCTAGCCCCGCCGTCGAAGAGCCGTCTAACTCGTGCCCCTGGATCGGGGGTTATCCATGTCATGTGTACTGTTGTCTTCAAATCTCGTCGTTGAAGTTTCCTTCTTGTGCTATTTAAGATGTTACCTTCTCCCCAAATGTCTTGAAAGTTTTTAATTGTACTTTTAATTGAAGGAACATATTTTCTCTGTCCATTCTCCGTCGTAGTCTCCTCTCCATTTCCTGGTATTCGTGGCTATTTTCTTTCATCTATTGACGAGGCTAATTTCGTCATAATGGTGGGTGAGCAATTCAAGCGGTTGCCAGGCTTAACGTTTGCTCTTCACAATCATGTATTACGCATAATCCTTTAACCTTAAATATGAAGAGGTACAAAAATTACCATTCCATTTTCCACCAATTACCAAGCAAAACCAAATAACTTATTTATTACTGTAACGCCCAAAAAACTGGCTCACTCTTATAGTATCCCCCTCAATTAAGCCTTATCCTTGCAAACCTTTCTCGAGTCTCTTCCCCCAATGCACTTCTTAGTACACGCTTTCCTATTCTTAAGATTTCTTCTGTTCAAAGGCATTTTCTTCACGTGCTGTCTTGAGTGTTGCGGTCAACCCGCTCATTTCAAGATTTCACACCACTATCAAATATCTGTTCCGCTATTTTTCTCCCAACCGTTCCCACGACATGGCCTAACCAACAAAGTACACTCCACAAATGAAAAATTACTTGGTTTTCTTCCACTGATTTATTTTCTTGGTACAACATGTTCCGACACGACGGTGTTATCATCAGGTACATCAGGTACATCAGGTATCAGGACATTGTTGTGTCGAAATATGTTGTACCAAGAAAATAAATCAGTCGGAGAAAAAAAGAGTTATTTTTTCATTTGTGAAAATCAACTGTCACATAGTTCGTATTTTCTATGCACAATAAGCGACCACAACAAAAACTGAGCTCCAATAAATACACTCCCATTATACACGCCACCATTTCACCTTCCAAAACCTTATCCTTTACATCTTTATACGGCTTTTGTCCTAACACCCCCTGCGACACGCCTATGCGGCGGGTCGCAGGGTAGTATATAGATGTAGAATTTACCATGGTAATCTACCTCAACTGAAAATGACGGTCGTTTACTAATCTCTAGGTACAATATAGTACACATACATTAAAGACAATTGGCAATTTCCCAGAATACAAATTTTAATGAGGGCGGTTTTGATGTACTATATCATCATCAGGTATGACTATATACTTATCAGATACATCAGGTACTACATGATCATCACCTTACGACGATGTAGTGTCTGCTGTATCATTACCTGATGATGATATAGTATATCAAAACCGGTTGCATTAAAGTTTATATTGTGGAAAATTGCCAACTTTCCTTAATTAAATAATGATATTCCACCAGATAACGCCTGAAAGACTCTTTTTATTTTTATAGTACACGTTGGAGACAACTTACCCCTTCGCACGTACCCCTGAGGTGGCTTTCAGGGTATTAGCTAGATGTGCCCACCCCTTCCCACAGTCCGGCTCTCCAACGCGAGCCCGAATTATCGGAGTGGGAGACGGGGGCAGTCCACTGTCGACCCCTCGTCCACTCACGTGACATCGGCCGATCGGCTCCCGTGAGTCCGCGGGCGAGTGGGACCTTTCCTATTCCTTCCATCCACAGTTACATCGCCCACTGCCCACCAAGTCACCTTTCGCCCTTTCTCCAGACCCATCTCAAGGACCATAGAGACGCGTGCATTGGGTGGATCCACTCCCCACTCCTGAGCCAATACTCGCGGCGTGATTCGCAAAAATTCCCCGCCCCATACCTCCTTTGCCCTATCTATTCACGTTTTTTTTTTAAATTCATTCCCTCGTGTATCCCCGCTCTCACACGTCACTCTGCGGGATGAGAAGAATATGTGAGGTGTGAGGCACGAATCGCTTCACAAAAAAATAATGAAAAATAAACTTTCGGATACGAACCAAATAAAAAAAGATGAAAGCAATCAAATGAATCCTGCCCTCTCGGCTGTGATGGTCCCCTTAGCCAACACCAACCCAGGTCTCACTGTACCTTCATCCATGCATGAGTTCTCCCCTCGACCTCTCTCCCCCACCTCTCCTCTCACCCCTTTGAAATGCAAGAAAATATAAAAAAAACGCTCCAAAAACCGATCGTTCACCCTTTTTATCGACCACCCATTCCGTCTCTGGCTTTTCGGATGAGAGAGAGAGAAAAAAAACTATTTATTAATTAAAAGTGGAGCCCCGGGAGGAGGTTCCTCATCGCTGCTCATTGAATCTTCTTCCCCCGCTCTTTGCTTGTTTTGCCTGTTTCCCCGAACGTTCTTCTCCCTCTCGCCACCCCATATCAGTCCACCCCCTTTCTCTTTCTTCTCTCCCCAAACGTTGTACAGCGTCCCCCTCAATTCCGCTGCCGCCGCCGCCGCCTACCCTCTTCGGAATCACGCCGACACCCCTGGCACAAAACAGCGCCCTACATTTCCCCTCCCTCGCCAACCTTTTCAAACCGCTAAAAAGGTTGGTTAGCGGGGTGGGCGGAGGGTGTGGTGTGCTCAAGGCGCCGACTCAACAGGCCTCACTCTCTGCATCCTTTAGTACAGGCATGGTCTCCCTACAGCCCTTTACTTCTCCCCCGCTCCACCCTACTAGTAGCAGCCACCCCAACCCCCCCCCCCTAACCAACCCCCCCTTGTGTGCTCCACGCACTTAGTGAAACATCATCATAGCACACTCTCCCGAGCGTTCCTTCTCTCTTCTCCCCCTAAAGCCACCCCTTCCACTTCGTCACTTCCGAACAAAAAGGAACCCATACTCCATTATTATTCCTCCTGTTTTGTGTATGTGTGTGTTCTCTCCCTTCTTCCCCTCCCCCCACCAAACTCTACAATATGTTCCCCCACTCTTCTATCGCGACCCCCCCCCTGCAATACATTCTCTATACCTCCTCCTCTCCTTCCCCTCTTGAGTCCCCCACCCCCATACACCACCTCCCCCCACCGTCACCTGTACTCGTGACGCGAGGATCCTCGGGGACCCGTCGCCGTGGTGGTCCACCCGTCAGTCATTCGCGTTCCCGAGACAGCCGCGGTCCAACTCTTCCTTCGCCTTCTTCCTCCTCGCGCCACGCGCACCTTCCTGGGGATCCGTCGCGTGAGCACCCCCTGCCACACACACCGCGGTAGGGCAGCGGTGGTGTAGTGCGTCACCGCAGCAGCCGCCGTCGCCAGTCGCCGTCTCTCTCTTCTCCGTATCCTTCCCAACTGGAGTTCCTCGCTCGTCGAGCTAGAGTTTTTCTTTGAGGAGTTCTCCGAGTGAGTAAAGTTTCTCTACTGGTTGCAGTCTTCTGTACCTTCGTTATTTTTTATTTATTTTTTTGGTTTTCCTACTCGATAAGGTTGTATCGCGCCACCTACAGCTTAAAGCCTCCCTCCCTACACCCTCCCACAGGCTTAACACCCATCCCCGAGGGAGTATTCGAATCAGCGATCTCATAAGAGGCAGGAGAGTATATTATGAGCTCGGCTGCTGCGAATTTTGGGGATAGGACGGCTCATTAAACCGTCGAAAATCAGAAATGGCAGTTAAAGAACGTAACACTCGTTTTATAGCCTGAGAGAAATCCGTGGGTTTGTAACTGACTGGAAAGTCTCGTTCCGATTTCACATCACGACCTTCCATTATTCGAGCCGCATTATTCACTCTTCGGCCAAGGATGTACTTGGAAGTATTGAAGTTTTAGGTATTCCAGCATCGACGGTAATATATTGCTCCTATTCGATAACGCTGCAGCAAAAAACCGAGGGGCTACCTCAATATTTTGCCTCCATTAATCTCAGTCGCTTACCAGTCTTTGCCAGTTCCTCGCCCTAAGCAGCTCCTTTGCATCCTTGACAATGCTGTCTTTTTACATAGCACTAGGCTTTCTCGCTACTCTCTTCCCTTTCACGGACGCAGTGAAGACCTTCTTGCTGCCCTATCCTCCATCACCCGCTAACATTATAAGTCCATGGGAATATCATTAGCCAATTATGGGTGGCTACACTAGGTTATTTGAATTACATGTATACTTCTTTGTTATGACGATTTCTTTACGATCCATCATTGAACACAGGTCTGAAGGTTCTTAGTAGAGATTTCCGCTCAAATCTGTCTTACAGCCCTGATGATTTGGCCATTGTCCATGTTTCCCTGGAAATGTCTCTCCGTCCAACAAAAATTCTTATTCCTTGGCAATAAAACGTCATTGCCTGAGAATATATCCGAAACCAGCAAACTTTGGGTCTCTAAGACGTCGTATCTCCAATCTTCCTACCTTGATATGTATTTACCACCGTACGCTCATGAAACATAGGATTACTTGCTAAGCGATACGATGTCAAAAATGTTACTCAGGGGAGTAGTTTTTCTTTTCTGGCTAGAAACATGTAGTTACCATTCATTTTGAAGGAACTTTTTTTATAACTCTTTCCGAATCATAAATACGACGTCTACGATAGCAAGAACTACCAGGATCGAAGTAGAGACTTTATTAATTTCTCTATAATAAAGAAGGTGACTTAATTTGATTCTCCACTTCACTTCTCTAACCGACCCGGGTTTCGCCATTTTATACCATGTTCAAGGCTACCTTGAAAAAGGAAAAATATGCCAAGTTCCGGGTTGATTAGAGATATAACGTGTGGAATTTGATTAAGTGACCTTCTTCATGATGAAAAGTATTACCACTTTCCACCGAGTAACGTTGGAGTTAAGTGTCTTGAACGAACTTAGACTTGAGCGAACTTCGACGTCACATTTGTGATTTGGAAAGAGTTATCCGGTCAATTTCACTCGAATAAGCGAAATAATAGCTCCTCTCATAAGAACCAGTTTCTGAAGCGGTAATCGTGGGATATTTAAAGTCTAGAGGAAAACTTAAAAATAAAACGAAGCATCCAGACCTATGACAGGATCAGAACCTGCGACTTCGTGTTTCCAGACTCGCGAGCTACCATTCTGTCTGCCGTGGACACTCTGCCTACAATTATTTTCTCCTCCATAGAACTCAGTTCATTATTGGAGTATCTCAGGATCTTCCAGCAATGACATTTGAGAAAGATTTCACGAGTTTTTTTTATATTAAAATCGCCATCAACTTCAGGTTAGTTCCTTCACTCCAAAGACGATGGTATAATTTGCCTTCAAAATTCCAGTGCCGAACAACACTGCTTCGCGGTAGGAAATCGAGATTTCTTCCCTCATTTAACAATTTGTTGAAGTTGGTGGATTTGCTACAGAAATATCTTATCTGCCTCACAACGTCAATTTCTTGCAGTATCAGAATCCAATTCATTTGACTCGGAGAAGCGAAATAATAGCTCCCCTCCAAAGAACCGTTGGCTGGAACGGACTCGTGGGATATTGAGGACATATTTTGATAATTCTTCAATTCAGTCGAAATATTAACTCTTTGGCGACATTTTTTTCAGTGCATCTGTTCGTGCGATCGAACTCACTATACTAGTAGTAATATGAGTCTTATGGCCAAGAATGATCCCTGAAATATCATTCCTTCATCATAGCCTGTTACGACTAGAGTTGTTGGTGTGGTATTCTATATTTGGACGTAATTATCTCGAGATACTTTTTTCGGATATTGGATTCGGCGTGTCACTTTGAGATTTCTAAAAAAACAACCACAGTAAAAATATATGTATTATTTCGCGTTTTAAATAACACTGTACTTATTCAATCGAATCATTACGAAATGCATGCCATGTGCGTTAAGGATGCGTGTCAAATTAGCATTTAATAGGTTTGGTGCTATTTTCCACTTTTATGCACAGATACCCGTGAAGAGAGCAAATATGATTACTTTCATAAAAATTTGGACATGGACAAAAATTGCACTAACCACCCTTGCTTTCAACGCAATGATTTTTTGTTTTTTTCTTGACGTTCGCGTTAAACCTTTCAAGTGGCTCTTCGATGCTTGTTCTGTCGCCGCACACCGCAAAGGATGGAATTGGATTGACAGATTAGGGTTTGGGATGAATACGCCGTTCAGGCAGACTGAGTGATGTGATCCGAGGCCAGCCGAGGAAATAACTTCCCAGTGCACGCACTATGAATCGTGTCCGACTAGAAAAAGCGTGGAGGGCCTGACAGCGGAGTTTTTTCAAAACTTGAGAAATACTTGAGAATTTTTTCGTATCTTTCTCGCTCAGCAGGTACTCGCTGTCTTTACAGGGTTCATTAATGTAAAGCGTTACACTTTCAGCCGAGATTTTGGGTCTCTTGGAGAAGAGTGATGCCAAACCTACGCTCTGTGTGCCAACCTTTGGCCACGAAAGTAACAATTTCCGAGTCCACCCCGCAAGTTTTAGTACTTCAGAGAATTACTGTTGGGCATTGTGAAACTCTTAAATGTGTAGTAAGTAGTCTTGGACGGCATCATAATGACTCTCTTTTAAAATTGGCAACATCGCATCTTCGGCCCTATAGAGGTTTACACAGCAAACAAACGTCCATTCCTAGGAGCCAATATGGTCAGTTGAATGTGGAATCGGGCTGGGATCATGAGACTCTATGATAGAGTTTAAACTAATCAAGCGATCTGAATACTTTGGAACGGTATGTCAATCTACCCCATTTTCCGTATTGCTCTCTCTCTTATATCTGGCAAGTTGCTGTTGATTTTCGATGTCTGGTCACGCGTTCTGATCGTCTTAATATATTTAAGACGTGATTTTGGATTGATTTTCTTGTTTAATTCTCACTTTTCAGTTAATTCCATATCAGCTCTTATCTTGGAGAATTTTATTATCTGCGTCTCAACTACAGTGGTGACTACCTGCAAAATACTACCGTTGTTATCGATTGAAATGTATCTCAGTTCAACGTAAATAATAGGCCACCATCAATTGATCGAAAAAATGTTTAAAAGGAATGGCAAATGTTGCTTCTCCATGTTTCCCATAGTATCTTTAGCTTAGCATAGTATAGCTTTGGGACAAAGCAATGCCGCTCAAGGTCGGATTCCTCCAAGGTACTAACGTTAATCGGCAGGAATTTTACGTTTTAATTTAATTCTGCATTTCCAATGCTTAAGTACTAGCCTAGAGATACGTTTAACGTACTTTTGCAGCCAAAATACTGATACAGTTATCAGCACGCCCAGGCGGAATTGGAATCCACGATGTCGAAGTTACCTGGTGATACTTTACCCACGCTCGCATTCCATTAATTCTCACCATAGCAATTGTGCTGCAATTCCAGTCGTATTGACATGGGCACAAGCAACAGCTAGCAAGATGAAAATGGACGCATTTAAAAATTCTTTACCGACTGTGAGTTGAGTTCGTATCTTTCCCCTGCTGATTAATTGCTTTACCACTCGACTTTATATTTTTTGTTCCGTGCTTTCCGTGACGAGAATCAGGTATTGAATTCAATTATTCATGAGAGGCAGTCCGTCACTCCGCAATTTAATGTCCTCAATAACTTGGAGGTGTACACAAAAAAAGACACGGATAAGGCTTTGGATTGCTTCAAGTCAATCTTCACGAAGGATAGTGATTTTTTTCTTCATTTAATCCGTTTCTATTCCTGCCAGTCATTTCTCAATGGTCTATAATTGCTTCGAACGTAATGTAAGTTATTCCTCTCGTCTCTTTGTTTGGGTTTCAGTTCTCTTTCGATTGGTGAGGTAGATATTTTGAAAATGTGGGCCAGAGAAGAATTGGATGCATCAAAACCTGCTATTGGATACGAGGATATATGGATAAAAGGAAAATATAGAGAATTATACTCGTTAAGGAGTGAATGAAGAAGTTGCAAAATGAAGCACTTAAGTTGGGAATGGAGAAGTTGGGTTACGCCGTGAGATCTAGATGATTTCATATTTGATGGTGAAGTGGGGAAGTTATAGAATGGAAGGCCCCACGAGAAACATCGCAGTGTACATGCGTTCAGTAATATGAGACTCAATAGGGAATTCTCTTGCGGAACAAGACCACCAGACTTGGATTGGAAAAAAGATTTATAGTCCATTTTTTTTAGAGTTTATTAACCGTTTACAATCTAGGCTTTCCGTAGTATTTCATGCTCATAACATTCTCATAACTTATTATTTCCTTAAAATTAATTAGGGAATTATACGGTCTCTGTCCATAACTTCTAACGCTTGCCATTGTGAGTCAAAATTAGATATGTTCCTCTACCAAGATGGAGGAAATACGTAGTCATATTAAATATTTACTAATAATATGTATGTAATAACTCATGTTTTTTAATCGGGACCATTACTCAATCGCTCTTCCTTTGGTAGATGGACCGTATTTAGTCAATGAGTAAAGGGGAATTATATTTCAGGCCTTTATGTTTCAATGCGATTCATTTGATGAAGTAATAAATATAATGAGATAGTTGCAGAAGTTAGAGTTTCTCTCGCCACCAACCGACCGACTTAAGACAATGGATCGCTTAGCGTTTACTATGTGCTCAATTACTTGACATATTTAAGGATGGTCGGTTAGTTTTAGCGTAGACATATTTCTTCTAATCACTGCGATATAATTTTTAGAAACCAGGCAAAGGCGCTCGGAACGGAAAGCCTTTCATATCTTTTCAAGCTGGGATGAAGTACTGAAAAAATTATGCAAGAGATAAGAAGGGAAATGTAGTCGGTAACTATAACTTGGATCGGAGGGGATACATTTTCGCTGTGAAGCGCTTCGTAAAAAGTGGAAATTTTCCTTGAAGTAATAATGACTTGTTCGGTAAGAACATTTTTGTGCTCACATATAGATTTCGAACGGAACTATTGAACAAATGAGTAAATAGACATCATGGTTTTGATACGAAATGATGTTTTACTTTTCAAGCATCGTTTTTATTCCCCTCTCTTTTTAAAGATGCCTACGAAAAAGAGTGACTGTTTCTTGCAAAAGGCTGAGGAAAGAGAAAACAGCAGAAAGCGTCAAAAAAGGCTCAAGTGTGGGCGCCTATATCGGGTGAGACTACACGTATGAATGACCACGGGTCTTCCACTCCCGAGCTCCCTCAAAAGAGTCATTTTTTTTCGCTCCGCTGACCCTTTTGCGGTGTGGACCGTGACCTTTCACGCACGAGCGCACCCAGTTGTTACCGCGAGGTATCGACGAAAAATATCGTAACGAGCGCGATAGAAATTATCGGGCTCGGCGCGCGATCACCCGTCTTTTGTCATTCGCAAATCGCGCCCTCCCCCCTACCCACCCGTCCTCTTAAACCATGCTATCCATGGAATATATGGGAAATTTTCCACTCCCTACGGAGCGATTATACCACCCATATTCTCTTCTTTGGTTAACCCCTCGTTAGCACCCTTTTGGGTAGCAAGCGCGATTGAACGATCGCCCATTTTAACTCTCTTGGGTCAAGAATGTTAGCCCAGTCGATGGGGTCATGTTTAAACATTGCATTGGAAAGTTTTTGAGATGGAAATTGACTAATTTTTCCAGGTGTGTAAACCAAAATTGCGATTAAACAAACATTTTTAATTTAATTTCAATAAAGCTCTGATATTATGAGCAAATCATCGCTCTGAATTCGGATTTTTCTAGGAAATAGACGTGTAATATAGCGTTCCTACTCATTACAATTGTAAATTTGAAACTACAATTGTTTTGTAATACATTAATCATTTTGGAAGTGATCATTGTCATTTCGATTGGTCATGTTACTAAATCAAAAGGAGAAATACCGAAGAAAATACTTTTTATTGAATCCTCCCTCATCTTTTTCAATGTGAATGACTCTTACAGTTTATTAAGTTTATAAGAGTACGAGTTTCAAAGAAAAGACCGTTTTGATATATTCATTTCAAGCCTAAGTACTTCACATGTAATGTTTTTTCTCAATATAGACAAGCACACATTCATATGCACGTTTGTTGTGTGTAGTTTTTTTATATTTTTATATTTTTGACGAGACAGTTACTCACTGCTCTTGTTGTATCATTAAAGATTTTGCTTCTTCTATTATTCCCGGAGAAATGGTTCAAATGGGGTTAAAATTTTATTAGTAGGGTTCTATAAACATTCTCCCCGGTGTTCTAAAGTTTGCGTCATCTATATAAATTTCTCGAGTTCGCTCAGCTAATTTAGCTGCTGGTATTGAAACAATTTCCTTTCTTATAGGGAAAAGTTCTCTACGTGATTAAAATTCGGATGCGAAGTAAATCTTTCAGAGTCTTTGTTATCCATTCCTCCATTAAGTGGAAGTAGAGAAATGTTTTGTGGAATTCGTTGAAAATCGGGAGTAAAGGTAGTAAATAAATTTCAAGTGTAAACCAGAGAGTTGCTTCCAAACCTGTAAATTGATATACTGGTATTGTTCACCAAGTGAAAAATTGCGAATAATTTTGCTGGTATTGGTCTTGGCACATGGTGGGCATCATCAGGTGTGGTCGCCTGCTAGACGAAAGCGATCAGTCGTTAAATTAATCATTGAAAAGATTCATAGTTTATTTTTTTAGTGGCCATAAATTTTCCAAAATTCGAGCCAGAAATGACAAATTTCAATTACAATCGTATCGATTTTTTTGCCACCTGCGCGCAAATTCATGAACAAAAGATAGGAAAATTGCCTCAACTCTGATCCCGCGCCCGTTTTCTCGCAGGTTCTGATCTAACTGCACCAATTAGTGGCTCGTGTAAAACGACCGTATGAAATCTTCTCAGCAGAGGATAGGTGTTGATTTTTTTAAATGATAGATGTTATTTACTCCATTATCCGTCTTTTCAATTTCACAAATTTCATTTTGCGTCCTCAGGGCTCCGGGAGTTTAGGTTACAAGTATCTAGGTTAGAGTGGTGTCACATTTTATATACGATACAGATGAATTTGTAGTCACATATCCACGTTATCTATAAAAGCCAAATAAAATCAGTTTATACCAACTCAAGAAACATGTAACGGATATTCCCGGAGCCCCTTCGTGTTTGAATAACCAAATTACCCATTACAAGCAAGCATAGGAAAAGTTATTTACTTGTACTTGGTACTTTTCATGCTAATGTTTCATCATTCCGTCCATAGAGGGTTTAATGTGGAAAAAAGATAGACTGGATATTTATTGTAGGGAAGAGTGGATGGATAGGAAGAGTGAATGCAGGGCAGGAGGGGGGGGTGACACTAAACGTATGGGGAAGAACGAACGGGGTGGGGGGTGTAAACCAGGAGAGGGGAGGGCGTCGAGGAAAGAGGGGGGTGGAGGGAGGGAGGGAGGATATCCCACGGGCCACCTGTTGACTGCGCAAGGAGCAAGGACGACGCGGCGCCCGAGGCGCTCCGCTATTGATTGGCAATGCACGTGGGTACTCACCCTTTCCCAAAAAATGCCCTCGCCGCGATTCGTTCATTTGGCACGGGTTTCGGAAGTTTAAAGGTGTGCAACCGGAAAGGTGCGTGCATCACGTGCGGGGATGAACCGTGCTCAAATATTAAAAAAAAAACAAAAGGCGGAAAAGATCACAAGGATGATAAAGGTATTGGTAGCTGTATTCACATTAGGGGATTAAAGGAGCGTTTTTTTTACATTCTGCCCGATATTGGTTCTTTTAATCGCTGGATCGTGACGGGAAAAATATTTATCAATGTATACCGACATCACTAGACTTTTCATACGGTGTTGATGGATCCTACTGGTAGATATTTAGGAATGAAATTGATGATATTCGGGGGATAACTACTAATTTGGCATTAGACTCATATGCATACGTAAAGGAACTAAAACTTAGAGTCCGTGAGTAACTTTGTCGTGAGAAGACTGAAATGAGATATTGCATTGTCTTCCTGAAATATGAGTAAAGAGAGCAGTATAAATTGAATAGGAGGCTAATAAAATATGTTCTTTCGTTACTTCTCAGGATTTACTAACATTTTATAAGGTATATAAAACTCTGTCTTTTGTCACTTGGTGAGATTCCATGTTTAACATATTTTTTATTTACAAAACTTTTACAATACCGCCCGTGAACATTGAGCGACAACCCTCCCCTCTTGCTTTATTCAGCCAATCACGTAAATTCTCAAACTCACCCCCCTCTCTCTCTGTCTCTCTAACTGTGAGAAGTGTAATTATAGAGGCACTTTTTTACAAAGTTTCTCCTGATGATGACGATCATTCGTCGAAATCCGGGTCGTATCTTTTATTAAGCGGTATTGTACACATTTTGTGAATAAAAATGTCATTAGATTCTACCAAGCAACGACCTATGCTACACTGTAAATTCTGTGATGTGGGCTTTTGAAGCTGTTGATGGACACTAGCGAAGTTTTCGAGTCTGACTGCGTCTCGATAATTTTAGCCCCAACGTTTCACCCGCGTAGCAGCGAGTGAATTCAGGGGAGAAGTTTACCCCTGAAGATTTACGCCGCAATGCGGGTGAAACAACAGTCAGACTCTATAACTTTGACAGCATTCCACTGTACATGTTCCGGGCATATCTGATGGCAGCATTTCAGCAGTTCTTGAAAATGGTTTTATATCATCGAAACACGCGTAATTTACAATCTATAGTATTTGGTTAATTGTACTTGTTAAATTAAGAAATAAATACCATGGAAGCGTGGAGGTGTCGGTTTTCAAGCGGCTGGAGAAATAATTATCTGTCAAAAGCAATAAAATATTAACCATTGAGGATGTAGAGAGAAAGCTGCTTGTGAATATTAGGGGATGGCTCAGTCAGTAGTTGGTACTGGTAATCCGTGGAGAGGGAATACTGATGATAAAAATAGTGGTGACAATATTAGATATGCAAACAGTGTAGGAGTCGGGTTTTTTAATCCATTCAAAAGAGGGAAAACTTAGTCATGAGCTGAAGAAGAAAATTACGGAGAGATTAAAATACTGCAATTTTTTAGTATCAAAGTTACTTGACATCCATCAGAAGTCATGACTGTCTTATTCGGTAGACTAGAACTCGTCCAATATAATGCCTCAATTGAATTATACCGGTTAGACTTAAAAAAAAGTGATAAGTTAACAATTTTTTCACGATCAAATGATTAAAACACAGGCCGCCATCATGAACTCTTCGATCAAAGGATTCTCTTTCCCAAAAGAAGGGGACGTTTTAATTCATTGGGAGAATTTCTGTCAACAATACTATTGTCTTGGACGAACTCCATTCCACTCCGAGACAAATAAATATGCTATTTGTTTGCAGCTCATAGAATTAACTTTGTGTCGCTCTAAACTTGCTTTAATTCGTCAAACGCCTATTATGAAAGTACGCGATGTTCCCAACACCAGTATAGGGTCTTTCTCACGGGCTTGTGAATTGGAAACCGCGAGAGTTCGGGTCTATTCCGAATGAGCGAAATGAGTAGGGCGGTGGGTCTGATATGGTCGGGGGACGTTTGCGTTGTACACTGTTATCCTGTCTCCATCTCTCTGAGTTTTGAACATGTTTTTGTTTCGTCAGACTGAGTAAGAGACCTCTCGGCTCTCTCTCGCCTTTGGCGAAGCACCGAAGCGTCTCCTTTGGCATTCGGCTCGAGCAGTCTTCTGCGTTTTTTATTTCCTTCTATCCATTAGCCGGACTGGCAAAAAAATGGGAAGTCGATACATATAGGCGATCGTTTAGAAAAATAATAATTTTTCGCGGGTGGTCACTGGAAACGGGAGAAAGGGACTTCAACGCGTAAAAACCCGTGTGTGTACATGTGTGAGGGAGCATTTGAGACGGTCCCGTGAGCAAGGGGGTCGGTTTAGTCGGTCACTTTTGTGTGAAAAGGCGGCCCAACTTGGAGTCTCTGTATAGTCAGCCCCGTCCCCCGTTCGTCCCCGATTGTCTCACACATCATTTCACACGGGTTCTTTGAAGTCCCTCTCCCTGGATCCTTACACTGGGAGGCCCCCCACACGCGAGATCAAACAAAGGAAGGCGGTGTTCCCCTATCCCTCAAGCTCCCCTAACACGTTGTTTTGTTTTTATTATAATTTTTTTACCGCTTCCTCAATTCGCATTCATTTTTCACCGGCTCGCCCAGTTTTATTCCCCCGCAAAAACCCTATTTTTTCCTGCGTTTTCTTCTGCTTGCTTTCCCGCTAGATCGCATTACGCACGGGTCCTGCCTTTTATCGCTCTTACCACCCCTTCCCTCTTCCTCCCGCCCCCAACACTCGTCCCTTTTTTGTTTTTTTTTTACCCAGCAGCCTCTTCGTCAGCCGGATTGAGTCCCCATTCTTCTCGTCGAAAAGGGGCTGTGCTGCTGATGGGTAACGAGTGCGGCGTCACGAGCCGTTGGTCAGCTGCGCCTCGGGAGAAGGAATATTTTTTTTACAACCCCCGTCCGCCGTCCGCTCGCCTTGTGTACCTAGGGTGCCGAGAGAAAGGGTGAAAAAGAGGTGTGGGAAGTGGGAGGGTGTATGGCAGTATGATGGGGATGGGTGGGTGGGTAGTGAGTGAGTAAAAAACTGGGACGGTCCATCGGTCGACTAAGGCGTCACCGGGTAAAAGGATTTGCGAGCGGTTTGATCAGTCATTCGGACTGCACCAATGGACTCAAACCCTTTCACCTCCCCCCCCTCCTCCCTTACGCCCTGGAACAAGGGAATCGATTTTTTTTAGCATTATTATTTTCGTCAAACATATGGAGCAGTGAGTTGCGCAGTCGTCACGATTGGTCTCACACGATTTGCCTTTCGCGCGTCCAATCGCTCGTCAGCGTTGACGTCACCGTATGCGAATGAAGGACGGTGAATTCTAATTCATAACGCCGATGTGGACATTTCCCTCGAAATGAAAACCAATTGAATCGACAGGAACACGAATCCATCTCTCACTTCAGTTGGTTACCAATTGACGAATCTTGGAATGAGTTTTGAGTACTTTTTCAGTATTACATTGCGATGATTTCTGCTGAAGATTAAAAAAAGGAACACAAAAAACCAGTGGACTTAATTGGCATTCGAATCATTATTCCCTCAAATTGTGACTGAATAATAAACTTTGATTGCGGCACGAAGAAATATACACTTTGCGAATTCTATGTAAAATTTATACACACTTCCCACAACTACATCACCCACTTCACACAATTTTGGAAGTGTGAATAAATTTTATGTATAATTTTCAAAGTTTATTTTTTCTTTGTGTCACAACGGAACGGTTCCCTATAGTAGCATTTTTTTCATAAAGTATAATTTTGATGGCATTGGTGTGTTTTTTGAGTATGGCAATCCCCCAATGAAATAGAAGTGTAGAGACAAGTGCGTTCAAATCTTCAAAGTATTTTTTTCTTTGTGTCACAACGGTAAGTAATACTTAGAGAACTAGAAGCATAACTTAGCGGTGAGTTCTTTGAAAATTTGAACGCACTCTTCTATTCACTTGTATTTCATTGGGGGATTGTCCTACTCAAATACTACAACTCATAATCACGGTATAAGTTCAAATAAATATAAGGTATAAAATAAATTTCAGTTTCTTTAAAATTTATGAACCGTGATTATCAATGATAGTGTGTGAATATATTCTACCAAGTGACTCCCGAGCCTGGAAATGTGGACATTGCGCGTGCATTCTTGTATAAAATGTAGTCACTAGTACAACACATGCTCATTGAAAAGCAGTAGTAAAGTCTTCTGCTGTTCCCTGTATGCCGGAAAATCTTCCTAACATAACGCACCCTGGTGCATCAAGCGGAGCGCACCCGCGGCATATTTGTTATCGTGCTTATTTTTCATTTTTGTTGAAATATTTATCTATTATCATTGTACATCTTAATATTAAGTACCCGTAGTATATCTTAAGCTAAATTTGGAATAACCTGGAAGATTTTGGATGTAAATCTGCTATATTGCGATGCTATTGATTCAGTAATTTAATGCACAAAGGTGTTTACTCTGTGGCGTATATTTCCTATCTTATGAGCTCAATCCTTATGGTATAACACTTGAAAATCGATGTTTTAATTTATTACAGAGACCCTTTTTAACGAGAGCGTATCCTTTAAGAATGTGAGGAATATGCGCTCTACAGAAGGTAAAAATATTTGCATCTAGGCTCGGGTACAATTTCTGTGTGAAAAGAGGAGATGCGTAACATGGTGGAGTTATGCAAACTTGGTAGGGATGGAAAGTTTTGTCAGCTCCCAGCATAAACCAGTGCGAACAAATCAGGATAAAACATTCTTTGCCTTATTGTGCTGAGTTTTGCTTCTCGTGCGTCCTTGCTTGATTCTTGCGACCTTTAGAAATGAATCCTGCTATTCATTAGGTTTGACGCAATTGAATATCGTAAATAACAAGCTAGCTTTAATTGCACATGTGATTGTTTTGGCATGTTCTCTTTTCCGTCATGCATTTATTATCACGTCCTGAATTAATTTTCGTCCTCAGTTTCCTTTTTATTCTCTATTACTGCACATATTTTCTTCCAATCCTCTCGAAGCCATTGCCTCGTCAATATCATTCCTCCAACTGCTTCTGGGTCTATGTCTCCCATTCTTTTCTCGTTAGGTTTTCATTCTAAAATTTTCTCTGACGATCTAATGCCGTTCGTCATTTCTACGTGTCGAAATCATACGCGGTTTTTCGTCCCAATATCCGGTGCTATGCCGATTTTTTACGTATTCCTTGTGATTCTTCCGTTTTCAAATTCTAATGTTACTTTAACTAATGTTACTCTAACGTTGATAATAATTTCGTTTCCTCGTTTTCATTTCTCATGTTTCGGTTCCGTATGTTGTCATACTTTGAATGATACCTTTTTATATGATTTGCTTTTTCCTAACTGTAACTTAACTGTCTAATTTCTTATTTTGGTTTCGTCCTATGTTGAAAAGGTTTTCATTTCATCATTGCTAAATCTTCATTTCTTAATTAGTATTCTAAGTATTTGCACATAGTTACTCCTTATAGGGATGTGTTAATTTTCTCAAGATCGCTTTGTTTATTGTTCCCCATGATCATATAAATATTTTTATTGAATTGAGCGTTTATTTCGCATGACAATTTTTTCCCATATTTTCCTAGTTCCTTTTATTTTTTCCTAATTGTCATCGGTATACGTCTTGATTTTGGGAAAAAAAGTGAGCGAGTACATACTTATTCATTTAGTGTTCCTCCCACCATATGAGGCACTAATCCCAGCCTCGTCCTACTTTGCTGCAATAATTGACCCTTTACGTCCTTTGTTCCCCATTGGGGTCGCGGTACCCCTCTCGACTCCCTTGCGGCGCTTAATTAACTTTCACGTGCGCAAAGAGCAGTCACGTGAAGTGCTGGTCGTGGGCTCTGGGATAAATGAGTTTCGCAATTCCCGCCCTCATGTGCGAGGGTGAGGCTAATGTTTGCCGGCCGCAACATTTTGAGATCGATCCCGTGTTGCGAGAAATTAAAGCGCGAGGTTATGCCTGCGGATAATGAGAACAAATGAGAGCCGTAAATAGCGATAAATTTGCGGGAATTACGCGTGCCAAATTTTTGACAATGGCGACTTCCTCGTATACTCAGTCCCCGTTTGGGAAATTAATATTGCCGAGGTTGATGTCTGCGTAATTGGACTTTACACTAGCTGGATTATTTTTCAACGAAGCTCAACTGTGCTAATGCAGTATTTTGATTAGGTAAATGTTTGCGTGGAATTATGTTAGGACGGCTGAATCAATGGCAGTGGAAAAATCATTCCCCACTGGGTCTCATTCGTTCAAATTGTAACGCTTGAATTCGGAAACAAAAATACCTTACTGCCGAAAGACAATGCACAGCTAGGTATTTTGGTGTTCTAATAACCTGGATTTAGAACAAAACGTACAAGGGAAACAAGTTTCCTGCATCTAGCTCACACCAAACTCAGTCGCCCCCCACATGAAATTGACGGTTTTAGAGTATCTGTTGAGGCAGTTCCCTTAGTATATTAATTCTGGTGTCTTCCAAATCTAATGAATCCAGGGAATAGCTACTCGATTTTTGCCGTGATCATCTAAAGAAGTACTGATATATATTATGACCTCTAATCCCCCTTCGAATGGACTCAGTAATGTCTGACCAACTAGTAATGCGTACTATTATTTGTGGTATAAAGTGCGACAGAAAATTTAGTTAATATATTCTAATCCGGTATCTCTCATGTACCAAAATACTTCTTCAGTAGTTGTGATCCCATGGCTTGCAAAAATGTTCTTTACTTTAAGGATACAATCAATATCAAGCACCGTAAATCATTCTATCTTTGCACTGCAGAGCGATTTATTCCAGTGATTTGTAATTAGACGTTCTCACAAATCACTATAATGCATGTTGATCTTGAACTATTAGATGATTATTTCGATTCAATTCATTTTTTAAATATTCAAAGGGTAATATGTCATAGTGGTTAAAAAATTATCATGAAGTCAATAAATTTAATGTCATAAGATTATAGGTAACATTAAATAACCAAAATGTGAATTAAAAATAAAATTATTAACATTAGTGGTGTAAAATATTTGTAGCATCATTATCTTCTTCTCAAAATTCAAATCCTTCATGAATTACTTTCGTGATTGTATGGAAAAATGTATGTCCACTCAGAAACATTGGCACTATTTGTCTCTCAAGATAGCAAAAATCTTTATTAGTATAACTTCTGGTTGTAACCTCAAAGATTGTATATGTGTAGCGGACGCCCATATGGCGAGCTATTTGTCTCAAATGGCCAAAACAAAACTGTGTAGTGAGATTCTGATTTGAAAGAATACTTTGCACTTTTTCCTTTTTCATACTTTAGATGAAGTACTGAGTCTCATTTTCATAATCGGTAGTCCCTTTAATGATTATGAATAGTCGCGCCTACCGAAATGTAATGGGCAAAATGAGCAGATGGTAGAAGGGAGACTGTTTAGCAATGGCGGAGAATTGAGCAGAAAAATGTGTATTTTTTAGGCATGACGCGAGGTGAAAGATACGACGTTTTTTTTAAGCATTTGAAAAATTTTATTCTTAATGAAAAATGGCGAATTTTATGGAGCATTAGAAAATAATAAACTAGGCTTTCGAGGAATCTACCACATTTTTATGAAGATGCCCATAAAGACGACATAATATTCGCGAGCAGCGAAACAAGCATTTTCCTGTCTATATGTGAGTAGATTTTGCATTTTCGAAAAAAAAGACCATTATAAAATAGAAGCGTTAGAATATATCATACGGCCTTGTAATAATTAACTGGGCTTACTAGGAATCTACCTTATTTTTGTGAAGATGCCCATGAAGACTACACAGCATTATATTCGCGAGCAGCGAAATCAGCATTTTCATATCTGTAGTTGAGTGTAGTTTGAATTTTCGAAGAAAAGGACCTTTTGCAGCGAAGGCTTCCTCTTTGTTTTTCACCGGCGACAGATTGGTAAACTCGTCTCCGGCATTTTCATAGAGAACAGATAGCAACGAGCAAGAACGCTCGTCGAAATCTGATTTTTAAATTCAACCGGCATGCATCTCTACATGGCTTGCCGAAACTTCGGAGCGGAAGTTAAATGAGAATTGAATTTTAATGCCGGAATCGCATCCCGACCCCGCGTCGCAGCCTCTCTTCCCGTCCCACCTGGACCACACTCACCCCCAAATGGCACAAGGCGCCTTCTTCTCCTCCCTCCGTGTGTTTCCCAACTTCCTCGCCATGCATCTCTCCAGCAGTATTGCCCCCTCGTAATTGGATTCGCAAGCAAGAGTTTTAGGCTTCTCCGCCTTCCTCCTACCCCTCCCTCCCTCACCCCCCCCCAAGCCCTCTCAGACCCCCAAATGCATCCTCCCCTCTCCTTTTTTTTATCACTCTCCCCAATGCGAGACAGAGGAGACCGTCTCGAGGAAGAGGAGGAAAAAAAGAAAGAACCCTATGCAAGCCATGCGCTCTCTCGCGAAATATACAACCTGTGGCGAAATTGCATTGCGTGCCGCTTTTAAAAAGTAACTTGGCGCTAGCAAAAAATGAACGTGCCGTCCTCGTGAATGGATGGTTTTTTTTAGTTGTCACTTGCTTCTCTTTATTTACAATTTTTAAATGGATTTCCGTTGTTTTCTTTACGTGTGAGCCCTACTTTATGATTGAATTAACCTCGATGATTCTAGGTGTCGATGCTCATGTTTTTTCCTACCCTCATTTGGTCTTAATCGGATTTTTCATTTTCTATTAGTTTTCTAGACCAAATTTATTTACGGGATCGGTATCGGTAAGTGTGGTGGTTTGAGCTCTGGGTAACCATACGGAAGGCCAAGGCTCAAATCCCTGCAGAGGAGGATGTTTTTCAGAGAAATCCCGAACCCTACTAGAGTGTCTTATGGAGGGTGCTTCAAGTGCAGTACTGCAGTCTGTCGGATGAGACGCTAAACCGTGGTCCTATTGGTGCCTTTTGTTAAGAGCAGGCTAATTCCGACGCCGGGTTTCTATCCATCCTTCCTCCCGTACCTGTCCCCTCTGGCGGAAATGACCTTAGCTGTTGGTCGCCTCCCCAAATATACAAATCAAGTTTATTAAACCCGCGTGGATCATTTTCTCGGTGTGATGTTGGATGAAATGGTTACACTTTCCCACTTGCAACCCGCGCGTCGATCGAGGGACAGCTTTATATACTCCACAAAACGTAAAACGTAAACCACAGCTTGATATATATATTTTTAGCATTATCGGACGGTTAAAGTGACACAAACTTCATAAAATAGTCCGGACCTTAAATATACTTATATCAGCTGTTTATTAAGCGGTATATTACCATGGTTATAAAAATGACATATTAGGATCCGGTCGTACTATGTAACTCCTTTTGAATTGATTTAACGTAAGGAGGCTTTGATAGTTAGAATCGTACTGTTCTAATTGTATGGTATAATATAAGGGGCGCTTATTATTTACCAAAATTAACTTACTATTCCTGTAAATGGAAGGTTATTCTAATTAATGGCCACCTGCTTCTCTGTAATCTCGACTTTAAATGAATTTTAGTTCTTCCTCTCGCATGTAATGAATGCCATTTGGTGGAATGTTTTTTCTCTACGAGTCGAAATAGGATTTTTTTATTTCTTTAGCTAACTTATTTGCGTCCAAGTTGTATATCCGATCTATTTTTAATAGGTTTATCAATCCTATTTTCTATTTCTGTTTTCAATAAACAAAAGTTTCAGTGAAATGAAATATATTTATATATAATATTTTTCGCGGAATCAGAATGAGTTCCTACTGCTTGAGGCTTGCGTAACACGTGGGAAATTGAGTCAAGAAAAGAACGCATTAAAGCTAAAACCTTTTCCTATTGACTGTAAGTAATATTAGAGGGAACTAATACACAGCTGTAACCACAATTTTTTTTATTTTAAAAATCATAATTTTAAAAAAATTGTTTGCCTCGCAGGATGATTATAGTGTGCACTAAGAGATAATGGCATGTTGAGGAAGATGACCGAGAGCAGAGTATTATGCTAGTACGGTAGAGTCTGAAGAAATGTAATTAATTTTAATAATTGGTATGAATAATTTGGCACTTAAGCTGCTTCTCCTTCAATCTCATAACTTTTACAGAACGCTGAGCATTTTCGCCATATTCCATGGCTAATGAACAAAAAACTATGACGTCTCCTAAAGTATTCCCACATGCCTAAGAAGATCAAGTCATGAAATAAAGTGCTACATTGTACTCAGTTCCTCCACTTTGTACTGATAAATAATTTTAAAAAATTGTTTTTATAGAGCAATGAGATAAAAATAACTTTAATTGCTTTCTCTCTAAAAATTGTATTAAACTGTTGAAAGCTATGAACTTGAATGGCAACTATGGACGTCATCCTTATATTCTCGTGTTTTTTAGATCACTTTTATTGACGGGATTTGCAGCGATAATGCTGAATGGAAAATTATTGCCTAGACTGCCCAATGGCCTATCAATTGTTATGTAGGAACGAGAAGCAATGTTAGGTATAGTTACGATATTATTATTAAGCTGTAAAATTTAATATATTGCTAAGTACCTTAGCATCGAAATATTATATTCTGGTATCATGAATACCTTTCACAATCAATTGATAAGTATCTTAACGTATTTGTATAAAGACCGTTATTGATGCGAGTCGCCACGTCACTCTCGAGTTTTCGAATGAAAATGAATGATTACATCTCACTATGGTTACATTTCTCAGTGATAATTGCGGGATCAGTGATATTTGCGGGATAAACCTGAGGGGAATTTCCTTGATGATAAATGAAACGTTATCTCTCGGGGGTTATATAAAGAAATGCGAAGGAATAACTTCCTTAGAGCTGGTCGAAGGAAAAAAATAACTGCCGGGATGTCTTCATTCTCATCGCTAATGAACGTCGATACCAGTCCCAACTTTTCACTCCTGTTAAAAGATGAAAATCTCCCTCGGCACCCATAGATTTTCTTTAATCCCAGCTTACAGCTTTCGTGTCCTTTTAGAACTCCTTTCCAGATCCCCCTGAAAAATAGAAAAGTATTTCTCCCTCTATTCTAGAGCATGAGACTCTTTCGAGTCTTTTACACCCCTCCGGTCCCAAAAACTTTTCCAATCTTTGGAGGATCAATGGAGTTTGACAGCGGGAAAAGAGAAATATTTTGATGATAGAATGGAACATCAGGAATCGATTTCAATTATAATTATTGTCAATTATAATTCAGTAAACAATTCTATAAAATATATAGTTGTGAAGTCTCATTGTCTACCTGCGTGAATACTTGGAAGAATAAGGGGGGGGCGAATCTTTTGTGTGCTTTATCATTATGCAGTGCGTTTTCCGAGGGCAGTGTTAGGAATCGTATGGAATGATTACGAATGCGTAACTAAGGATTCACGTGGTACGTTTACGATTGGTTGGAGGGTTTTTCGAGTTGTATCCGTATCTAATATATTGTTTATGGCGTTTTTAAGGTAGCTTGAACGAAATACCATTTCTCCTAGAATCAGTGAATATGGTCTCGTTTTAAAAACAAATGTCTTACCCTTCCAATGACATCAAAAATTTTAACCCTTACTACATTACTTTCCGAGATATTTTCCAAAAAATACCAGTCCTTTTGCATGGGAAATGGTTCGTGTATATACTCCAGAAAGAACTTGTTTAAAAAATGAGGAACTCATATTACCTATGTCTCGTCAAAAAAATTAACATCGTGAAGTTTTTATGTTTTCTCAACTATTTTTGAAAATTAATCATATTGTCTCCGCAGTCAATTCTTCGGATTCACAAAAAAATGAGTCAAGTTAAGGACTTTTTATGATATTTTCATTTTAACTCTCAATTTCAGTCGTATAATAGTACTTTACTGCACTATTAATAATGAAATATTTAATACATGTGTCCGACAACTGGTGAAATTATAGTGTATAATTCGAATTTAAAGTCTACTATGACTAGGGATCTATCTCGCTCATACTATCACAATCACTGTACTTCGCTCCGTTAACAATATTTCCGGGAGAAAAACTCTGTGGGGAAGGCTGAATATTATTTTTCTGGGTAGGTTGAATGTGTCAAAATCTCGAACACTTAGTTACTCTACATGTGCATCCAAAGTTACTTGTTTAGAATTTTTCCGAGTGGTTTCAAAGAAAATCCCACAGTACTGTGCTTCAAATCCAGACACCTCGACATCGCACCGAGTGCTCTTAAAGGTTAATCTACCCCAGACGTCCTCTTCCAGTTGGAACTAATCCCAGTAAATGATTATTTTCACCACCAATTTCAAATATTTTCCTGAAAACTAGCGGATGAAAAATTTAAAATATTAATATTAAATATTATATGTATATAATATATAAATAATAATATATAAATATAATATATTTATATTAAAATGTTAGTCTTTGGAAGCGCTCCTAATGTACGCATGCCCCTTATAAAAGACCTACCTAAAGTTAGTGTTCTAAATATACAAATTTACTACTCGAACTCAGTCAAAACCCTTGGAGTTTGTCTGAGCAGTACTTTAGCCTGACACGATCAAGTTATTGCCATTTCAAATAAAGTTCACAAAGCTCTCCACAGGATGAAGTATTTCAGGCACTTAATCCCAACAACACTGCGCCAGAGGTTGGTTGAGATTTTAATTTTTCCTAATTTTCATTATTGCTCAATTATATACTCCGATGTAACCAATGAATTAAGCATTGAATTAAAAAAACTGCAAAATTCATCTATGCAATTCATTTTTAATATTCGTTTCAACGAGCATGTATCTCCCGATTACCCAAAGCTTGATTAGTTAAAATTGAATCAGAGAAGAACAATTCAAAAATCCTTAACATTATTTAAAGTACAGAACTCGACAACCCCATCATATTTTTTGTGATAACTTGATTTGTAATGCCCAAACTAACAAGAGATCGACCAGCATAACTAAAACATTTTACATCCCCAAATACCGCACAGCAAAATATGAAAATACTTTCCACATCTCATCTTCTAAATTATGGAACTCGTTGCCTGATAGTATCAAATTTTCTAGGAACTTCTCACAATTTAAAAGGAGTATGGCTGAATTTTTGTCTCCCTAATGTTCTCTCTCTCCTTTATATGAGAATATCAAATTGTATGAAATTATATGAGATGATACTGTTACTTGTTTATTATATTCGTTTGCTGTTTTTTGTTTTATAAAATGTCTGTTCGTTTGCATTTTCATTTTTTTATTAATAGATATTACAGATTGTAAATTTTTGTTTTAACATATTGTTTAGATTATTGATATTGAGACTGTATGACATTTACTTCGCTCATTTGATGTTTTTTTTGCTGACTTGAATGCTGTTTGTCTGTTTACTTTTTTTGTGGGATTTAGTTTCCAAATAGCCACAGATTATAATATTTTTGTTTTGCATTCTATTCCTAATGAGGGCATGTAAATTCTTTAAATGTTCTAGGACTTTTTCCCAGGACAATAAAATTGTTTTTCTAGTCTAAAAGTTAATACACGGGCAGTTCCTCCGTTTTTTCAAGCCATGCTAATGTTGTTCTATCTCCTACTCACTCTCAAGTTCGGCAAGAAGCCGATATCTTTTATCTTCAGGATGACATCGACATCCTGAAAAACGTGCTTTGGATTGAATCTGACCTTGCGGATTTTTTGTGTGGGGTTATTTTCAATTTTTTAAACACTAACTTCTCACTTTGAGTACTAATGTGTATTTACTCTTCTCTTTCAGGAACAGAAACGAAAACTCTTCCACACATCCGTTTACGAGTCTGAGCTCCAGCTGAAGAGACTCTACGTGCAAACCTGCAGAAGGCTACCCTCGTTCGGGTGCCGTGTTTACCAAGTCAAGGAGTTACTACGCGGGAAGACTAAGAAGAAGGTGAGTGAAGAGACTATAATGGTTGTAGCAACAGTGGTAAATTAGATGGCGGATGAATGACGCCACTTACTTGATCTTTTGGCGCCTCCACATAAATACAATCTACGTACAGATGGAATTGCGAGTGGTGGACAAAAACTGAAAACTACAAACGATGTATTATTCGAACACTCGTGAAAATTCACTGAAAAGTAGGAGGGCGGACTTTGAAAACGGTTAACAAATTTCATGCCTACTTACTTAAATCGTGAGAGTATTTTGAATTCTTCTTCTAAGGTGAATTTTTCCTCAGATAGGTTTCGATTGAGCTGCTCCCTCCATGCTCGTCTGTCCTGTGCTGCCTCCCTCAGCTCTTTGTAACTCCCTCCATTCATAATATCCGTCAACATATTATTTCTTCGTCTTCCTCTCCCTCTCTTTCCCTCGATCATTCCTTCTAATATTCTTTTCACCACGCAATCTTGCCTCAGAACGTGTCTCATCCAGTTTGCCTTCCTCTTTCAAACTTATCTTAAAATCTTCCTTTTCTTATTCATCCTTGCCAGCACTTCCTCGTTTTTCAGTTTATCACTCCATTTTAATCTTTTCGTTCTTCGCAATTGCCACATTTCTAAGCCCTCTAGGTATTCTTCCGGGCTGTTCATGTCATTGCTTCATAAATCACAACACTCCAAATTAAACATTTTAGCAAATGTTTTCCTTGATCCAATGTTTATTGCTTTGGCTGAAATTAGTCGGTTGGCTTTACTGAAGGCTACCTATCTCCTCGATATTCTACTTCCTATTTACTCCGTATAGGTTTCATTCCATGTTTTAACACGAAGGAGACTTTTATAAGCACATGTGCATAAAAAATATAAAATTTTGCTTTGTTATTTATTTGATTTAAAATATCCTGCTTTCACCCATGAGATGGGATATCTATTGAAAACCAAAATTAATGCACAAAATATGCAGATTTTTCAACGAGTATATTTTTTTATGACCACATTAGTCTAGCCATAGCAGCCGAAAGCAGCGCCATTTGTATGGAACTACCCTGAAATAAGTGACCCATCGGCCAGAAACAACATCTGTAATTCACGATCGTCGTTAAGCATTATTATTAACGTGACCGAGGCACAATTTCGGACGATTTTATCGTGTTATGATTTCATCAATGGCGAGGCACAGATCGAGCTGGTTGATGACATCGGTCCAAGATGCATTTCATTTAAATGGCAAATACAATTTCTCTCGTACGATGCATAAAACGCCCCATCAATCAAATGACCATCAATCACGCCCATTTCAAATGATCAATGGTATTTATTACTTCCAACAAGAAAATAAAAAATACATACACTTCTTTTAAACATAAAAAATTTCAGCTTTAGGTAGCCTTAAAGGTAGTGCCTTTGTTAAGACTACCTTCAACTAACATAGATATGTGTGGTCAACAGATAGATAATCAACAATTGGTGATACGAAAAATATGCATATTACACCAAAAATCTCCAACAGTAGTCTTTACTATTATAAACGGAGAAAACGTGGGAAATAGAAATTCCAGGTCTATAATGTTATCTCTATTTGATTATCCATTAAAAATTATTGCGACTAAATTTTGCATTTTTTGGTCGGGATATACAAGTAAAATCCCTGGAACATTCGGCTTTAGAAAATTTCTCCGTATCACTGATTCTGATTGCTACCGGAAGCAATGGATTGGGGAAAAAAATAATCCAAGGAAATGAGGATTAGGAGTACATATTTTCTTCTACACGCAAAATGATCCATGTCATACCACTATAATTGTCACTAACAAATGTCAAGGTGTCTAACCGAATCGATAATTTGAAAAAAAAAAAAAAAAAAACATTTCAATGTAACCTCGTCAAAATTTTGCGCCGAAGACTGTAGTCATGGCGTGATTTAATTTAGGAGATAATTTTAAAAATTTATGTTGCATCATAACCATCACTACCTGTAGAGTGTGTTCCAACGCACAAGCGCATTCACTTACGTCTAATGTGTCCCACGAATTTCATCCCCTTGCTTATTAAAATTGCTAAAGTGTTCACTCGATGACCCACGATTATCGCTCCAGCCACCTCAACGCTTCGTCGTGCGCCTGGACCAAACACTTTTCATTTTAAGCCCGTCGACGACGCCTCAAAGCCCCATTTGTAACCTTTAGAGTGTAGAACCAGTGGATTCACGAAGAGCCTCCCTCTTGCCTCGGAGGCCTCTTGCCTCAGAGGCACCCTCCCCACCCCTACCCTTACCTACCCCTCAATAAGTTACTCCCGCCCTCAGTCCGTGCGGCACGTTTCGTCGGTTGAAAGAGCGACGCCGCTCGTGGACAATGAATCGCCGCTCCACTTATTTTTTTCTCACGCCTCGGTACGGTAAGAAAGAGGAAGCGAGAGGCTAGGCTTCGTAAACTGTCCACTCAGCCAAAGATTGACCAGTTAAGGGAAAAATATTGCTCAAAAGACCTCTCGGCGTCTTCGCTGACTTGAGGAGGAAATGAGGCGAGAGTGCTGGTGGGGCGACATTATGGTTCGATGGGGATGGCGTGAAACGTTGGAGAGTAAAGAAGAAGGGGTACAACTGCACTTCCTCTGGGTTAAATCTGTATGACCCCTTGAATTTCATCAAGGACCATCTTTGCATGGTGTTAGCTCGCATTAACTCGATTTTCGGGCAACCGTGACTCCACACATTTTTCTGTATTTCCACGCATTTTGCTCGAAAAGGCGAAAAAGTACCCTTAGTTGGTTCTCAGGGCTTTTTGTCTTAAAGTATTTTCGAGTAATTTTGAAGTGAGTAACTTTCTTTCAAGAGGGCATTCTGGGTTTGTTCCGTCGCGGGGTATTGTCCCTAGAAAATACTGGACCCCTTAGTTCTTGTCAACTACAGTGTCTCCCCCGTTCGATTCCGAATTTCCTCCGTGCCACAGATTTACTTCTATCACATGACAAGAGTAATTCTGACCTGTTGTCATTATTTTCACTACAGTACAGGCTGATCTAGTAATGTACTTTTTTAAAGCAGTTCTTCCAGCGTATATGGGGAAAATTATGGGGTCTGATGACTGGGACCTTGGGTAAGAATGTGAAGAAGAGGCTAATTAAGAACTTGATATGGAGCGTGGCGTTGGATGGTGCAGAAACGTGGGCCCTCAGAAAGGAGAACGAGAATAGTAGTAGATGGAGTTGTAGGAGTTTGAAATGTGGGTGTGGAGACGGATGGAAAAGGTGAGTTGGGGGAAAGGAAGACAAGCGAGGAAGTGCTACTTATGGTGGGCGAGAAAATGAAACTTATGAATGAATTCGGAATAGGGAGGTTGATTAGCTGGAGGCAGTATTGATGGGTTACTGAAGAGTGTGATAGAAAACGCAAAATTACCTTCCTGTCGAAATACATTACGCAGCTTGGTATTTCAGTGTTTTAACAACCTGAATTGTTGAAGAATGTGATAGAGGGAAGGATGTTGGGCAAGCGGGGAAGAGGAAGAAGGAGAATAGGTTTCATGGACAGGATAGGGAAGGGAAGATCGTATGCCGATGCGAAAAAGAATACATTAGAGGGAGATAGGCCCCTAAAAGTTTAGAAAACCGGAAAGAGATTCTCCAAAATTCAACAAAACATTACCAGTAGAAAACTTAAAAAGAAGTGGGGTGAAGTTTTTTGAGATTGATGAAACGATATCCTCATAGACGAGCACGTCAATTCATCGATTTCAATATTCGTTGATATAATAAATTCTCAGGCGTCACTTGGTGGATAAACATTGCGATGGTTTGTAAATAAATTTACTTTATAATATTCCACAATGGTTTTTAATATTTCGACCTAAGTTTCGACTCAAGTTGATCTTGATAATGACTTAACATGAGTCGAAATCTATGATGGAATATTAAAAACCCTTGTAGAATATTACATAGTGGATTTATTTACTAACCATCATTCAATTTTCGTTGTTTTGGTCCCAGTGCCTGTTCTTGCAGAATATGTTTATAGCACACAATCAATAATTTAAAAACACGATTTTGTTGGATGATGATGTGTTTCCGCCTCTAAATATTTCATTTTATCTTACCATCACTCCTTTTCATTCACTTAATATTCTCGGTTTGGATATTTTTATAACAATGCAATTTAACTGATTTGTCAATCTCGAAGGAGTCAAATGCTTGACGTGATTAACTCCGTGAAGCAGTGCTATACCATCCACGACTATTTTCTATAGAAAAATTGCTATTCTTAATATATTTGTTAAGGTAGGAATTAGATTCATACACGTTCTATTTTCATCAAAGCTGATCCCATATTCCGTACGTTAGTTGAAATTATCCACAAAATCGGCATACGCAAATCTTTCTTTGATATTATTCATTTCACCCTCTATAACCTTAAAGCTAAACAATGGAGATAAAATGCAAAAGCTCTTCATTTTATAAAATTAAACCCCATGAAGTTCGATTAACCGACGGCCTAAGTTGAAATTTTTCAATCGCTATTAACGGATATGTGTTTTATTTAATAGCTGCTCTGTTTCAATCGCTTCAATACGTGAAATTTATATTGCAATGCCTTCCGTTGTCGCCCTTCCTTCCGTTTCCGATAAAATATTCCGCATTGTGACATATATGCGGGTAATTCGCCTCCAATCACGTTGCTCTTCATCACATGTGAATTAAAATAATGACCGCATATCCGGCGGTGCAGTTCGTTTGGGGAAATGCGATCTCGAACAGCTCGCGGAAGTTATTCGTGGCACTGGATGGTATTTTATTCGACTGATAAGATCATTTAACATGTGCAAAGTATAGATAACACCATCTTGTATGATTAAACTCAAAGTTCAATGTACTCTACATCCTAAAATACGTGCCTTTGAATGTATATACGTTATTTGATAAAAATTGATGAAAACCCCTTGGAGCTGAAGTGATGCCCTGTTTGTCTTTACTCCGGTCAGGAAGGCATGTAAAAGAGTAGCATCCTCAAAAAGGATCAAATGTATGTTTTTTGTAGAGTTGACTTCCTTAAACTGCACGAAATGTAGCAACTAGTCTCAGAGATACGTCTTTTGTTTTTTCTTGACGTAGGTATAAGTTGACCTTTTTTAACCCAAGCAAGCGTCGGCATCTCAGTTGATAATGGGTTATGTCGAACTTTTCGTCGCAGTAATTAAAAGTGTTTTTTGGAAATTGAGTATTCTCACTAAATGGTTACTTCTCCAATTCTTTGTTGCAATTTTCAATTAAAATAATAATATTGTAGTCTACAGAGAATATATGAGGGTGTTAACAAAAAATAAAGGCTTCCACTAGGGAAAAATATACTCCAAGCCTTAAAGATTCCATTATTTAATGTTGCAACAATGGCGATGAATAATAAAGTATTGTTTTTGAGAGATTTTTCATCTTCTGAAGAAAACTGATGAATTGATAAACGTATCATTACGCGATTTTTTCTAAAAGTCGAGGTAGCAGCATTCACATGGCTGCATTTTACTTGCATACTTTTCTCAGCTCTCACGAGAAGCTACTTTAATCGCAAATTCTTTCATTCTTTATAAAATAAACATGTCAATAGTATACGCCAAAATTAGTTCTGCATTTTTCGCATTACAATATACGTATTAAACATTTTTGTGTTCCCTGTGTCTTGAGGGAACGGTTTCATGGAAACAAGAGAAGAGCCATTAGCGAGGAGAATTCGTACAATTCTCACCCAAACAAACTTGAGAAGAAACAGCTGAGGCTCCAGACATTAGTCTCGACACCAGACGTTATTTCCCAATCCCAAGAGACGAAATGATAAATGGCTGGAAAGTAATAATAAGCCCGCGGGGAGGGGAATTAAAAATGTATACGTCATCTTATAACAGCGTTATCTACCCGATTTCATTTTTGTTTCTGCAGGCACTCACTTTCCCCTGAGAAAAAATGCATATTTACCCTCAATGGCTATCGATTGTAAACCTTTGTGTCCCTCTTAGTGCAATATTTTTTCTAATTAAACTAAACAGAATTGTTCAGAGAGACTTGTAACTTACAAAAAAAATATAGCTTTAGGAATAAATCTTTATAAACATTAGTAAACTGATTGCATCTGCACCAACGTCGGGCATTACATTTACCGTCTCATAGTTATTTAATTGCAAACAGCCTAATTGTTTTCGTCACAGTACTCGAAAAAGGACAAATCTTAAATTTTTGTTAAGATTTAATAAATGCTACATGCGTGAGCTAAAATATTGATCCATGATACTTGTTGTCTGAAGAGCTGAAGTAGTTTTATATCGGTCGGTGTCATCCAGAGATTTTACAGCAATCCTTAGATATCATCGAAAGATATAATTCGTCGGGCATTTAACACCTTCACCACCAAACTACAATTCAATCTAATCAATTATTCCGTGCCAATTCCGCGATCAGAACCTGTCCAGGGCGAACATATTCCATGCAGCTCTTGTTTGCTCGCATTCCTCACCGGTTGGCAAGTTATTTACTCTTTCTTTTGATTTAGCGGTCGAGAAGGTGACTGGAATGGGTAATGAGGGGCCAAGGGTTGCTTAACCCCGAGATAGAGGGAGGGGTGCTGAGCTAACGGTGATGGGGTAGGAAGAGAAAAGGTTTTATAGATTGTATGATGAAATGTATGACGTATAATTAGATGAAGAAAGAAATACTCGAAATGTATAGGATCTCACTCACGTAAAAATCAAGAGGACTTTTGCTGAATCCCATTATAAACCTTTCGTCAACCGGCAGATTATTTTAATGAACGAATGAAGTTCATACATTTGCTGAAAGGTTAGAAAAATGGACCCTTGTTAAAGAACTTTTAGGATAGCAATGCATGAGTTTGGATCTAGTATAATCCATAAAAATGTATTTATTATTTGATAAAATGACGGAGAGAAGGATTGAGATAATAAGTACGGTGGTAAATAAAATTTCACTCTTATCGAAAATTGCCTGGCTCTTATTACCTGCAGATTATAACGAAGATCTAATTATTTGAACTTGAGTGACCATCTTAAAATAATAGCCGAATCATTGAAAAGAGTGAGTTACAGCTTAATTACCTTGAGTTTTTAATGAAAAGGTAAACTTTGTTTTTCCACAATGAATTAATGACTTACGGCCATGGTTTCGACGTCGTGGTGTAATGTCATCATCAGGTGGACCTGATGATGACGTTAATCGCCGAAACCATGGTCGTTAAGTCATTAAATTCATTGTGGAAAAACAAAGTTTACTCCATTCATTCAAAATGTTTAGCCAATTCCTCAAAGTATCTCCTGAAACCACCAACTTTACCTTGAGTTATTGAGTGTTATACACTATCCGGTATGAGAGTAACATAGCCGATCAACCAATCCATCTGCATACGTAATATACACAAATAGTTGTAAGGATAGTCTTTTAGATCTGTTATATCATCTCGAATACAGTTTAATTGTGGTCAGTGAACAATTTCTCCACGAAATGTTGTTAGCATCATTAACATCACTCTATTTAGTGGTAGAGTAATCCCTTATAAACTTAGTATAAATCTGAATCGCCTTGTAGTAGTACTAATTATTTCCCTCTTCT
The DNA here is from genome assembly GCA_963169105.1 of Ceriagrion tenellum. Taxonomy (NCBI): domain Eukaryota; kingdom Metazoa; phylum Arthropoda; class Insecta; order Odonata; family Coenagrionidae; genus Ceriagrion; species Ceriagrion tenellum. The sequence goes on along the minus strand of OY720635.1, from coordinate 66,344,091 downwards.
TGTGCGTGGAAAGAATGAATTTTTGTACCTATCTGTTTGGAAAACTCTCATTTTATCGCTTCCGTTGGACATAGAGGTGTAGAATGGCGTCAAAATGATACTCACATTGTCAGTTTAAAACACACCCGTTCTTAATTTTTCAAGCAAACTAAGCGTAGCGTGTAGCCTCCGAGTTACTAGCGGCTCTCAACCTAATCACTTTAAAGGCACAGAAATACTATATGTTTGGCTGTAGCAGTTTTTTACGAAGCGCGCAGTTTTTCTAAGTATTTTTCTTATTTTTTTCGTTAAATCTTTCATGCCACGGCTCCAAACTCTCGCATCATATTCGAGGTGTTGTCTAACAAGAGCGGAGTAGCACCTCTCTTAAACTTTTAAATCCAAGGATATTCCAATTATACGCTTCGTAAATCCTAGTTTCTTTAATGCTTTGCCACCTGTTTTGTCCGCCTGTATCCCCAATATGTTTGAAGTTAATGAAATCCTATATATTTGAATAAATTTAAAAAATACTTGGTACTTTTTAGTGTTTTATCCTCAGTCGACCGGTTTCGTCGCATAGGCAACGTCATCAGGTACATGGATTCATTTTGTTGCAGAATATATACAATTCAGGAAAGGGACGAGGCAGGGATGATGGGGTGGGAGAGGGGATGTGAGTGAACGGTGGAAAGTAGGAATCGGCGAAAAGGTGGGGTGAGAGGGAAGGGAAGTTTTGGAGATGAAGGAGCGTGGGGGTGGAGGGGAAAGGATGATGTCACATATGCGACGAAACCGTTCAACTAAGAATAAAACACTGTGAAAAAGTATCAAGTACTTTTGAAATCTATGCGGTATGGATTTTCCCAAAGTAACTAAAGCCTGTCACCATCGAATTTACTAGATATTTGACTTTATCATAAGGCTTTCGGTCGTATTCATAGATTTCTTAGTGAGCCACTATCGGCTTAGTAGCGCACAAGCTAGTCGCCACCTAACAAAATCGTATTCATAGACAGCTACTAAGCTCAGCAGCGCCAAGTGTGCCACTATTTTAGTAGCTGATTCTTAAACACACACTCGCCTCGAGTTGAGGTGCTACTAAATATGGCGGTCTGTAACAAGCGGTTCACCTCGGTGATAATCTGAAGCTATAACGAAGATTATAGGCAAAAATTCCGACGCTACTGGTGGTTCTGTTTTTCTCAAGTCTGGCGGATGCGACGTGTAGTGTTGTTGCTGGATCAAACTCAATATTTAAATTATTTGCTCTTAGTTTACGACACCGTTTTGTGGTACTCCGTAGTGCTTCATGAGTGTTTTATTCAACGAAAAACGAAGAGTTAGTGAGATGACTGCTAAGGTTTCGAGCGTCGTCAGGTGGTTACCACCTCTTCTTCATCTCGTTTCATCAGTGCTACGCCTCACGGCATTATGAAGTACATAAATCAGTGTGTGTGTGTAATGACTTTTTTTGAGGGTACCAATTGCATTTTTAAATTCTTCGGGCCTTAGTGCTTTTTATTTTTGAAATTAGATGAATACACTACGAACATACAGCCTATTTTAAAGAATGCTTCGAGGAGGAAGTCTCGTAAACAATTTACAAGTGCATATTAGTTGTCTTTACTGCTGCATCAAGTGAGGTGCTTCAGAGTAATTAACTCGAGTATATTACTGTTGTGTTGTCGTATAAATATGTCTTACATTGTTATAAAAACGTACAATTGTTATATTATTGAATTTTAATGATTTCGCACAAGTAATAATTATAATTGCGAGTCTTTTTACATCATACCGCTGGCCTGTTTACATTCTGCCATATATTTCTGCCATAAATTTCTGTTTTGTTTTGTTTGGTAACAGAACGTTGTTGTTTACACAGTGAAAAAAAATTCTTCCAGTGCTTCAGCAATGTATCACCTCTTATATGTTTTATCTTCTTAGTGGATTAGAAACATTAGTTACGTTTTATTTAATGCTCAGAAAGGAATTGTGAAGGGACAAATTGGTATTCAGATAAAATAGTAACAACTGTCCGCTGTACCGTAAGCATGTTCATTTTTCATTTACGTTTTGTGGTGTATTTCTACGTGTGGCAATAAATAAAGTTTATGACAAGCATGTATTCCCGTTTTTTCCATACAATAACAATAAATGTTTATGGAAGATTTGTCGGAATTATGATGGTAATGCTAAAAAATTGGGAATTTAGAGTATTTAACGATAGCGCCATCGTGGCAATATTGATGCATGACAAACGAATTCACGTACATACAAGCAAGTAGCAGTGTTGCCATGCGTTGCTTCATTGTTTTTAGGGCAGTCGCTACCTACCATTATGTACCTACTCCGCTACGATAGTGGCGATAGTAGCATACTAAGTTAGTAGCTCACTGGAAAGGATCTATGAATACCATTTTTTAGTATGCAACTAAGTGCTCTTTGTAGCCGATGAAGTTAGTCACCGTACCAGCGCCTTTTAGCTGAAATCTATGAATACGGATGTTTATGTTTACTCCACCCACTGTGTAGATATGGAGCAGATGAGGACAATACCCCGAAAACACCGAGACCAGCGTCTTTATTCCTTTTCGTAGTTCGCATGTTGCCTGTGTCCACCTTTTGTAGGCTCGATCTGCCGGGAAGTTGGATGTAAATGCCACTAACTCTAACTGGGCAGGATATCCGACAGCTCTGCGGTCACGAGGGGTCAATGATGGTCCTCTCACGGCCGACTTCATCTCCCGCCTCGTTTCCCGTTCCCGTGGGAAGAAGAAGAAGAACACATCATCGGGAGGGCTTTCAAGCATTCCACTTTCGCGGCCATCTCCCCCCTCACCCCCACCCCATCTCCGCCCTTTCCGATGTCCAGTGCCAACCGACGTTCTCCCCCCGAGACGAAGAGAATGCATTCGCGAGGCACGACACGACGCCCACTCGGCTCTGGCTTTTCCGTCCGCCTTACGCTTTAATGCAGGTCATTTCCTTTCTGGCTCGATCACTCAAAGACAGCGCGGGCCCGACTCAAGAAAGCCCCCTCCCTTCCTTTCCTTCTATCTCCACTGCATCATGCCTCCAGTGCATTAAGACGAGAAAAGAGCTTTCGGTCTCTTTTATTTTTCTTACTCTCTCATCTATAGCTCTACCCTCACGCTATTGTTGCGTGGATGACGATATTTTTAGGTGCTGATGCCACGTTTTGCATTGTATAATTGAAGCCTGCTGCACTGCTACGTTGCTTGTTTATTTTTACCCGTGAAATTTTGCGTATCTCCTTCATTCATTCATTGGTTGTTCAATCCTAATATCGGATGACTGTAGCCCTCCACCCTTTCCTTTCTAATTCTGGGTCTCTTACCTCCTGTTATATCTTCCTATGTACTTCCCTCTTTATCTGGTTCATGAACTTATTCCCGGGTCTTCCTCTCGGTACTTTTCCTTCTATCATACCTTTAATTATACTCTTCACAAACCCATTGTGTCTCAGGGTGTGTCCAATCCATTTGGTTCTTCATTTCTTTATGGAATTCCATATGATCCTCTTCTTTTTTACTCTTCTGTACACTTCATCATTTCATTTGCGCATCTGTGGATAGTATTTTGTATGATAATTGTTTAAATGGTAGGGGCAAAAGATGTTAAATTTGGTGGCTAAACGGCATTCTCAAAGATAAAGGAATTGATAAGGATGGACTAAGTAGAGATATAGAGAAAATACTGATGAAAACTCTTCTATAGATTGAGGTATTGTCTGGGCCGGAAACTGGTCCTCACGAAAGAAGGATGTACGTAGACGTGAGGCGTTTGAGATGTGGGTGTAGAGAAGGATGGAGAGGGTGATCTGGGTGAGGATAAAGACGAACGAGGAGTTATTAGAGATGGGTGACTAGGAGATGAAGCTGGTGGCGGAGGTTTGGAGAAGGTAGAAGATATGGATGAAGGACGTATTGAAAATAAAGGGAATGTTCAAGATGGTAACAGAGGTAGGAGCATTTGGAAAGCGTCCTAGAGGAAGGTAAAGGATAAGAATTCTGAACAAAATAAGAAGACTTTGATGATATGAGGAATTCAAGACGAATCTAGTAGTAAAATATTTTGGGGAGGGAAAACAGAAATATATGCCAGGATTGGAGATTTTAGAACGATGAATGTCCAAGTACCTGCCAGTCGACTGGCAGAATACTGGTGCAGGAACGCGGACTCTTCAGAAAAGAGGATTAGGCTGCAGGCGTTTGAGTTTCAGTGGGGCAGGAGAATAAAGAACCTGAGATGGGTGGAAAGGACGACGAAGGAGAAAGTGGTTAAAAAGAAGGATGCAGGAAAGAAACTTCAGCAGGAGACTAGAAGGTGGCAGAGTAAAGTGATTAGAACAGGTAATGAGGGATGAGAGAACTAGAAGGTAGTGATAGAGACGAGGATGTTGGGTAGACTGAGAAGACAAAGAAAGAGGACAGTCTTTTATATATGGGAAGATCATCAAATTGTCACAATGACTCGTCACGAATGATACATGGCGGTATTTATCGCACACTGCGTCCTTCCCTCTTCATCATCAGTCGTTTAGTCCTGAGATCGGTTAACCGCAGCCGTCCACCCTTATCTACTGGTCCCCTTACTTCCAAGCAGTTCTTACTATATACTTTCCCCTTTATTTAGCCCATGAACTTATTTCTGGGTCTTCCTCTGGGAACTCTTTCCTCTATTTTACCTTCAATTATGTTCTTCACAAACCCATTTTGCCTCAGAGGTGTCCCATCTATCTAATTTTTCTTTTCTGTATAGTGTTCCATAAGTTCCTTCCCTCATCTACTCTTCTGTTTTCCTGCCGCTCGAATATCTTGTTTCTCACAACATTTTCGAAAGTATTTTCCAGGTCCACAAATGTCACATAAAGTGGCATGTTCACATGTATTGTGTTACCTACCATTACTTTCAGGCTGAGTATGGCCTCCATGGTTCATCTGTTCTTCCTGAATCAAATTTGGTTTCCCGATAGGTTGTCTTCAATTTTCCTCTCCATCCATCGGCTCATTCTCTGAGAAAATATTTTGGATGCATGTGACACTAGACCTTCCCCCTTATCCTACTCTCAAATGAACTCTCCCCTCACCCTTAACGGGTTCCTCTCCTGGCAACACCAACACCCCTTCCCCACAACGTCCGCCTCTCTAGCGGTTTGCATTCCTCCTCCTCTTCCTCCTGCCCCCACCCTTCCACCGTCTTCACCTCTTCCGTCCTCTACCATCCCCTCCAGCATCCTTTGCCTTCCTCCCCCCGCATCTCCAGCCCTCTCCCCGACTCGCCGCGCGGCGATTTCTTCACAAGGGAAGTGATCGCTCAAGCCTCGTTGATTTTTTTCTCACGCCTTCTTACCTCCCCTCCACAGCCTCCTCTTTCTCCAGCATCTCCTCACGTGATTCTATTCTCCAAAACTCTTTTTATGTTGTCATGTTTTTGAAGTATTTTACCGGTTAAAGTAGGTTTTTTTGAATGTCAGAGTCTCCTCCCGGTTTTCTACACTTTCAAGGGCCTATCTCGCTCTAGTATATCCCTTTCGTCTCAGCATATGGTCTAACCTTCTTCATCCTATCCATGCAACCTATTCTCCTTCTTCTTCTTCCCCGCCTGCCCAACACTCTTCCCTCTATCACATTCTTGAGAAACCCATCACTCTTTATCACGTTCTTCAGCCATCTACCCAGCCTATTCCGCATTTCATTAAGAAGTTTCCTTTCCTCGCCCACCATCTCAAGCACTTCCTCGTTAGTCTTCCTCTACGTCCACCTCACCTTCTCCATGCTTCTCCACACCCATATCTCAAATGCCTGCAGTCTATTCTCTCTCTCCTTTCTGAGGGTTCACGTTTCTTCCCCATACAATGCTACGCTCCACGCTACGTGTTGTCATTACCTACGTCATTTGTACGAACGCTATGTGTTGTCATTACTTACGTTATTTTTATGGGGCGCTTCACAATTAGTGACTTAGTAGATTTCCGTTAAAATATTTCGAAATGGAATCACTGCCGTCAAGTCTTAAATCCTGACGTGAACGTAACGTCCTTGCCCGCGGCGGGATTCTAACCTGCTACCTACAGATCAAAAATCCAGCGCGTTTCAAGGGAGGCCCGCACAAAATCTGCGCTCTAATGAATTTTTTCGTCCCTCAAGTCCTTCTCATCCAGAATTTTTCCCTCTATCTCTCTCTTATCTTTAGACCAGTCTTATGGAGCTCAAAAAGTCCTTCGTTTTGTCTCTCTCTCCACCGTCCGGTTGCTTCGCCGGAATATATAAAGTGAAGACGGGGAAGCCGAAAGTGTCGGGTGCCTCTCGAGAAACGACTCCTTCGCCGACCCTTCAGGGCACACTTTCTTTCGCGCGCGAGACTCCACCAAGTTTCTTCCTTGGTCTCTCATTGTATTTCGTTTATTTTTCTTCCTCTCGTTGCCAGAAAGCCGGACGCTCGTCCTGAATGCTCGGTAACGTCCCCCGGGGGGAGGGATGTTCATTACGAGTCCTTAAACCTGCGGTCCTCTCGTTCTGTCTTCCCTCCACCTTACTCCCGTTTGCATTCTCAGGAGAGGGCGAGAGCAAGGAGGACACTTTAAGGAGGCTCGACACACTCACACGCAAATCCATCTCATAAAACGTCTCCACCCGCCCCTCTTGGTAAACATTATCATTCGGTCAACGAGTCGAGGATTTTTTTCTTTTTGCTAAACCTGGACAATACTTCCTCCTCTGCACCGCGGAATAGAATCCTGGGTATTGCACGATGTGGGTGGGTCTTAAGGTAGTTTGAGGGAAATATCGTTTTACCTATAAATCAATGAATTTGATCTCATTTTAAAGAAAAATATATCACCATTCCATTGACGCCAAAAGTTCAACCCCTTACCATACTACTTTCCGGGATATTTGCCAGAAAATACCAGCCCTTTTGTATAGGAAACGGTACGTGTATGCACTCCAGAGAGACGATATATTAAAAAAGAGGCATTCTTTACACTTAGATCTCGTCAAAGAATCAACAGTGTGTAGTTTGTGTGTTTTCTCAACTATTTATGAAAATGAATCACATTTTCACCGCAGTAAATTCTTCGGAATCACAATAAACTTTCCGTTTTGATGGAGTTTCAAACGTACCGCGTGAAAAAATTAGTCAAGTTAAAGACTTACTTAGATATTTTCATTTGATTACTTACAATCTCTGCCATGTAAAACTATATTGCTGCGCCATTAATAATGCTATATTTAAATCATGTGTCCCTTAGCTGGTGAAATTAAAACGTATAATTCGAATATGGTCTCTATTATGATTAGGGAACTATCTCGCTCGCACTACCTTAATTGGAAGGCAGATTCTTTTTAAAAAGTTTTACGTGATGACAGTGAGTCAGAGAATATGTAAAATTCCACAATTTCCCTTAAATTGGTCAAAGCGGTTGAGGTAGATGGAGAGACCAGTATGCCATCAAACTGGAGACTGACAACCAAAATAACAACCATTTTGTTAACCCTGCTCTTTTCCTACTTTTCTATTGATGGCACAATGGAATGAACGAATTTGCGCACATGAAGCAAGAATATTCACCATCTGTTTGAAATTTAAGGCAACAAAATCTTCAAACATATCCTAGCAACTCAGTTCTGTGGATGATGTCAACATTTTCCGGGTTGCGTTATTTTGTTGAGTATCATAACTGTTTCGCCAGCCATCCTGCTAGCGTTCTCAGGTGAAGGGTGAGGTGAGAAGAAGGTCCCAACAACACACGCAGATGCAACCCAGAAAAATGTTGACATCAAGTGATCAACGCCACGGAAACCTGCGAACAAACATCAGTTCTGTGGATTCGACTTTATTTTACAATATTTTTCATCGAGAATGCGGATAGTTATTAATTAAAATAAATAAACAAAGTAGGCATGTAAGGAGAAAGCATTTAACAGAAGTAAGAACATGCTGATTTATAGGTAGTTATCGATGGAATTAGTACGTTAACCCGCAAGGGCTACGGGTAAATGAGGGTTGACGAAGATGGCGGACTGGCTTCAGCTTCTAGCGTTGGCCATTTGGCTTCTTAATCTTGTTTTCTCATGACAAAAGCCTTGAATCAATAGCAGTAATATTTTTCAAACTATTAAAATACCAAAAGGTGGAATTCAGTATTTATTTTACCAGTAAATTCGCTGCGAGGCCTCCTTAAACGTTATGTAGATCTCTCAAATTCGCACAGATTGTGATGAAAGCGAGGTTATATTGTGCGAAACCCTTTGTCATTGTAATTAGATACAAAAGTAAGGTCATGAGGACGAAGATATTGATTTTTATCCGACTGTCATGTGATTAAATCTTTCGTGCAATAATTCAGACGGTGAAAATGTGTATTTTTTTAATTATAATTAATAGTCAATACGAGGGTTTGGGTCAAATTGAAAACCTTAGTTTCCCTTTGCCGACGTTTCTTAATATAGTTTATTCCACCTTCAGGACCAGAATAATAGGATACTGGACATGAAGGTAATTCTTAATAATATCAATTTATATACCAATAACATATCACTCACATCCTGGCATCAGTTACTTCGTAAACATATTTACAATATATATTCCAATAGGCACATATATTTGTGGCTACGTTCAATAAGACTTCCATCGTTTCACATATACAGCACTCTTCATACAAGCTGTTAAAATTACAATAACCATGACAATTTTCTACATAGATACATAAAAATAATTTTTATATCATAACTGAGGTCAATATGAGGAGCATTGAAATTCTTTAAATCGTTAGTTGCGATCGTTAGTCTCGCTACTTGGAGCCAGACACCACAAACTATTCGCCTCGCTACAACTTTGTAAATATATATTTCACAAATATTGAATCTTAAGAGTGAAGCGGTTAAGTCATAAGTGAAATCTAAATATATATAATTATTAAGTTTAGCGTATCAGGCGATATTGTGTGGAAATGGAGCTCAGATGCCATGATCTTACAATAAAAGATGTTGTTCACCTTCCACAGAGTTTTATTCACACCGACCAAGGTTTCGACATAAGATACATTCTCAAGGTACAATTTTCAAGTAATGCAAGCTTATATATGTTTTTCAACGGGGGAGAATGGTGGAGGGTAGGGATGAAATGAATAAATCAGAGGGGAGGAGGGGTGAAGATTCGTTTGGAGCAGGCTATCATGTGATGTATGAGTCAAGTAACATTGATAAAATCGGGGATGAACGGTCAGGATACAAATAATCGTTAACAATACGTGTCTTTGTTTTTACAGGCTGAAGAAATTTCCTACTACTCCATGAAGTCAAGGTTATCCCCTTACATTGATTATGTACAACGGCAGCATTAAATTTACTGCAGTGGTTCTGATCTAATATATAAAACTGCGTGAAAAGTGATCAACATCTTTTATTGTGAGATCATGGTATATGTATCAATATGCTATAGTTTTATATTTATCTTCAACTAAACTAAACAAACTAAAATAATCATCTATTTTAGTTTATGGCCTTCCATTATGAGTCTTTTCATTTCATCTTCGGTTATCTACCCATGGGTTGGTTGGCAACAGCACACCATTCTGCTCTTGGCTCAGGTTTCCTCTTCATTTCACCGTATGAGACGCATCCAGAGTCATTGATGTTCTGCTTAATATAGCTTAATTTAGGACGTCCTCTACGATTTGTCCTTTCAATAAAACCTTCAGCTATTAATTGTAGAATATCATTGCGTCGTGGAATGTGACCTATTTCTCCTTGTCTGTATCTGTCTCCAAAGACTTCTATTTTCTTGTACTCTTCTCAGCACTTCCTCATTGGTGGTTCTGTCTCGCCAGCTGATTTTCTGCATCCTTCGATAGCACCACATTTCTAGGGCCTCTAATTTGCTCTTCTCATGTTTCCCGATGTTTCCGATAGTCCAACTTTCACACACATTAAGGGCCACACTCCAAACATAAGCTTTCATAACCCTCTTTCTTACTTCCAAACTAACATTTTTACAAGTCAGTAAAGTCTTTTTATGATTAAAAGCTATTTTTGCGCGTTGTATTCTGTTCACAATTTCTCGTTTACTCCTTCCATCTTCTGTTATCTTACTGTCCAAGTAGCTGAATTATGTAACTTGTCCTAGTTCTTCCTAATTTATTCTTATCCTTACAGGTTCACAGCAGTCTTGAACATCGCATACCATCATTTAAGTCTTTTGCTTATTTATCTTCACCCATATTAGTCTCGAAAATTTCTTTCCATCTCGTTAAGTATAATTTCTAAATTTTCTCTCTTTTCTGCAACTATGGCAACATCATCAGCATATCGTAACATATCTATTTTCTTCCCATTTACTTTGATTCCTACATCTACGTTTTCCCTTGCCTTGTCGATCGCTTCTTGGGTGAGTCTTAACCAACGGAAAAGATCATGACCAAGTCGATTTCTATGCTGGTTATTATCAGCGTCCATATTACCCATAGGATTAGTCCGCGATGAGTGCCATATCTCCGTCATTCTATTCTCTATGCACTCTCCTTTTCATTGTCATTACTCACGTTGACCTATTCTCGGCGCAATGAGCCGAAATAGAACGCGACTGCACTTCCAATTTTAAATCCTCCTTCCGCACGGCGATACAGCTGCCGAGCAACGAACGGAAGTGACGTGTTGCGCTATTTAGATCATTCGCATATTCGTATGGCTGTCAAAACCGGCGAATTTTATCAATGGCTACTATAAACTTTGATTTCAACTGGTTTTCCATTAATCGGCCTAGAATATAACAGGTACGTATTAGTGGATTGGAGTCTTTTTTATTAGAAACATCTACAAATTTCAATCGTGAATTTTAAAAAGAAGAATTTCCGATCAAAGGAGAAAGAGGTAGATATAACAGAGGAAAATGAGAAAATGTAGCATGTTTGGTGAATTTGTGTGTCCTTCATGTGAAAATATATCATAAGCTTCATGATTTGTTGTAACAGGGTTGGTAGCCTTGGGAAATTAATAGTTTGACAGTTAAAATTTCGCATGTGTATCTCCTGCCCTGGTTTCGCTAATCTTGAGGATATCTGAACCTTTAGGTAATGTATAGTAATCTCAAGTTTATTTAGTAATCAAATAGCTAATCTTTACTAATTTAGGCCATTTGTTTTCAGTTTTTCTTTTCTCATTCTTGCTGCGTGTAAGGCATCGTTGTGTACATGGATAACTATCGTATTTTATATTTTGGAGTATATCAGAGGAGCTCATCAACAATACCTTATACCTAAAAGTATCATGTTAGCACCTTCCATGCCCTAGTCAGTTCAAATCATTATAGAGTTTTTTCTTAAGCTTCATATCTAGCTTTCGTAAAATTCAAGTTTCACCGATCATTATCAGAAAAATAACGCATTTAAAATTGGGTCCAATTTACTTCAGGTATTTTTCCAATATGTTCGTCGCCATTTAACAATTAATTCACTGCGTGCTGATTGTGCTTTTCTTGCCATTCTTCATTGCGCGCTATTCTCATCACTGCCCTCTTTTGTTTCCATCTCTACTTTCGCAGGCCGCCCGTCTTCTGGGACTCGGCGCTGAGAGGATCGTCCTCTTGGACAACAAGACAAAGGCACTCGCCAAGTCGCAGAACACTTCGGATCTTGTTCAGGTGAGTTGTTGCATCACGCCCCGACGATAGTCAGCCAGTCGGCGAGTCTATCTTCTAAACTAGTGCCGCGCGCGGGAAATACGAAAATTGTCCAATGTCGCAGGCAAGATATTCCCGAGCCGTATTTGATTGTAACTTTTACGACACCACAGAGATAAATCACAAACACACGACCCGGATTTGTTTCCTTTTTCCCTTCCCCTAATTCTTTCTCCCGTCCCCCTCTTCTTCTTCCTTCCAGCCCACCTATACATAAGACAGTCCCCGACCTTTGGTCGCACCTGTTGTTGATACTAACGTATTGAAACCTGGGTCGTGTTTTTGTATTTTATCTCTGTAGTGAGTTAAATTTACAATTAAATATGACTATGTAAATATATCAATAAGTTACCAAAAGTACTGTTTTATTTGTAAGATGTTTTCAATAAAAAGAAGTACCTGAAAAAATTCTTCACAACATTAGTAGTCGTTGTAGAATTTTTCAAATCATGATAGAATTGTATTTTTATTAGTAGCTATCACCAGAGAACAATTTTAGTGGTGATAGTACTTTAATTATATCGCAGCGCGTGAATATGTTTATCGTCAAGGAATTTCTATACCAAGGAGAGTGTAATGAAATATCTCATAATAATTTATATTTGCGTTGATCATCCCTCCGCATATTACATTTGACTTCCGGTGCGTGTTGAATTTCAGTACAGCATTCTCATTTTATGTCATTGATGGAAATCATTTCATTGGCTGGATGGATATACAATTATGTATTTATTATCTGGTTGATATTTTGAAAAGCTTACCATAACCGGTAATATTTGATCAGGCAGCTATAGGGTTTTTAGGGATTATAGTAATCCTATGCTGATGTTAGGAGAATTAAACAAAACTTCAATTGCATTTTCGGTAACGGAAATTGTGGATTTTAATCATGCATGTAATTTGCTTTTATGAAATTGCTTATTCATGTAAAAAAGGTAAGCCTGTTAATTTTCACCTGGAAAGAGTTTTTTTAAAGGCCTCAATTTAAACTTACGATGGAACTTAAGTCTAAAAAGCTAAAAAAACGCAAATGGAACTGATAAAGTTGTTTTGATTTCACCATGGACAAGTGATCCATTTTGCTAATTGGTTGAAATCCTCTGATACAATTCTCTGCCTGTCAAGGAAGTTGATTTGGAAGCTAATCTCTCTTCGTCACGCTTCTTCTTTTTACCATTTCTTCTCTGCTGTAGATGGCGCGTAGGTACTTCCTACGCGTAGGTTCGCCTACGCGTAGGTTCGCTTGCATGCGAACGGTTCACGCGAAGAAATGACGCGCCTCGTCGTGCGCGTGCGCGTCTGACGCGTCCATGAAAACGTAGGTAGCTTTATGGGCTGTGAGTCCGAGTCTTGGGACTGGGAGGAGGATTGACCCATTGGAGGGAGAAAGGAAGACTCGAGTGTGTGAATTGAGTGTTTATTTGGCAGGAGAGGTTAGGGAAACCCAGTGCGCTGGTGACTTCGGTTCTGGGGTTCCTTCTTCCCCGAATATGCTGTGCCTATCTATTCTTCAACTTCAATTTTATGTGTACCCGATGATGACGTGCCACGTTGAAACGCAGGTCGCCTTAAATAAAATTTATGTTGAATAACAAAGTTACTTCATTTACAAACCTCTGATTAATGTCTGCTGATGATGAAACACGCCCGAATACCATCTTCCCTTGCATCCCCGGAGAGGTTTTTATTTCCCGCCGCGCTGGAAGAAGGGCTTTGAATCAACACGTGCCTGTGTTTACGAATCTGATATGAAAACAGAAATCTTTATTTTCCTTTCCTCTCCGACACCGTTCTTATTTTGCGTGTCTGCTTTCGTGCCGGGTTCTTTGCATGAGAAAGAGAGCCGATTAATTAATTCTCCAGATAAGCTCGTGAGATCGGTATACACCTGTCTCGATCGCTTATGCCGAGCACGGCGTTATAGTAAAAAAGCGCGACCTTCTGGCAAGCATCAAGTATTCTCCTTTCCGAATGAATTAGTGGAATTTCACCTCCGTCGGTGTGTTATCTTTCCGCGCGGCTATAGCGAAGCAGACAGTCTCCGAGCGAGGTACTCCACGCTTAGCTCCTCATTGATTTCGCACGTAATAAGTCTTACATTAGCCCTGCATGAACTCTGCCTTCCACCGTGGGAGAAAATGGACGCCGAACACGCACGTGGGAACTTTGGGAAAGGATACTTCAAAGGTTCATCGAAAGGCTTGCTCCCGTAGCAGAATCATGGCATCGGTATGAACTATTATTTCAATCTTACATTTTCGTTCTCTGCTCCTAACGCTGACTTTCAACTTCTGATTCTTTGGCACGAACTGGGTCTATTTCGATGAATGGTGAATGAATATTCTTACCAACCAGGTCAACTCCTGCATTTCTGCCTACGTTTAGACACCCGTCTCGCTCGGTTTCAATGCGCGACACGCTTCTGGTGCCAAGCACTGAAGATATCGTTGCCAAGCATCCTGAAAAAGCGGGATAGTTCTGATTTTTGGCGCATGAAAACCATAATTTCTGCCTAATATCATCACTCTCAATATATTTTATGATATAATGTAACGTTTTTGCTAACTTAATCTCATTTGGTATTAAAATATGCAAGTTATAAGTATTAAAATATACAGTTAACCACTTTAATGTGCAGTATCCGATTTGGTGATGCCCTATATTTTTACCCGGATAACCCTGCCGGAAGACGATAATCTAATTGTGTATCAAAATGTAAGCAAAGATGAAGAAATTATATGGATCCTGTGTGCAACCCGAAAATAATTTATATTTTACACACATGCTTGCCATGTTTCATTAAATTTGTGGTAGCGGGCGCCTATCGTGCGATTCCGGAACATTTCGAATGCGTCCGCTGCTGGGGGGCGGAGAACTGCCTACGAGTGGGGGAGTGCTAGCTCGAAGTTGCCGAGAGTATTATCCCTCATCCGCAAAAACCGCGTGGCCCACAATGAGAGGGGCCCCATGGTGATGAGGTTTGGCAACACAGCAAGCGCAACGGTGATCTGTGAGCGACTGAATTTCCGAGACTCTACGCCACGCCTATAGTCCCCTGATTGGCTCTTGAAAAGTCACGCGACGAGTAGCTTTCTCTTCGCTCACCCCCACAAATTTTAGTCCAGCTCCTAGCCCCCAAGACATTTGGAAAAGATAATCGACGAGAAATGAGGGAAGCGTGATCAGCATATCTAATTTATTAAGTTATGGTGCCTTTTCTTTCATTTGGTTCCTCACTCCTCAATTGTGACCATTGTCTCGGTGGACATTTCTCACGATTGATGCAATGGGTGGTTGCAACCCGAGTTCTGTATTGGACCTACTTAGCCGGATCTTAAGCCTGCTTTACACGGGGCACGTAATTCCACAATCTGATGTATGTACGAATATGCATTGCAATTGCGTCTAGTAAAGCAGTGAATTGCAGTAACGCATTCGCAAAAGCATGAACGCGAGCTGGTAAAATTGCCCTTTTTAAAGCACATTTTACTCGGGGGATGAAATTTCACAGTTTTAAACTGCATTTTTTCTCAATCTGGCGTGCAATAATAATTAACATTAGAGAAAGGGCTATTTTTCCGCCTCGCGTTCATGCATTTGTGTATGCGTTCTTGTAATTCACCGCTATATACGACGTAATTTGAAATGCACATTTATATGTGCATCAGATTGTACAAGAACTTATCTTGTATAAAATGGGCTAAAGTCAATAAATATTGCACGCCAGATTGAGAAACACATGCTGATTTAAATTGCGCAATTTTTTCCCCCTTATCAACCCGGGGTTTAAAGTCATTAGCAAACGCTGCCGGATAGTCTAGCTAGCAAGACAGTAGTCACATATATGTACTTCGTTCATTCGACTACTGCCGAGGGGTCGAAGTCTCCTTGTTTGGAGTCGGACCTGCGTGCCCTGGACGAAATTCATTAGGCCCGCGCACACAGGAGTAAGAATGGGAATGCTTGTACCACCATTAAAAAAAGGCGGGCTTGTCGTTTACAAAGAACCATGGAACTAGCCGCGTAGTAACTTCAACGGAGTCACCCGCTAGTGATCACGCAATTGTGTAAGATTAACAATGGAAAAATCATTCGCCCGGACTGGGAATCGAACTCAGATCTCTCGATTTCGCGCCGAGTGCTCTACTGTGAATTTCGCTCAATTGTGTGATCAATAGCGGGTGACTCCGTTGAAGTTACTGCGCGGCTAGTTCCGTGGTGCTTTGAAAATATCCTAAGTAAACACCTTTGTGTTGAAAGTTGGGCTTTACCCCGTAGACTGTAGCATACGTGTACTCCTGGCATTATATGCATGGTACCTGTGAGGACAACTAGCTCCTCAAAGCCCCGATGATATTCACATAGGAAGAGGACGCCTGGGTAGCTAAACTGGTTAGAGCACTCGGCGCGTAATCGAGGGATCTGGGTTCAATTCCCAGTCCAGGCGGATGCTTTTTCCACTGTGAATTTCACATCATTGCGGGCTTATCGGTCGTGCATACAACTGTAACGTCGTGCGGGTGACAGGGACTCTTTTGCTTGGCAATACAACCCCGATGCAGAACGGTTATGACTGTTATGAGGATCGGGAAGGAAGAAGGCGATGTCAATATCATAGTGAAAGGTCAGAGACTAGAACAATTATAATCTTTCAGATACCTTGGTAGCCTGATAAATATAGATGGAAACTCTACTCAGGAAATCAAGACTAGAATATCCATGGGAAAGACAGCCTTTGAAAAAACAAAAGCTCTATTAACTGCCAATAAAATACCTATTACCCTAAGGAAGAGATTTGCTAAATGCTTTGTATAGGTTCCAGTAGCAACGCCAACCTCATTCACTGACTTTTTCTCTCTCCTCTTCTTCAACCTCGCGTGGTGCAGTGGCGCACGTGCGGCGGCCGCTCCCATGACAGGCTGCAGTTGGAGTTCCGCGGGGCGCGGTGGTCGCTGGTCGTGCCCTCTGTGGCCACGATGCGGGAGGTGGGGCTGGCCCTCTGGCGGATCCTGCGCGAGCTGGACGCCACCTTCCTGGAGGAGCACGCCCTCCTGCCCCCGCGACGCCCCCACGCCTCCGCCCCCGCCCCCGCAAGAGGAGGAGGAGGAGGAGGCGGAGGAGGAGGACAGCCTCATCATTTGCCCGCCATCGCCGCTGAGCCGGCTGCCTCGACACAGACACAGCTCTCCCGGTTGCCTACTCAGCAGGGTGAGGCTCTTGAAAAGAAAAAAAAAGAAACGCTCGGCGCGAGACTATGCGCGGAAAGAATTACTGGCATTTTTGTATTTTTGTCCATCCTCTTTCCCCCCACTGGGGAGGGATGGTGGATGGGAGGAAAAATGTGAGCGTGAACTCATAATCCTAATTTATTTGATCGGTAGTTGTCGCGATAAATTGCATCACACGCATCCATATCGATAGATTGATTCCGAACTTGCGAATTACGAGCGAAAATTCTTCCATCGAGACCGAAAAATTTTATGCTGTTTGAACAGATCCAATACATCGATCTATCGGGCTGAAATGTTTATTTTATTAGGAAGCAGCGAGGAAATTCTTATTTCTGAAATTAACTTTTCCTTATTATTCCTTAACTAAGTTATTCTAACTAATTATTCCTTAACTAAGTTAAGGGTAATATAAAATAACTCGAATGCTTAATATGTAGTAGAATAGAATAAAAGTTTATTATACTCTGTGACAGGGCCCCTAGAGCAAGAATAAGATACAATGATATAGCAGCGAGGTTATTAACAATTTAACAAATGATTGTGTTCAAATAAGAAATTGAATGGAGCTTAATAGCAAAGAAAAAGAAAGACATAAGCAACTACCCTGAGTGTTAGACAATAACTGTTTATGTGTTACAATTGAATTCAAAGATATGTATAGCTATAATACAGGATAATCGAATGATAAAAATTCTTAAGGTTACAATACGTATGAAATTTGAAAAAATATTTTGATCAGTTGAAACAAAAAAACACGACTGAACCATGAAAAAAAAATTTTTACCAATAAAAAATTAGAAATGAGAATTTAATATTGAAAAGGCTTAATTATTCAGGAAAAATTCTTTAGATAAAATTCCATCAAATTTAGATTGAAAATTTGTCAACGAATGAGATTTCCTCAAATCACGATGACTTTGAAAAATTTTCCGAATATTCTTTTTACCTTGGTTGATTCTCAGCCTGCAAATCTCAGTTAACTTCTAAACTACTAAGAAAATGAATGATTAGGGAGCATATTGCTCCCCAGTTAAGGCAGCCAGATTACTTGAAAGGACAACCAACTTAATTAGACGTTATTTATCCGACGTGGAATTTCTTTATTTAGTGCCGATATTTACGGAGGTACAGCATAAACCGTGAAATAAAAGAGAGAAAATCTCCAAAAGCCGTAAACAATTGGCACTCTTCGTCAACAAACACCAAATTTACTGTGTTGGTATTCTGGAAAAACCACAGCAGAGACCAACCACAGCCTCTCAACCAAGAATACCCCCCTGTGTTGGTTTACGGGAATGTTACTTCCTCGCCAGGGACCAAACACAGACGCAAACACACAACCAAATACGATCCTTTGCAAGGGCTAATGGGACCCCGCTAAGGATGTTTGGCTATAACCTGGGATCCTTCACAGGGCTAATGAGACCCCGCTAAGGATTCCCGGTTATTTACGCAAGCACACTCACAAGCAAACAAAATCACTCACTCACACACACAAATGGGACCAACTTCTGGGAGAATCAGCTCAAAAAGAGCGTGGTCAAATCAACACAACAGGACGAGGGTGGGGGTCGAATACGCGTATTTCGGCTACAAAGTAGCCCTCTTCAGCGAACCGAAGGTAACGCGTCACTTCAACGCAGGGTTGAAGATTCACTTCAACTCTGCGTTGATTTAGAAGATTTCCCTTACTTTTCATTATGAGAATTGATAGCGGAATTTTAGAAATTGTTGCATATGATTAAGAGAATGGTTCTCATTTTCAACTTCTCAAAGGTATCATTCTCGTCGGACCAAGTTTGGATTATTTTGATGCAATAAAAACATCCTGATGCTCGTATTTGAGGACAGTTTATCTGGACCCTTTTGCGTGTAATTCTTAAATTCTATGCCAGCCTAGCTCTTTTGTTTACTCCAGAGACCTCTTCAAACATCTATGAAATGGAAAAATTCGAACCGTGGCCAAAAGTTATGCAGTGATAACAGCCACGTCCGTTTTCCTCTTTCATCACGTGCAAACATGCCGAAAACGTCATTGGCCTCCATTTTCCCTTTCTTTTTTTTTGTTCATGACACGTACAGCCCGCAACCCAACGCTAATCGTTTTCCAATTTTTGAAACCGCAGTCCTTAACTCTGCGCTATCGTGCATATAAATGATACCCGAAAATGATTCGTAATTGAAAACAAACATACTCTTTCTCCTTTTCTGCTCTTAAGCTTGTTTAAAGACGTAGCTTATTTCAAATTCCATTCGAACAGAAAAAGGATCGTTGGCTTGACGATGGTGGCCTGCGCAATGCGAAGATGGGCCCACATCCTGCGTACGTTCCATATGCAATTACTAATATTTCGAACCCGTTCGGTGTCTTTGTTTGAGGCAGTTAATGCCTCAAGTGCTCATCTTAAAAGAATACAAAAGTAATGAAAATCTCTTGGGCAATAAAGCGAGGTTCTTCATTAAGAATAGGAGGGGAACAAATTGGAGCAAATAGGGCGTTTTAATTATTAGGGTAGCAGGCACGACAGAATAAAATGGGCATGGTAGCAAAAGGCATTACTAGGAGGATAGCAAAAGATACGTCTAGCAATAGAAGCAAACAGATGATGACTTGGGTATGTGAAGAAGAGGCTGGTGCGGAGTGTAGAGTTGCAGATGTGTGTCCTTTCAGAAAAGAATACAATGGGCTGAAGACGTTTTAGATATGGGTATGTAGAAGGATGGAAAATGTGCGGCAGATGGAAAGTAGGACAAATTAGGAAGTTCATCGAATAGGTGATAAGGAAAGGAAATGTTTGGGTGAGACCAGAGGGAGAAATGTTTGGGAGCTGGTTGAGGTAATGAGGAGAAATGGGTCGCTGAAGGTGGTGACAGAGGGTAGGATATTCGGAAAGTGGGGAAAAGGAAGAAAGAAAGTCGTTTTTAAGGACGTTATTAATTATAAAAGATTTTGCTGTAGTGGAGAGGGAAATTCTCTGTGTATATAGGGCCCTGAAAGTGTAGAAAATCTGGGCGACTTTCTCACTCTTTGAAAGAAAACATCTTTAACCGGTAGAATACTTTGATGAATGTGTTAATCATACTGTGTATCTAATTGAACAATGAATTTGAGGTCAAAATAGGAGTAAAGTATTTTGGGGAATAGCATGTACCTTTTCATCCGAGCAGCTCAGAAATACCCCGATGTACATTTTATATGTTTTGCCGGTTTCAAAAACGAATTTTAGATTAGTGTGTCTCATTTTTTTGATTATTGGTCATATATTTATTTACGTGATAATTTTTATCCCAAAATTTAGATCAGGGTTGTTCCACAATAATTAGTTTTCTACGGGAAATCATAACCTGCGGGGTTATGATTTGGAGCTCTGCGTAAACACTACATGAAAACGCCCTTTGCCTCACAGACGCTGCGGTAAATTTAGCTGTTACCTCCTCAAGGAGAGGAAAGTCTATCAATCCACTATGTCATCGAATACTGTGTTAGAAATATTTTTGTACTTCCCACTTGCAATGAGCATGGGATAAGGTTTGCATAGTACTCATTCCCACGCATGGGACATTTAAGCTAGCTTTGAACGTTTCATAGTATTTTAGTTATATTAGCATTTTTTAAATCACCAGCTCACAAACTAAATTTAATTTTGAGTAATCTTCATCGCGTGATGCAATTTATACGGCGGCTACCTTGTGCATGCGTGTTTGAAATTATGTCTTTCCATTCCCTCAATGTGTCCCAAAGATTTTCCCAACCACGATTGCCTACTTAACGGCTCTGTTTAATGTTTCCTTGCTTGATTTTGAAAATGATCGTTCCTCCGAGATGTTCTTTGCTTTATGCGACACTCAGCCGGGGCCCAAATATATAATAAGACTGATATCGTGCGTCTATCAATGGCTAAAGTAGCTAGCTACACATTACGGGCAATTTTGTCATTAATATGTTGAAATTTAAATAGCATCTTCCTTTACCATGACGGTACAGCTGTCGTAAAAAGTATTTGTTTTGTTAAAGATATTAATTATGTACTCATCATGGCCGATCCACCCAGCGCAAGTTGAGTATAATTTTGGCTCTAGATGTACGTCTGCAAGAATAATAACACCATTGAATTTGTTAATTTTGCCGATAAAAACTTAAATTTATGCATCGCGTATATTGAACTAAGTAGTTCAGCAAACGAAAAGCTATTTTCAACGCAAAAATTCCAAAGTTTCTAAAATTTTGAATTACTACAACAAAACAGAACGGGTTATGCTTTCTAAATTTTGCAAAATTATCTGAATAAATTTCCCATTAAAATTTTATAAATCCATCTTTGAAAAGGAATTGCTTGTACCATTTTCGTATGTCATTGGAGTTTGGGAAACGTCATTATCTTTGCTGTATATGCTTCAACAATATTAGTTCAACATTGGCTTATAATGTTACTTGGTGTTGGCAAATTTTACTATGAAGTTTCCTTTATTAATACACCATCCATGAATGTGTGTGCGTGTTTTAAAAGACAACTTAGTTCTTTCGTAACAGCTCCTTAAATTAGGCATTAAATCCCTTATTTGGAAGATACACAGTTTTTAAAAGACACTGGAGTATTAGATTTAGTTATTCAATGGTGAATTTTTTGAACGTTTAAATGTAAACACAAAATTAAATGCCTGAAAAAAAAATATTTTCAATTCTAGCAAAAGACTGCAAAATATATTATTTTATTTGAGGCCCGGCTCGAGCTTAAGTCATAGTTTGTTAATCATAGAGTAAAGCTACGATTTGAAACAGAAGAAGGGACCAGCATTAAATTGCTAGGCTACGAATGAATATCCGTGTTTAGAGAGGAAACGCTCTTTAGCAGCAGTGAACGCAATATGTAGGGTAATTAACGATTCTATTTTGAACATAATTAATGATTCTATTTTACATATATTGCTCTTAATTAAATAATTAATTAACTTGGTAATAATTCTACTTCTTATGATAGTTTCTTTTAGCGCAAGTCAGATCATTTTTCGTCTCTAATTGTCAGTTTACCTCGCCTTATGCTGTGTTAATCTACACATTACAGTGTAGTACCTTAGTAAAAAAGTCATCATTTTGTAATTTGTTTTATAAATTCCCATAATCATTCATCTAATTAATATAATGCTGAGTAATATTAATGTCTCTCTGAGCTTAAAAGAGAACCAAAAATAGTTCAGAAGAAATTGCAGAAAAGGTTTGAACTCGAGCAGTAAATGTTTTTGCATAATTCTCAACAGCTCTCCCATATGAATCATTCTAATTGCTTAAAGTGAAAACTATATTCACATAAATATGAACCATTTTTTCGGTAAAGCATTAAACCAATATATAATTAATTCCTTTATGTGTATGTATTTAGTAATTACCAGAACATATTCAGTTTTCATTGCCTTTAAATAATTCTTTTTCTGAGAAACATTTCCCAAAGTGTAGACTATTTAAAGCAGCTTGGTTTTCCAAAATAGTAATAGTTGGAGTGTTTAATTACTTTAATTTACTGTGAATTAATTTAAAATTATTAATACCCATGCTTTCTGGAAAGCGGTGACATTTAATTACTTTAGATGTTTTAGATTTAAAAGTGTACTGTCTGCGATGCCGAGCCACCACTGAAACCGTACGCCATTTCGCTCTCACATATCTCAGTCTATTTTAAAAGTAATATATTCAAATTTTATCTCTAATTACATACACAAGAAATAACTCCATAAACTATTCTTTCCCCACTTTAAAATAAACCATGTTCGAAAAGAATCACTTTTTCGATAATTAAAAGCCACCCATTGAATATTTCATGCAAAAATATAATATATATTCCTCCTTAAAAGAAATGCGTAAAAAAAGTTGTTTCAATCCGTCATAATGTAAATTGTACTTTTTCCTAAACACGGGAACCTAAAATGTATTCCTCAAAGCTAATATGAGCTCTTAGCTATCATGTCAGCAAGCGATAATTGAAAAAAAAAAAACATTTTTTTTAAGTAAATTTAGGACTCATTTTCAACCCCAACTATTGCGACGCAACCTGTTGAGGTTGGTTCTTCCAATAAGTGCAAAGATACAGCCCCTTGTTTTGGATTCTTGCGGTGAGCGTTGAGTAAAAAATCATGTCATTCCACCCTGAGCTCTTGACTATGGAAGTATCCCTTTGCCCTCAAGTAAAAATCAAAGAAAACAAATGTGGATTGAGAAACCAGAAACGATAGAATCACTTAATTGCTGTTTTTCTTCAAACCCTCTCTTGTATGTGTCACGCAATCCGATCCGTGATCTATATCCTTCAATATCGGTCGCTTAAATAGGCACGCCATATGCCTCCGCGAATACATAATGGAGCCATTGTTACGAAAGCAATCGGATTCGTTGTCCTCCCTCCCTGAACAGCCACTATCGTTCCCCCCACCCTCCACACCTCCCAAAAGCCGGAGCTATTCTACTCCCTCCTCCCATTCTACCCCTCCCACACACACACACACTTCGTTAATTTCTCCGTCAACAAACCTCCCCTTCAATACCTCAAGTGAGAGGAAAAAAATTAAAAATATCCATGTAGTTTTTTAATATTTTTTTCAAACTCCCCTCCGTGCCTTTACATGCTTGCTTGCTCATGGACCAAATTCCCCCATCTCACCTTATTTTTCTATATATACACTTGTATATAACCCCCTTGCCTCCCTTTCCAAACCGTTGACGAACAAAAAAAAATAAATGAGCATAAAAAAAATGAAAGAGAGTGAGGATTGGTTACCTTCCGATGCGAGACGAGTGGTGGCGTGGGCGAGCCCTCCGCATATACCCTTTTGGTGCGGTGCGCAGATAGCAGCACGCCTCCCGCCGCCATTCCAGATCTGGTGAAGCGGTCGCTGACGCTTCAGGTGGGCGGCGTCGGCGGCGCGGGCGTCGCCAGGGGAAGCTGGAGCGGTCCCGCGACCTCGTCGTCTTGGTCGGCGGCGGGAGCGGCCGCGACGTCGGCGGCGGCGTCCTCCTCACTGGAGGCGTCGGAGCACGCCGAGGAGCTGGAGTCCCTGCAGCGGATGCTTCACTTCCCCGAGGAGGTGGCGCTGCGGCTCGCCGAGGAGGAGCGGAAGCTGTTCCGGGAGGCGCCGCCCGAGGACTACCTGCGGCACGTGACGCTGGACGCGGGGCCGCCGGATCGGCCCCCGGCGAGCGCCGCCCCCAGGGCAAAGCCATCGCCCGCGGAGGCGGACGAGGAAGAGGAGGAGGGGGCATCGGAGCCGCCTCCGCCCCCGGAGCAGTCCGTTCACGCGCTGGTTAGGAGGTTCACGGAGGTGAGTCTTTCCTTTGGATCACGTGTGAGGGAATGTTAAGGTGTACGTGGACATGTTTGCGGTACATGAGTCGCGCAATAGATGGCACTCATGTGCACAAATCCTCCAAATCATCCACATGTAGTTCACAGTGCAGTGGAGCGTCAATAATCGAGGTGTCAAAAATCCGGACCGTCGATGATCCGGATTCACATTCGGCGAAAAATAAGTTAAAGTGAATACAAGGTACTTATTTGTCAAAAGCGTTGATGCGAGACTCAGCAAGGTCGTCGACCGCTACAATGCTTTTATTTATCTGCTCTAATTATTTAACTACAGTTCTAATGTGAATCTCTATTTTTACGACTTTTAGCTAAGTTTATTTTATGTTTAAGGCATCAAACGGCCTTATTTTGGATCTGTTCGAAAATCCGGACTGGGTTCCTAACAATTGATCCGGATTATCGACGTTCTACTGCAGTTATTTGTCTTCGTGATTGTCGGAGCGGCATGTACTGAAGAATGCTGAACATTAATTCCATCTATTGAGCGATACATATACAACAAACACCTCCACGTGCCTGTGAGCCACCTTATTAGCGGGTGTGAGTCGTGATTACTGTGCTTCTATTTAATAAGGAAGGAATATCAGTGTATCTGCGTCAGTCTCGCCTCAGTCTTTTGCATCGTAATCATTGTGACGGAAAGTAGATGACATGTGAGGAATACTGGATGTATACACCATCTCTCATGCGACTTCAAAGCCGAAGACGTTGTAATTTTCAATTGAAAACTCTTAAGGATAGTTGACCTCAATGTTCCGGTTCGATGATAGAGATCTTTTACATTTATATTCTGCGCTCCTGTTTTTTTATCCAGCATTTCTAATCTGTGTTATCTCAACCTTTTTCCCGAGAGTCATGATAGAAATTGGACTGTCACCGCCATACGGTGACAGTCCAATCTTACACTTCGACCATTTTCATTTTTCAAACCAGTTTTATTTATTTCGAAATTTCGATTATTACGTACTTTGCTTAGTTAGGCTCCAGTAAACATATTTTGGGAAATGCTCTTCCATTTATTTTTTTCCTCTGTAGCGGAACTCATAACGATCACCTGTTGCATACTCCTTTCTTTTAAAGGGTTATACTTTCTCCGGTTCTTTTCATCTCTTTCATATTTTGCATAGTAAGTTTAGATGGTGTTTTTTTGTATTTACTCACTAGTTTTACTACCTGCTTTCGACGACACGTACACTTACTTAGAGTTAGGTAGGAATAAAAACTGAGAAGTGACGAAAATGTTTCGTAAAACATTTGTTTCGAGGTCAAATGATGAAACGCCTTTGTGCGCCAAACTTTTGAAATCACATAGGGCCTGAACGAACATTTACCCAAGAAATCAATGTATGCGGAAGATTTTTTTTCTTACATTTTTAGGAAAATGAACAATTATACCTGATGGATAAGAAAATATATATATATATAATTGCATGGGATACAAATTGTATCAGCATCGTAAGCTCTTCTTTCGGTGTATAATAGAGCATATTAAAATGCTAGACCTGTCAGTAAGTCCCTTGTTGTCAGTTAAAATTAAACAAAACACCAGGTTCCACATTTTTGCGATTTTATTTATTTCTTCGTGCGATTTTGATTGAGTATATCGTTTCGTCCCGAATGGGTTGGAATGAAGTAAAAAGTATTTTCGCTGAGTTAAATGCATATAAACTTGCTATCAGTTCATCTTTACCACAACGGATGACTGTAAATGTCAATTATTGGTAAGCTCAACTGCAAATTCACGGGTTTACTCGTAGGCTATTTTGTTACTGGTATCCACCGACAACGGTTATCTGCACCGTCTAAGACACGTGGGCAAAGTGGTAAGAATCACTTGGGAAATTGAGGACAGGAGGAGAGATCCCCGGCGTCAGCTACTACAACTCTCAACGAAAGGCTTCCAGGAGACCACGGTTTTACACCTGTCTGGTGACTCAAGTACCATACTTGAGGATCTGTCAACCGTGGCACACAATTTTGGATGCAGATACCACTGAAAAATCTTCGCCACCGCCGAGAATCGAACGCGGACCATTAGGATAGGAAGCCAATACTCTTCAACGAGTCCGCCAATGACACGGTTATCGTGATTGGTAGTATCAGGCGTAACTTTGTGAAATCTGTAAGAATTATAGTGATAACACTTTACTTTGTTATTCCGTATATCTTTATTATCTACGACCCGGGTTTCGACGTTCGATGAAGGTGACGTCGAACCCGATACCTGAAGATGACGTCGAACCCGATACCTGAAGATGACTTCGAACCCGATACCTGAAGGTGACGTCGAACCCGATACCTGAAGATGACGTCGAACCCGATACCTGAAGATGACGTCGAACTCGATACCTGAAAATGACGTCGAATCCGATACCTGAAGGTGACGTCGAACCCGAAACCTGAAGATGACGTCGAACCCGATACCTGAAGATGACGTCGAACGTCAAAACCCGTGTCGTAGAAAATAAAGATATGTGGAATAACAAAGTTAAGTGTAATCATTATAACGATTATCGTACTTCTCGTTTGATGTTTATTATTTCGCTCGTTTTCTTACGAAATTGTTTCAGTGTGCATAGCCCTTTTTACGAGCTCTAATATTCGGCGTATCGAATGGAAAGCAACATCAATGTGCCTCTCCGCTCACGTGTTCTCCTTTCCTTCCTCCCAGTCTCTTGGTGCGTCCCCAGTCTCCATGGTTACGTTGCTTTTTTTGTCTCGCTGGCGAATTGCGGAGACAGTAAACGATGCAATATTCGATCTAACCACTGGTCTACTCTTATGAATTCACTCCTGCCTTATGCCGTTTGCTAACTGAGACATTTTCCGCAGTACTTCTTACAAAATTGGAGACGATACACAGCTATCTTCTTTATAATGAGAGGAACTCACGATAATACCTTTCCCGTTAAATATTGCTTCGTAAACTTTATGGCACATTTTTATAACATTTCAACAAAATAGCGAATTTTATAATAATATAACAATACTAGTATACAATTAAAATGTTTTATTACTCCGACAGTGAATGTTAACAACATAATATCTTTGGTTACATCGGGGAGTAACTTTAGGTAGCCATGAAGGTAAACATGAATTATGGCTACCATCGTTTACAGAATGGGTTATGCACACATAAATATAAAGGAAATACAGCATTTTGAAATTACAGTTCATGTATCGAATAATATTACCTACAGTTTTAAGAAAACATTCTCTAGAATTTCTTTAGTAAACAACGAGTATCGTGTATTTCTGATTGCTGTGTTTAAGATTGTTTAAGTAAAACATTACTTTACGAACATTTTATTGCTTGTTTGCGGCCGTAAGTTTAAAAAAACTTATGCCTTGATCGAATGCAGTTCGGATAAAAACCGAAAATCAGAAATCGGCTCTGAGAGAGTACCTGTGGTGTGCATTGACAAATCATTGCTTAATCATTAAGTCCGGCATGATATTCTTTTTGGTGTTGCACATAATTTCCCTTTGTTCTAAGATAATAAATTTATCTAAAAAAATTACATGAATTTTAAGCACTCCGTTGCTAAAATCATATCCAGAAACATGTCATCTCACTCTCTTATGAACCTCTTGCCCTAATCTGATATTACTGTAATATTTTGATGTTTTTAGGGAAATGATCCTCCCATAAAAAACAAAAAGCGTGTTTCTTTGAAACATTAACTAAACCTAAAATTTCGTGTGATTGATCTGCTTAGTAATGTGCTTGTCAATTTTTGTATTGATCAAGACAGCAACGTAACGTGCCGCGACGGCATGCATCGTTGTATTCTGTAATCAATCTCGTGTTTTCCATTGTTTACATGCGTCACGTAGAATAATTTCTTATCCTTATTAGTTAACATTAACACTAACACTCAGTGAAATATCCATTTTATAATCGCCTTGTTAGATTATGCTAATTTTGTCGTCTCAGTGAATACATTTTTATTTACAGTAGCCATTACAGATGGTGACTTACGATTTAATTTATGTTATTCCAGCTAAGAGTGGGTATTTTTTTGTACTTCCTATTAGTTATTTTTCTTTGGCATAAAAGTTTTTCCTGTGCCAAAGGTTTAATTCATCAAAATAAACATAGTAATGAGAACGAAGCGTTGCGTAGTCGGTGGCTTAACGAGACATTAACTGGTGTAAATCTGTTAACAACGCTTTACACCGTACATTTCACTGTACAAATGAAGGTATCATAGAAGGTACATGAATATTAATG
Organism: Ceriagrion tenellum; assembly: GCA_963169105.1. Taxonomy (NCBI): domain Eukaryota; kingdom Metazoa; phylum Arthropoda; class Insecta; order Odonata; family Coenagrionidae; genus Ceriagrion; species Ceriagrion tenellum. Next base: position 66,315,592 of record OY720635.1, on the reverse strand, counting down.
GAATTAAGGCAGAATCTATTTCCCGTTCAGTCATTCTGACAATCATTCAACTTTCCGCCTTGCGCTATCATACAATTTTCCTTATGAAAGACTTTTTTCATTTGTTGTGCATTCGTTTGTACAATAAAATGAGCCCCGCAGAGCGGTCTTTGCAAGTTTTATGTCAGCTTGTGTGGCGTTCCTATTTCCTAATCAGACGCTACCATGCGCTGCTGTTATCAAGCCTCTACTAACTTTCCCTTTTTTCACGTTCTACGCCTTTGATAGCAGCTTTCGACCGGCCTCAGGATCTATTGTGATCTTTATCTTCGGTGACTCAGCGGATCGATTTCAGTCGGTCGTGTTCGGTTGTTGGGCAATCCATTTGGTAAAAATCACATCCTATCAACCAATCCCAGCCCCGCGCAGTTTTTTTATGTGCCTGCGGACATATCGGGGGTTTTAGACGTCGACGGCATCAAACACACCGCTGACCCTTCCTCTCCCCTCTTCTGTTTTTTATCACGTTCAGGAAAGAAATCCCAGGGTAAACACGTGGGGATGATACCGGACAAAGGAGGTAGCCGCTCGGGTGAGGCGTGTTACCTATCTTCCGGATTCAGCGCCCCAACCGACGTGAGAGAAAGAGACTTTCATGTCATTATGCGTCATGATTGTTGGGAATGAAAAAGATCAGCTCGTTATGTCGTATCAGTCAGCGGGAATAGTGCGGAAAAAATGTTTGTCCCTCAGTTCACCGGTAATCATGGACTCTCTGTTCTTTCTGGACTATAATTTTGCTCCCGCAAAGCAATGGAACACAAAATGTTGAGTGTCGCTGCATTTTGAAGGAGGTTAGATGCATGATGGGGAGATTAAAGTTACTCAGTAGTAAACATTACGAAGGAGAAAAATCTCTTAGTAAATTCCTCACTAAAAACTTTTTTTACCGACCTAGGTTTCGATTTCCTTGCAATCATTTTCAAAGGTAATTCCTTAAACTCTCCTGAAATTTTTCCTGACTTTTTTTACCTTTGAAATTGATTGCAAGGCAATTGAAACCTATGTCGGTAATAAAAGTTTTAAGTGTGGAAATAACTAAGAGATTTTTCTTCTTCGTCATGTCTGCGGTGACCTTCCACAAAGTTACGCCTTCAATCATTAAGTTTACTCAGTAGTAATTTTCACACTCTTTTGAATACAAATCAACAATGGTTTCGACACTCAATGTTATATTTAAGGTACACTCAGAAATCATCAGCTTGTCTGAGAGCTGTGTGAGAGATCCACTTTCCAAAATCCAATTAGCACTTCAACATTCGTATTGATTGTTTCTTATTTCTGATGGTAATGAATCCCAAATTCTAGAAGCTGTCACCATAAAATATATATATTGAAGTGAGGGGTTCTTTGCTAGCAAGAAGATATTGGGGGGCAGAGATTCCATGAGAGACATTAGACAGTAATGGGGGAAGTGCAGTTGGCCGTTGAGGAAAATCTTTTGGTACAGAGTGTAGCAGAAGAGCGGAGGAGGGGGCAACATTTGCATCCAGTTGCATATTGAGGAGAGCGTTGGAGAGGGGGCATGGGAGGTCTCATGGATGATCTACATGGGTATACATCTACTTATTACCCTGCAAGCCACCACAAGGGTGTTTGGCAGGGGGTGACTTATCACCAACATGAACGACAGAGAAGAAATTTACTTTCACCAGCATGCACCACTCTATGGGTATGTTATAAATGCTACAGAAACTACTAAATTAATCTATAATGTTACTATGTAAACGTGACACATGAGTCATGCAGGGAACATGGTGTTAGCACAACTAGTCAGACTTAGAAAGATGCATTAGGGGGTATCGATTAGAGGTCACGTAAGCTTGCAGTACGCTTAAAAGATCTACATCTACCTACTAGCCTGCGAGCCGCCGCATCGTCGTGTGGCAGGGGGTGTTAGGACGCCATCCGAGTGAAAATGTAAGGGATTAGGTTTTGGGAGGTGAAATGGTGTCGTGCATTATGGGAGTGTAATGAGTGAAATTCATTTTTAATTATGGTTGCTTATTGTACGCGGAAAGAACGAGTTTTGGTACCTATCTGTTCGGCTGTGTGTCTCTAATTTTTTCACATCTGTCAGACCTAGAGATGTAGTGTGGCGTCATTATAATATTCCCTGTGCTGCTCTAAAACACCAGTTCTGAATTTTTCAAGCAAACTAAGCCTAGCGTATAGCCTCCAACTCTCTTGGGGCTCCCACCTAAATCCCTCCAAAAGTTGTCTAACACTAAAATACTGGGGACATGAGGGTACGAAGAGAGAAATGGAAGTATTTTTTCTCAATGTTACATACAGATCGCTGGAGACGTTTTTCATTTTATGAAAGCCAGGGAAGAAAATATGGTTACTAGGCTGAGTTGTCGAGGTGGTGTGTTCTGGTGCGAGGGGTGTAATTCGAGGTGGGGGGGGCAGGATTTTATCGGAAAAAAGCTTTTCGGGGTACTCGCGTTCTCTAATTAAGCTTATCAAGTACGATTATAAGAAAATAGCTATAAAAATATCAGAAAGTCGTAATAGAGAACACAATACGATCTCCAAAGTTGCGTTATCGCGAAAGAAAACAACGTGTCATAAATTAATTAGTGAACAGATATACTGATATTTTAATATATATAACATTTGATCTGCTCTATAATCGTGTGGTTACTGTCATGATTTTTTTAGGTATTCTACCGGTAGGTTATGATGGAAGTCAGAGAATCTCCTCCCGGTTTCCTACACTTTCAGGGTCTCACCTACCTAAAATATCTTCTTTTTAGACTCAACGTACGATCTACCCTTTTTCATCCCGGCCAAAAACCTATTCTCCTTCTCTTCCATCCCCGCTTGCCCAACATCCTTCCCACTGTCAATCTTAAGCAACCCATTGCCCCTTTTTACCTGCCCCAAACTATCATAATTAGATTGAATTAAACATAAAGAAGCACGTAGGCTTTATTTATCTGCCCTGTAACCATGTGCGTGGAATAGTTTCCAGGATAGACCGAAACACGCTTATAATCCAGCTTGGGGTCCGCTGACCAATCGTTCACCGTCCCGCGCGAGCGTGGTAAGTTTCGCAAGCCGACGCGGCACAGGTGGCGCCGCCTCCCACTCCCCCTTTCCCGATTACCAGCGCACATGAGCTCCATGTGCCTGCGTCGTCTCGTCCGCATGTGTGGTTGCTTTGTCTCACGCCCCTCCCCCCCCCACCTCCTCCCTCGCCACATCTCCCAGGACCAATCTCCAACTAAAACCCTCTCCATCCTACATTCCCTTTCATCCTCGGCCGCATTTATAATTCCCCACCCCTGTCATCGATTTGGTGCAAGAATGAGCGGAGTTGGAGATAGAGAGAGGGAGGCTGGGAACAATCTGTGCTCTACCCTCCCCCTCTCCCCGCTCTCCTCTCGCATTGGCCGTTTTCAACACGTGTCTCCCTTAACGTCTGCCGCAGGTGAGCTCGTGGGTGACGCACCTGATCATCACGCAGCCGACCCACGAGGACAGGAAAGCCGTGTTGTCATGCATCCTCCGACTGGCAATCTCCTCGTGGAACATCGGGAACTTCAACGGAGCCATGGAGATCCTGGCGGGTCTTAAGTGAGTCGGATGTCGTTTGAATGCAATAAATACATGATTAAAAACTACCAGGATGATCCCAAAAATAAGGTCTCCAATTTTTTATAAATTTAAATATCCGTTTATCTTCTATGATATTTGCATCATTTTAAAGGTTAAACATTTGTCTATTTTTCTATAGAATTGCTATTTCGGTCGATGCATTTTTCTAGACGCTGTGACAGTTTTTGCATGCCCATGTCACACCAGCTCGCCGCCATGTCCTTAAGAAAGCGTTGAACCTCATCTCTCACCTCATCGTCGGAGCTGAATCGCATTCCGGCCAAATATTATTTCAACTTCTGGATGATTCTTTTTCGTGACCTCCTTTTTTATTTTAATATAAAGTTATTTTCCTGGAGCTTTTAGGTCATTAATTCATGTTTAATCAGTTCCTCTTTTGCCAACGCTTCGCATATTTATTATTATATTTCGATCTCTAACTCCTAAATGTATGACAATTGACCAACTAATAATAAAGAGCAACGAAGGTATTAGCAAAAAGTCATTCACAAGGAACTCTCTCTGAGGTTATAACACAAATCAATTGTAAACATATACTTAAAAAAATCTAATTACATAAATTGTAAACTATATTCATTTCATGTGCAATACAAATATTAATTTTCATTGTAGCCCTGATGAAGCATAATAAATATGCGAAACCTTGGCGAAAGAGGAACAGATTAAACATGAATTAATGACCTAAAAGCTCCAGGAAAATAACTTTATATTATTTCAACTTAGGGAACAGGATGTAGTCCCTAGGTGCCAAGTCCGGACGGTAGGGTGGGAGGGTAATGATGCTCCATCAAATTCTTGCAGAAGAGCGACAGTTTGACGAGCGACGTGTGGGCGAGCGTTGTCATGGAGAATGCTTACGTCCTTGCACCTAGCGGCGAGCGGCGGCGAGCTGGTGTGACATGAGCATGCAAAAACTGTCACAGCGTCTACAAAAATGCATCAACCGAAATGGCAATTGTGTAGAAAAATAGACAAATGTTATATCTTAGAAAATAATGTGAATATCATCGAAAATAATTGGAAAATAATATTTAAATTTATAAAAAATTGGAGACCTTATTTTTGGGCTTAACCTCGTATCTCTGCTGTATAATAAAAGTGTGTATGGATGGAGCAAATATGTCTAACAATATGCCAAAAAATCTAGGATGGAGTTTTTTAGCAGTTCTAGAACTTGACTAACAAATATTAATGAGGTCTCAGAAGAACCAGAGTCATCCACATCACGCCACAACAATTTTCAAGTGTTGTTTTGGCGGTATGTGGATGAATCTTGATGGGAACGAAATCATTAATTCAAAAGGACCTAGTGAATGGAATTAAATAGTATAAAATATAATTTTATTTGATTCATTGCAATTTAGTGATTGAATAGTTCTCAAAATTTCATTTCATAAAAGAAGTATCTATTGGGGCTCTACGTATCTAGTATTTTGCCTTTACGTCTTAATGAAGGGTACCCAGGTCTACATTGGAGCGAGCCTTTTATTACCCAAAAGGTATATTTAGCAGTATACCATATACCTAACTGCAAAGTCTTCTTTTCAACCCTGGATAATGACTCTGGCTACCTAATTTTGTTACTTCTCTCAGTCTGAAGAGCCTAAAAGAACTGAATGAATATGAAATCTCAAGAGTAATCAAAAATTTGAAAACTAAATTATTCGGTGTTTTCAGTTGGGTAAATGGAATTCTATAATAATCCATTGTAGACTATTCGACGACGCTTATATATTCGGTATCTTTCCATAAAAATCTGTTTGTCAGGTTCTAGAACTTCTCTCAAAACTTCATAATTGACAGTTGGTCTGCAAATGCATTTAAAACACAATTAGTTGGTTCCTGTTTCTGCTTGGTTTCTGTTTTTAACCTCAGTCATTTTATTTAATTTGTACGATGCAAAATCTGCACCGTGTAGCATGAAATTTTGTTGCAAAAATTTTGTAAAAATTAGAAGAGCAAGCCACAAGTAAGAAGAGGATAATGGAGCGACGGAGCGGGTCGTGTCGAAAGACAAATGAGGTCCAGGTTCAGGGGTTTCTTTCGGCCTCCAGCCGAATGGGATAGTTGTAGGCCGGCGGAAACTACTTGCTCCTGGACCTGAATAGCATCGAAAGGCTACTTGGAAGATATGAATACCACATGGTCGAATTTGAGCCATTTATTGAATATTTTCGGAGCAACAACAGGTAATAATTATTGTTAAGGATGCTAGTTTTAATTTATGTCCTACTTTACGACCCTATACCATATTTGTCTTGGTGCTTCCATAATGTTGACGGCTATTTTATAACCTTTTCATTAATTACAACGTTTATTTCAGGAATAAGTATGTGCGTGATGAGTTTCCAAAGAATTGCCCACATGTGATTGGTGGCTCTCAAGCTGTGCGTAGAGTAATCGGTGTTTTTGAAAATGAAATTAATATTTTTCATCGACGTTCTGTTCAATGTTATACATAATAAGTTCGTTTTGATTATATCCGTGCGTTCTATGGAGTATCATTAATGCTTTTTAAATAAATAATTTTAACTCTAAAAGTAACTTACTCTAATGTTAACTAATTTTATACCAGTAATTAAGTTTTGACCTATTCTTACAGGATGTAAATCATTGTGATTATTACTCCTATTACTAGTTTTAATTGAAGTATAGTAAGACGTATTGTTAAAGTATTCAGAGATATGATGCCACGTGTGTTTTCGACCTTAATTAATGATAAATTTGTATCAGTGAATTGTTTCTTTGAACGTTGTGATTACGCGGAGAGGTGATATTATAGTATTTTAAGAGTGAAAGTCCTGGTTTATCTTTGAATGAAATTTTACTATGTCGAGTCCGCTGAGTTTGGAAGAGGTTTTTTAAAATAAGATCGGATGCTTTGGTGTTTAATGTGTTGGAGAGTCTCTTGTGGACACCAGCAGAGTGATTTCTCTCTTTGTCTTGTGCTCGCTTTCCTTCCCGGAGTGCAGGGGTTCGATCACCTTTTGCGTGCCCCTCATCGTGCTGCTCGCGAGTGAGGTACCCATTTGTGTCTGTCCACATACGATGGAACCGTCTATTTTCTTCGACCCTCACGCGCGCCGCCTGTAGGCGCCCGCCCTCCCAACCCAACCCAACCACCCACCTTCCCCCCCCCAACCTTCCTCGCCGCGCGCAAAAGGGGGTGTCCGTCGCAATGGCCGCCTTCTCCGTTGATCCGCAGGTCCGGGAAGCTGAAACCTTTCTGGCTGTCCATCTCCGAGCGGGAGGGGTCTCTGCCCACCCTGGAGTTCCTCTCCGCCTCGCTGCTCAACCCGGAGCAATACGAGTCGGCCCTGAAGCGGGCCCTGGCCATCCCCAGCTGCAGGCCGATCCCGTTCTTCGGCGCGTTCCTCCGGGAGCTCACGGATCTCATCACCTCCGAGCCGTCGCTCATCGTCCTGGCGCCGAGACCCGCAGCCACAACACCGGCGCCACCAGAGGTGAGTTTGGCCGAATTCCTCGCCGCTGCAGTGAACCCGTCGGGATTCTCTACAGACTCCGTAGTTTACTATAATGCTTTAAAAGTAACTAATTTTAACTATAAAAGTAACTAATCCTTATGTAAACTAATTTAATGACAAAAATTAAGCTTTGACCTATCCTTGCAGGGTATAAATTATGATGATTATTACTCTTAAGCTTGGTTTTGGATTAGATTTTGGGGAGGCAACTGACAGCTAGGGTCATTTGCGCCATACGTGACAGATAAGGTAGGAAGGGTGGATAGAAACCCGGCATCAGCATTAGCCTGCTCTTCACAGAAGGTGCCATGGGGACCACGGCCTAACGTCTCATCGACGTCGACAGACGGAGCACTGTATTTGAAGTGCCCTCCACAAGACACAGATGTAGGGACCGGGTTTCCTCTGAAAAACATCCTCTTCTGCAGGAATTTGTACCCTGGCCGCCCGTATTGTTAGCCAGTACTCTACCACACTAACCCGATCCCCTTAAGCCTTGGTTTTAATTAAAATGTAATAAGAATTGTTACAAAGTATACTCAGAGATATGGTGCCATGTGTGTTTTCAACCTTTATTTAATGATAAGTTAGTATCAATGAATTGCTTCTTTGAAAGTTGTGACTACGCGGGCATGGTGATTTTATAGTATTTAAGAGAGCAAATCCCGGTTGCATTATAGCGAAAGAAAACAACATATCATTAAATAATAAGAGAACGCTATATATTCCGTTTTTCGAATGCCATTCGCTGAAATAGAATAGATTGAAGCAGGCCGGTGCGTCCTATTTATGGAAATAAAAGTTTATTTCTCAAATCATTTGACCTTCCGCCTCATCTCAACTTATTCATAATTGGTCGATCAATCTATTCTGTTCCCATCGTCGACCTGTTGCTTCATTGGAGGTCGTTTGAGTGAGTTTTTTTCAATCAAGTACTAATAGACACAATTTGTAATTATATTTTGAACTTTAAAACAGCCATGAGAATCAAAGAGTACATAGAGATAAATATGTGATGAGGTATCTTTATTTTTGTGACTGAAATTCTTAGTATTTTACTTCTTGTACCGTATTTTTTGCCCACAAGACGAAATTGAACTTCTAAAATTGCCCTCGCCGTATAGGAGGAGGATAAATCCGTTTATTCACTCACCCGATACTGCGTTGCTTTTGGAGGTTCTCATCTCTTTAATTTCACTAAAGACTACGCTATGGTATTGAGCTAAAGGCGCGCTCTCCGTCGCTCTCATAATGTTGCTATTTTTGAGAATCAAAAGTACCATTTTCTTCCTACGAATTATCAACATAAATTTAATTTTGGAAATATTTTTTCCTGGAATTTAACCCAAAAATTACCTCGTATCTTATCAGCCAGGATATGCGGTACATATTTGAGGCTTTAACTTCACGTATTTGCCTGACGCCATTCGCTGAAAACGCCTTCACTATTAAGGATTTTCCATCCAGTTTTATACAAATAATATTGATGAGCAATAAATGATTTTTATGTAAATGATAGAGAAAGTATGCATGCTATACGCCCCAGCTTAATTTTCTTGATCTGTTCGTCGGAACTGGGTCACTATATTAACAATGTCTATCCGGAGAAATTAGACGTACGTATATAATGGAATACTCTTAACTTTTGAAAAATATCTTGAGTGTGCCCAAAGTATGGCTGTTTTTTTTACCAATAAAAATATTAAATTAACTTCCACCTCATTCACCCATGATTTTCTCAGTATACCCATTTCTCTCGCACCAGTTATTCCTCTTCAATATCTCTTCTGCGCAGGGCCGGATTTAGACTTGATAAGGCCCTAAGCTATTTGAGATATGGGATCATTTATTAGTCCAGATATTCTATGTCAGTGCCAAATATGATTTTCGGATTCCTAGAGGGTTAAACTGAAATACAATTAAGAAGTATATAGATAGTGAAATAATAAATCTTTAACTTAAAATCATTTTTAATCATAACAAACTTAAAACTGAAAACTCTGGTAAAAAGAAGTGCGGCATTGGGACAAATAATGCTGCAGTATATTTAAGTATACATGACAATTGCTCACTCGGAAAATATATTTGGAGGCCCCCAAGAAAATGAGGCCCTAAGCTACAGCTTGTGTAGCTCATACGTAAATCCTGCACTGCTTCTGCGTAATTTATACACTTATTTTCATCGATTCTCGCTACATGGCCAACCAAACGAAATACGCTACTTGCATGCATGTCAGTAGCTGTAGCATCCATTCAGCACCCTTGGATAAAATTTTTCTATTCCCATTCGGTTTTAATGGCCAAAATGTGCTTCGTATAGTCTCAAAATCCATGATTTTCTGCTTCAAAAGGAAACGAGTTTTGTTATTAGGAAATTTCAGGGGTTTGCCGATAACTGCGCGGGCTACTCCATAGCTGGCAACATCTCCCTAAGATATCAGTCGAAATATGGAATAAAATAAGGGTGACTTTCATACGTTCCCTCTTTCATTATAGTTATTACAGTATTTATTTAAGTATTCTACCAAGTAGGGTAGGTTTTATTGAATGTCCGATAATCTCCTACCGGATCTATACACTTTCAGGGGCCCACACTGCTCTAGTATATCCATTTTCGCATCAGCATATGATCTACCCTTCTTCATCCCGTCCAAGAAATCTATTCTCCTTCTTCCTCTTCCCCGCTTGCCCAGCATCCTTCCCTCTTCCACATTCTTCAGCAATCCATCCTCATTACATCCTCCAGCCACCTACTCTACCGATCTCGGATTTCATTCAAAAGTTGCCATTAAAAGTTGCAAAAGTTGCCAAAAAAAATACCAGCTCAAGCACTTCCTCGTTAGTCTTCCCCCCCGTCCATTTCACCTTCTCCATTCTTCTCCACACCCACATCTCAAATGCATGCAGCCTATTCTCATCCCCATCACAGTACATACTGCCGAAAACGAGATAGAGTAAATAAGTTCTTGGCTGTTCAAAGAGATACTACACCATGTTACTTCGTTTGGCATGTATTTTTTATTTCATTAATTCATTTATCTCCTCTGCCCGGAAAGCAATAAACTGGCCATTTACATCAGGTGTAATAACGATGACAACGCACCAACAGAATAATCCATGTCCTGAGAGATGAGAAACTCACCCAGGCAGGATTGAAACCCGCGGCCCTCGGATTGTGAAGCGAGTACTTTACCCCCTCGCCACCGAGGTCGAAAATTTGTGTAAATTCCCGATGTTTGGACATCATTTTCAGTTTTTTGCCGTTCACGAAGTAATAATTCTTTTGATCTCTATGCTAGGAGCGATGGACATTTCTGTCTCCCTTATTGTGCAGTCTTGTATCACTAACTGGTCTTTTGAGCACGGGGGTCTCTTAAAAGTCCTCTTTTGAAACGTGAAGCGTAAAGGCCGTCGCTTTTATTTAAGGCGTAGAGTAGACGAAGCGATGATGAAAAGAGTGTGGGTTGGTTCTCTCAGATGAGGCGATTCTTGCTCACGAGCAGTTAGCCAGCCATCCGCTATGTTCGCCACCGTCTCCGGGCTTTGTTGTCGAATATACGGTCACGAAGCATGCGCCGGGTTCACAACCATGATCCGTAAGATGAAGGTGAGGAGGGAAAAGTGTGAAATGATACAGAAGAGTTTCGGTACGTTCGAGAAAACTGCTAAAGGTGACTGATTTCTGTGGGAACCTGCGTACATACATAACATTGAGGTTGATGGAGAGGGAGTCACGTCGTCAAACTGTAGCCTCATCTTCTTATCCTCAACTCTAAGGTTGGTGGGCATTCAAATATTTCTTCCCAGAGCAAGTCTCTCTATTTCTGCGTATATCCTCCCTCCTCCAGTCCCATTCAGGAATTCCTGTCTAGATCTTCCTCTTCCTGCACGTCCCACCACCATTCCTTCACCATCCATCCATACACCATCCATCAAGGCAGTCACCTAGTAATAGAGTGCCGCAACAGATGTCCAATCCCTCCTTGAGAGTGAACTTACGAGTGTTCGCCCCACCCCAACTCTTTCCAGAACTTCGATGTTTGTAGCTCTCTCTGTCCATGGAATCTTTAGCATTCTTCTGCAGCACCACATGTCTAATGCCTCCAATCTGCTCCTTTCTGCTTTTCTTTAAGTACAAAAAACTCCAATTTTAGCCTGGCGAACGATATAACAACCGCATTGATTATCCCTGCTCTTGCCTTACTTCACTTTGATTAGCATGACAGAATGGACGACGTTATGGATAGAAATCAAAAATATTCACAATCTGTTCGAAATTCAAGACATATTAGTTATTCGGTGATTAGAATTCTACTCGTTTTTACGATTTATTTTACCGGGAATGCGGATTATCGTTAATTTAAATAATTAAGGTGTTAATTAAATAATTAATAGGTGTATGTAAGCAGAATGCCTGTTAAGTATGTACATGCTTGCTGGTTTCTAGTAAAGTATTGATGAAAATATTCGTAAAATTGCAAAATTATGATTTGCAAATTGCAAACGATAGACACGTACGTGTCAATCCCAAAACTGCAACCTTAGAACAGGAAGAGGATTTAGATCCTTACATTGCTAAAACTTTTAATATTCTTTTTTTTTAATGGCTTTGGATAATTAAATACTTTTTACGTATACTAAAGGTCCTCTTTCCCTAGTGCAATAACTGTTGCAACTCTTAATAGACAACGAATAAATAATTTAACTGACTTTTTATCTTGCTAATTTTGAGTGCCCAGAATATCTTTGGTTGACTGATCCTACACCACAATACTTGATTAGACATATATTTTTTGAAAGTCTAAGATACCTGGGGCATATTTTGTGGTCGTCCTTAATTTTGTTGATATAGCTGAAGATTTTTCGTGTCATTCTACACGCATTCGCCTCGCATGCCATCCCTCATCCATCAGATGAAAATCCTCTACCATCCCTCATTCGGCAGATGTGCCCGTAAAAATTCAAACTTCTCTTGCGAATTGAATGCCAAATTTTCTCCACTCCACACAATTTATTTCTTGCACTTGAAAGACCTTAGTTTTCCCTCTTCTTCCTTGTGCCTTCAACTGATTTTTTTCTTCGACGTGTATCTTCCGTATGATTTCCCTTCTTCCTTTTATAATCTTCTCATCTTTCTTCGTGGTGTTTTTTAATTTGATGATATACCCGAATCAGCCAAACTCGAACTTATATTAATTAAAAATTTGCCATTTTTGATAATCTCTATTGATAAAATATGAGGAAATGACCGCCTCATCCTAGACTGCTCCATATAAGAAAATAAACTGTCCAGGAAGTCTTGTTTACTCTGAGATCGTTCGCACTTACGTCTAAGAGAGCTGGAGCTAATCAAATGAACCGGCTTCAGACTCCTGTTCTGGTTTTTACCAACGTATGTGTCTCACTTGGCTATAAACCATCCGTTCGTTTATACGACTCTGGATCTCTTTATGGCCAATTTAATTGCGATAATCCTTCTTTAAAGTAGCTCATCTTCTTTCGGCTTTGAGAGGTGAGGACTTCGGGAAGCATTTGGTTTGCTTTTGTACTTGTTAGTCATGATTCTTTCGCTGTGATTTCTCCTCCTCTCTCCTGACCAGGTATTTTTGGCCTCTCTGCTTTGTTTTTCCTGCAATTCCTTCAATCCATCCTTTTTTCGAAAAACTCTCAATTCCTCATATCTTCTAAGACGGTGCCAACTACCTCCATATCTTTTTTTGTTGTTCAACCTACATCGTGGTCATCTTTAAAATGGTGTTTAACTGAATATTTTCTGTGTCAGTTTACAACCCTTAATTTTACAGATACATCCCTAAAATGTCAGATCTCTCTTGTGAGTTAAATTTGTAATTTTTCCACTATGCTTCAAAGATTTTTCCTCTTCCTTCGTCTACCATCATGTGTTTTTCCGAACTGAGTATCTTCCGTACGATTCTCCTTCTTTCTTTTACAATTTTTCCATTTCCCTTTTATTGTTCAATGTCAGTGATTTTGAAGCATTTTGTCAGAAACAACAATAGTTGACGTACAATAATGTATTAGGGCAGTAAATAACACATTTCAATCATTATGTCTCCCAACATTTCTCTTTTCATTTTCGCTATGAAACAAAATATTTGGAGCGCAAAATTCGTTTCCTCGTGCTAGATAATTCGTATATTCAACGATATAATAGCTAGTGGATGTTGGTTATCTTTGCGAGCAATGGAAATTACGTATAGAGATAGCGCTATATATATCGATACACTCTTGCCATTAGTCATATCTACTACGCCTGACTCTGTCTAATCTACCAATCTGAAATGCCGAGCGAGTAGCCATTATGACACCAATTTAGGTTTTGAGCGGATAAATGAGACGTATGAATATGGACGGATAAAATGAGAAAAGAAAAAAAGAAAGATATAAATTAATGAAGAAGCGCACATTAGAGTAGTGGGGGAAAGGACCATACACAACAATGGACAGAAAAGAAGAATTTGATGGATTTGGCACACTCAGAGAGACAATAGGTTTTTGAATAATATAGTTGAAGGAAAAATCGAGGAAATAGTCCCCAGAGGAAGGCTCAGCGATAAATATATACCTTAAATCAATGGTAAATCACATAAGAAGAACTACACTAGGGAGTAAGGGCACTCGCTTTAGATAGGGAAGGATGGAGGACTGCAGTTTACCATTCTTAGAAATGAACGAGCAATGAATGACTAGATTTTATTGAGGCATTAAGTCAGACATAAGTCTAATCTATCAATCTGAAATGTCTACCGAGTAGGCATTTGGCACCATCATAGGTTTTGAGCGGATAAATGAAATGAATGAATACGGCTGATAAAATAATAAAAGAAGGGGAGAAAGAGAAAAATGAATGATGAAGCCCACAGTATAGTAGAAGGGGAAAGGACCACATAGAACATATTCTTAAGAGTGGATGTTGTTTATGTTTGCGAGCAATGTGAAATTTTATACTATAGCTAAAGAGTTTATGTATCAGTCTACAGTCCTTAATTTTACTCGTGTTTCCCAAAAATTTTAGACCTTTCTTGAGAGTTGAACATGTAACATTCTCCACTATTCTTCAAAGATCATAATTTTTACCTTCCTTCGTCTGTCATCATCTGTTTTTTTCGGACCGAGGATTTTCCGTACAATTTTCCTTCTTTATTTTATAATTATTTCATTTTTAAAATTGCTGTGAATGCTAAAAAAAAAGGTAAATAAATTATACATCTTATTCTTAACACAAATTTATATGCAATTTTCTCAAACGACCAAAATGGAATCATCTCTCCTCCATTCCGAAAAAATGCTGAAAATATACCTTTCAGATCGAATTTGACTCCGTAGATTGAAAGTTTAAGAGAAATATAGGTTTCGCTGCGTTTTAGCGTCACTGACTGATCGGCGTTGCTGAGTGGCTGGATTCCAAAACACTCGATTTTTCATAACCACATTTGTGACTGTACCTTCTCCGGAAGAGAACGGCGTGATTGGCATGTATGTATGTATTTTTGTACAAAGGGATCCTCGAGCGTAACAAGTGGGGCAAGTATTACTGAACATTACCCGACATTACTACTCGAGCCCAGAGTAATAAAAGCAATCATAAATCGCATAACAAGCGTTCACTTCGGCATCGTGTCAGCACGTTGATTTTTCCCCCGCCAATTCCCCTCGCTACCCTCTTGCGCAATCTCTCGAACTCACTTTGTCCCTCTAAGGGTATAAATAAAAAAATATCGGTTATCTTTCCGCAAAAGATTTGAGAGACTCTGGCACTGATATTGTTTCACGCGAAAACCTCCTGATAGAGAGAGAGAGAGCACTCGCGATCACTGGTGCCGACTGCTGAAGCCGATGATACAATGACACAGCGTGACGAAAAGTTTTGTCAGCACTTTCCAAGGGCTGACAAAATTCCGTTTTCTTTGGGAGCATTTTTTGGATACTTTCTTACCGTCGACAAATATTTTTCGTCTCCTCACGGGCATTTATCATGAATAAAATTAACGGTTGAAGGCGTAAGGGTTTGTGTAAAATTGTCACAGACATTACAAAAAAATGTTTTAGTATATTCTACGCTTTAAATGTTCATTGCACCTTGATAATGATTGCTTTAAACCTTGATATTTATTGCTGTTTTAGTCAAAACGTGGGTTGGCAATATACATTTAAAGTGTGGAATACTCTAAGATATATTTTTTCGTCATGGTATTTATCATCGTTAACGAGTACATAAGCCTCATTTTTTCCGAACAGTCGACGTTTTTGGGGTTTTTGAGTATCAAGTAAACGGCAGTTTGTTGGTGGGTGGTGAAAGGTAATTACCAGACAAATACCCGGGCACCTACGCAGAGCGTTTAATCCCGTGAGATAAGCCATCGGTAAAGGAAGGGAATGGCTCCGAACCAGTTAGGAAAAGGGAAGGAAGGGGTACTAGGAATGGTCTAGGTAGGGGACAGTCCAACACCCAGTCACAATAAGTTTGGCCGCGTAATGAACCATGAAACCTGTTTTTTGCTTTTTGGCCTTTGAGGCCCAGTGTCCGCGTTATAAGTGAAAGCAGTTCCGAGCCCCATTCGCCGTAGTCTTTACCTTCGTACATCCGCCAGCAGCCATTCACACCTCCCTCATACGAACAGCGAAAGAAGCTCGTTTCCTTGGGTCACCCCCCGCCACACGGGTTGGTTGGATCCTTGAAGAAAGCGACTTCCACCATACGTATGAGGCGCAAGTGACTCTGCTACCATCTGAAACCACGAGGAGGTCGTACGAGCAGCCGCTCGCTCATCGAAGGCTCTTCTCCTCAATGAAATGAGTCGATTCCTTAGCAAGCTTCTCCCGATTAAGTAAACGACAGGTGTTTAGGTCTCACCGAGGGCTAAAACCTACCTCCTCCGGTCGGAAGCTCTCGCTTATCACCGAGAAGGGTAAATAGTGGGAAGGAAGCGAAAAGGATGGGAAGTGTTAGCGAAGCACAACCACCTGGAGGCCGACACCATGTGGCGGATTGCCATAAAAAGGACGACAACGGGCCCCCACCTACTCCTAGTCCTCGTAGCTGTTGGGTTTCCCCAACAACGTTAGATGAGTGCCCGCCAGTCTCGCTAACGCGAAAACTTACCACACATCTGTTAAGAACCGGTGAAGCCCATTGCCCAAATTCTTGGCATAGGGTGTCCGCCGACTCCCTTCATGGGTAGACGTTGTGTGGTCTGCCGGGGTACGTCATCGAATCGGGGACCCACCGGACCAATAATGGTCAAAGTGTGGGTCCTGTCACCTCAATACTCCTCGTCTACCCATAAAGTAAACGACAGTGATTATTTTGTGCGCAGCCCCTTACCCATATCTTAAAATTGTCGACTTCCGATAAAAATTTATAAAGATTTACGCATCAGATGGCCATAGATTTTTTGCTTTTGTAGTTTTATTTTTCAGTCAAAATTCACGAACATTTTATCACCACACTCTCACATTAGATGGTATTTCCACGAAGAGAAAAAGACGTGACAATAAAAACATTTATTACGTCCTCCATTATAGAAAAAGATAATTATTGAAAGCTTCAGGGAGCCTTATAGGATGCACCTGTGCTAAATCTATCTTTTTAATGATGAATAATACCCTGACAGCATAAATAAATTATATAAAGTGACAAATAAAGTTAACAATAATGAACGAAAAGACCTAACGCAACCGTTTTTACATATAGATTCAGTGTCTGTCTGTGATACCTCCATTTGTTCAGCCAAAAAGTAAATCCATGAAAAGTCCTTTACCCGCCATGTCATCTCTGCGTAAAAATGTGTAAACTGAAGGAGTCATTTAGCGGCGGCCTCTAAGTTGAATTAATTGAGATTTAGAGATTTGCTAAACTCGAATTAGGCAATTGAGGTCGGTCGACGGATGACAAAATTAACAAGCCTTCGTTTTCTCTCTTCTGTATACTAACATTCATCTATTTTCACCTGTTAATATTCGTGTTGAACTTTTGTATTACGTGATTCTTAGTTAGGTGCGCGCATCATAATTGTTTACCGAGAAAATTTGCGAGACAAGATTTCGCTGGAAAACAAAACGTTTTTGTTTTCAGACTTGTTTCTGGGTTATCCCACTCACGAAGTTCACACAGTTATTTCCACTTTGCATTTCCACACATCCATTATCCGTTGAGCGGATACTGCAAATTTAAGTCTCTGATTTGAGTGGGTAACATGCTTATTGAGAGTTGAATACGCGAACTCTCTCTCTCTCTCTCTCACGATGCGATTCTTCTGCGAATACGACGCTGTAATTTTTAAAGAGCTCTCCACAAAGTTGCCATTGCAGTTTTATCGAGTGGTATTTACCTCATCAAAATGACGAAGAAGACAACAAAATTCTGAACAACAACCCCGTTGGTGGAGGGCTTATGCAGTACCTAACGATCCGATATTGTGCCACGTTGGAGACGAAAAAAATACAAACCTGAAGTCGAAATTGCAAGGGAACAAAAGTCAACAAAAATTCCGCTGCGCAAAAAAATAGAAAAGCGCTGACAGTTTGAATCACGCTCCGCATTCCGCTCGTCATGGATGCTTTTTCCGGAAACTCGTCGGAATTTCCCTCGGTGCAGTGCATTACATCAAGTTCCCGTTCGCCACTGCAACCACCGAGAGCGCGGAGGACAAATCCCTTTTCCCGATCTATTTTTCCAACACTGCGGTTTATCCGAGGATGCATTAATTCGCCCATCAATATTCATGGAGTAGTCTGGGGGAAACTCTATGCCGCGATGAGTAATTTATGCTCGGAAGCGCTCGCGCTCTTGAAAATCCGCCGATGTCGGAGCTGGAGTACTTTATATTTACCAAATTCGTCCATATTTGCTCGGAACTCTGCGTGAAAATCACGTTGTCCTCTCAAATGTAAGTGATTATGCGCGTCTGTTTGCTTTAGTTGAACCTTTTCGGGTTAAAAATGGAAGCGTCTTTGCATTTCTTCTACTAGTCAGATAAATTAGAGAAATTAGGAATTGAATTACGTTTATTAAAATATATTTGGCTTCAAGAACTACTGACATGACTGAACAGAGAGAACTCTTAGTATTTTCCACACTTGAAACTTTAATTTCCGACCCAGGTTTCGACTGCCTTGCAATCATTTTCAAGGCAGTCGAAACCTGGGTCGGAAATTAAAGTTTCAAGCGTGGAAAATACTAAGAGTTCTCTCTGTTTAGTCATGTCAGTAGATACATTCCACAAAGTTAAGCCTTCAACCATTAAGTTTATTCAAGAACTACTGTTTATAAAGACACAAGATCGTTCAATAACGATTGTGTTCTTCCTTGATGATATAGGTCTTCGCCACGTACAGCATAGTATAGGTTAGTGATGAAGTCTTCTCGGGTTTCGATGGCCATCCTGACCCGGCTGATAACCCGAGAAGACTTCATCAGTAATGATCGCCGGGAAAAAACTAAATCCTTCATAGTATAGGTTTTACAACTTTTTCTTTGATTTGGTAGTGCATTTGAATTCGAAGTGGAACTTTTGCCGCATATTCGCCTATTTCCTTGGGTGTGTTATGGCAGTAAATATTCAAATAGCACATAAATGGCGGCCACGTGGTGGAAATGGTTGCGAAGACCCATGTCAATAGAGCTACTGATAGATATATTGAATCGAACGACCCTGGTAATATACAGTCACAATACCCATTGTTAACTTTCCTATGCTAAGTTGCCGCTGACGCTGGTAGCGCCTCTATCCAGCAGCAATTAAAGCTAATCTGCCCTTAGGGGTATGCTAAGAAAATACATTGGATTTTATAAGATATCTATCAGAGATTATTCATTTTAGTTGAACGAAAGCCACGCTGCTTTATAATAGCAATATTAAGGCACATATATTATGAGTTCTCCAGCTGTACATGATTTATCGCAGATATTACTATTTTTCTTCAGACGTACTCAGTATAGGATATGATTTCATGTAGCACTGCATTGTCCACCTCAGAAACTTTCATTTCTTTCGAAATGGAGGTCAAATGACACCTCTTAAGATTTTCGGAAAGACAATTTAGTGTTAGTTTTTTCATAGCTATTTGAAATGAGCTTTTACTTGCTCGCCACCTCACAGAGCTACTGAGCTCCGATAGTTTAGGGCAACTGTTGTCCCAGCTGTAAGTGGAACCTCAAAGAGATAATTTGAGGGGATTTTCTTTTGGTTGTCATATGCATTTTTTCTGATGATAACAGCCCATGCCAATTTATAGGGTAACTGGGTAAACGTTTTTTTATCTAAAGTTTGCATACTTCCAATGGTTCTATCTTCAGGGTATTTTCAGTACTGAAGTCTCTCATCTCTGAAGATATCGTTAATTGTTAGACCCAACGCCGTCATTTACTTCATCTTCTTCGGTGACGCAACAGCCCAATTAGAGCCTTAACCTCCTAAATTTTTATTTGTCCTGTCTTTCGGAATCTCATTAGAGCAATGTGGGTCGGCAAACCAAGTTCCCTATGTAATTTGTGTATTTCTTTGTTATTTCGTATTTTCCGTCACCCCGAGTGAACATTCAATTGAATTTTTTCATTCATAAAGTACCTTTTGTGGAGATTTGATTCAGTTATTCCCTTTCCGAAGGAACCACGTCAAAAAAACAAGTTTTCATTATCAACAATGACGAATATTCCCTCCATTGGTATCGAAGTTTTCAGCTAATTCTTTAGAATAACCAACCGACCTGCTTCTAAGCCGGAAGTTAGGCATGAAAATGTCGGCACCAATAGAAGTAATAAAACAAAGCGCGTGGTTTTAAAATTCCCTTGAATCGTATCGTTCACATTCCACCCAGACAATTCCACAGGGATTCATTATATGAACTTTTTTTTAAGCTATCCGGGACTAGCCACGGAGTTCCACTTTTACGGAATGCACTAATGTGCGAATTTCCACAGAGAAAAAATCATCCCGGTCAAGGCGGATGATTTTTTCTCTGTGGAAATTCGCTCATTATATGAAGTTATGAATTTTTTCTCCCGTGAGGGAGGCTTCGGGAACATGATATCCTGAGAATGCAACACCCCTACTCATTGGTGCATTATACGCAGCCTAATTTCAAGGGGCAGATTTAATTTGGTCGATTGGTCCACTTTCTTGGCGCCACCACAGATGAATGATATACGCCTCGAGACATTTGGCAACGCCTGAAGTCCTTGAATGCAAGGATTTATATGACAAGAAGTTTTCTAGCCTCGTTGCAAAATGTTATTTGCTCATCGCTGGAATTAAATCGCTTCATTGATAATTAACATATCTCACGACGCTTGCATGACTAATGAGCTGATCGCTGTTACAAACGTGTAGAGCATATCTTTTAAGTGTCAAATGATTGAATGGCATGTGTAATTATTTCAGCATGTCTGTAACTGTTATTTGTGGAGTTGACAGGAGTAGAAAAGACCGCCAATTTCCCTAAATTCGCATTCTAGCTTAAACCTCATTTTAATGAAACTATACAAATACGGGTGGATCAAATTTTTGCGCCATTCACTAACCGTGCTCGATGGGTCGAAATTTGTACTTATCCACAAAACTCATCAAATCATAAAAACGGGCAATTTGGTGAAATAAGCCAACATCAGTTGCAGCTTAGTGTACATTTCTCGGGCTCGCCACCGGGTAAGATAGTCATAGGCAGCCGACGTTTCGGGTTCCGACTCGTTACCCATTCTCAAGGCAAGGCAATTCAGTAGCCTTGAGAATGGGTAATTATTCGGGGAAACTGATTCATTTAGTGGATTTCTCTCATGTTATTCTTATATTTCCTGTTATGGTTTAGACTGCGTTTTTCATTTTGAAGGCAAGGCAATTCAGTAGCCTTGAGAATGGGTAACGAGTCGGAACCCGAAACGTCGGCTGCCTATGAATATCTTACCCGGTGGCGAGCCCGAGATATGTACACTAATTTAATTCGCCGGGAAAGTGTTAAATCATACATATCAGTTGCAGCTCTTTATGCACGAAAAATAGTTCATGAAAGTATATAAGCCACCATCTGGAACAGACCCTATGTTTTGGTCAGCATCAAATAACGTCAGATTATGTAGAAGATCGTCGTACGTTTGAAGAATAGCTAAAGTGGAAACGTGCAAGTATCAATAGATAGAAAATGATCTCCAAAACGACTGGTAGAATTCTATTACCATTTACCAATCTATAGGCCAAAGTTACCAGTAATTATTCGGGGAAACTGATTTATTTAGTGGATTTCTCTCATGTTATTCTTATATTTCCTGTTATGGTTTAGACTGCTTGCATTTTGAAGCGGCCCTTCGTGTCGATTTCAAAGACATAATTTAACGCCACACTATCGTAGCGGATGTTGATATCTCTTTTGTTTCCTTACACTAGCAGGGCATGGAGGCGGAGGCCGAAGACCACTTCGCCACGGATATCTGCCCTGGTGGCCTCATCAACGTCGAGAAGATGAGGAAGGCCCAGGCGGTGCTGGACCGGATCGCCAGCATTCACCAAATGTACGAGGAGCCGGCGGAAGACCCAGCGGCTACGCTCCAGAGAGACGGAATAAGGTAAACTCATATCTCATCATATATTTGTCATTGGGCCAAGTCACGGTTGAAACATTCTTAACATGCCATTAAGTTTTCCTAGGGTAAAATCCATGTTGCTAACCGAGAAGACAATACTGATTTACTCGATCTGACCTTCTGGTGTTGAAATGAAAATTAAATTATGTCCAAAATATTTTTGTGTCATTTTCGGTTCGATTGAACATAATTGGCTACAAACCAATGGGAGTCTTCCTAAGGCAGAATAATCGATTTCTTCAATGAGTGAGCACATTTTTTTAGTGGTTTTTCCTCATACTGGTAATTTTTAATAAGAAAATTGTCGGCTTCCCATGAAATGTTTTCAGGATGAATTTTTGAAAATTTTGCGCTTTGATAGTATCTTGTGCATAATATTAAAGAAAGGGTTAACCGTGAAACATAGGCTTAACTCACCATTAATTTTTCCTTGCGTAGAGTCTAGGATGAAAACTATTTCTGGATTTTAAATATATATTATTTTTATTTTTCCCTCAGCTTATTTCATTGACTTTATATTCCAATTTTTTCAGGTTCAATATATTTTCTTTGTCACTAAATTTGCCACAAACTCTCTCCGTTCGCTTACTTTCGCCTTTTGCTATATATGTCATTATTTATTTTCAGCATTTAAAACGTTAGAAAATTTATTGGAATAATTGTAACCGGTCCAATGAATGTTTATTACACATTTCGATTGGATACCGATATTTGACTCGCATATGTTCCTACTCATCCAATCCGATTCTAATGGAACAAAAAGCTTAAACTTCCATCAATGGTAAGCATTTTCGCCTTATTTTGCTTCTCCCTTGGGAAAGCATGGTAGAGGAAGAGAGAGGATATGAATTCTGGACGAAATAAAAAGCAGGAGACGATAGGAGGACCTCAAAAGGGATCTATATCAAAGAAATATCGTGAAAGCCATCACTATGGTGTATGGCACGGGGTGATTCCACAACGGCCATGCTGCATCCATCCCAGTTGATGTCGAAGCCGCGCACCTTCCTCCGGCCGCTAGGCTAGACTAAAAGCAGTCAGGATAACAATCCGCGGTCAGATTAGAAACTAAAAGAATGCTACGTAGACGAACGTGCTACCATGAATTACTCCATTTAAGATATAACTACTGACAAATTTCAAGCTATCCGGGACTAGCCACGGAGTTCCACTATTACGGAGACACTCGCAATGCACATATGTGCGATTTTTTCTCTGTGGAAGTTCGCACATTTGTGCATTGCGGGTGACTCCGTAAAAGTGTAACTCCGTGGCTAGTCCCGGATAGCTTGAAATTTGTCAAATAAGAGTGAACGCCTCTCTGTGTTCAAAGTTCGATCTTTCCTCGTGGGCAGTGGCACTAAGCGCTCAGTAGCGACTGATTGTTACATTGTATTTCCGGCAGTCGAGAACATCTAGTCCGGTAAAGGTCACAAAAATCCACAGGGGAAGAGGACGCCTCGGTAGCTTGTGGAGAGCGGACGTGTTTTGCAAGAGCTCCGTAATCCGACGTCAAGGCCAGACTTCCCCGGGAAGGAAAGCCTTCCCTCGCCCGGGATTTTGGGAGAGACGTTCGGTCTCTCTCCGAGTTTTTCTACTGAGTGAAAAGTGATCACAATTGTTTAAGTTTTTTTCTACGGTTTGCGTTTCGGCGGCCGCGGATGCGGCCGCACGTTGTGAGTTTTTGTTATTATGTTCAAGTGAAGGACCACGGATTTATTTTCTCAGTGTGTTGTGTGAAACGCCACGGTTCTATTTTGTGTTCTATGTGCAAAGTAGCACTTCTTTTTTTTTCCTGTTTCGTGGTTATTTTTGTGACCCAGTGACCCCCCTGTAGCTAGTGCCCCGGGGCTTGTCCCCAACTTTCTTATTTTTTCCATCGCTTCGACATGGTTGTCGAGCGACAGAATACCCTCTTCCTCCAATTAGAGGAGAATGTGAGCGCTCCAACCCCGCTCGAGGTCCACACCTTCATTAGGGAGGTGTTGGGCCTCGCGGAAGAGGAGGTTTTGGCCATACAGTTTGGCCTCAATAGAAGAACGACATTTATCAAAGTCGGGAATGAGAGCATAGTCTCTAGAATAATAGAAACCACCACAAGAAAACTGCCGTTTCCTACAATGGAAACACCGAGGACAACGGCGACAGTCGACAAGACCTCCGGATCCCCCATTAACGTGAAGATCCTATGTCTACCCATCGAAATCACCAGGGAGGAAATTGGCCTAGCCCTCCAAACCTTCGGTAAAATTTATAAAATTAGCGAGAACAGATGGAATGGCGACCACCTTTTCAAGTGCTTCACCGGAACTAGAATCGTGCGTATGGCGGTAGCCACCAACATACCATCATACATCACGATCGGAGGGCATAGGGCAATTGTAATATACGATGGACAGAAGCGGACGTGTGCTCGCTGTTCGGCCGAGGGGCACGAGAGGAAGAACTGCCCCCGAAATAATGGGCCACGTGGATTTAACGAGGTGGCCCAGGCTGGGCGAGTGGGCGATCCAGAAGTGAACGAGGAGCAGTTGATTGCGGGAGCGGCCTCCCTACTTGGCTTAGAGGGGGAGGAAGTCCAAGCTGCGCCCAGTCAGACAGGATCATCGGCTGAGGATACAGCAGTCAAGCGCCTCGTAGCGGAAGACGACCCGGAGCCCACCAAACGTCTCCGAACGTCTAGCCCAATATTACCAACAGAAAAAGGAGATCGCCACCTTGATGAGAGGGACTTCCCCTTCCTACACTTATCCACCACCTCACACCCCACCCCCTTCCCTCCCCGCTCTCCTACCTCCCCACGCCGATCCTCATCTCCCGCACCTCCTCCACCCCCCCCCTTCCACCAGGCAGGAGACGAAGAAAACAAGAACCAGGACAAGGTGACCGAAACGGAGGAGATCATCACATCCCAGCCAGCACCCCCTGACTCCCCCGAATCTCAGAAGACGGAAATGGAAGCAGAGGCCAGAGTGGACGACGAGTCAACGCCGGATGATGACACAGAGGAGGAAGAGATGTCAACGAGCACTCCACCCTCTTCCTTCGACTTCCCCCCCGTCCCCCCGAGCGACAATACGCAGGTCTCTATGATAACACCAACCCAACCAAAATTCGACCCCGGGTGTTCTTCTCCAAAGGAGACTCATTCGGATTCAGATAGGAATAACAAAAGTAAAAGTAAGAGAAAGAGAAGCGGTTTACGTAGAGGTAATAGGAGAAAGTGAGAAAGTACATAGGTATGGAGAGGAGTAAGCCTTATACCTACTCAAATCTTACAATGAGAATATTATCTCTCAATATAGCGGGGGTGTCAAACGCCCTTAAGATGAAGTTACTAGCCACATTCGTCTCAGACTGTAAGGCAGATATCGTCTGCCTCCAAGAGTATGTTGAGGGGGTCAAGTGGCCCGACCCCCAATATGTAGCATATACAAACTTTGGAGACTCATATCTTGGGACCTGTACCCTCATAAAAAGCAACCTAAAGACACACACAGTGCGCCTCCACGAATCCGGAAGGATTATATCTTTGACGGTGAACGATATCACTATTCTAAATATTTATGCCCCTGCGGGCGAAAAGAACCGTCGCGAGAGGGAGGTCTTTTTTAGCGATATTTTAATGCCTTATTTATTTTGTTTTACGGGGAAAGCCATCTTAGCGGGTGATTTTAACAGTATTTATAGGCGCGAAGACTCCGAGTCCAATAGAGACAAAGTTTTGAATCGTCCGAGTCGAGCCTTGAAACTCTTAATTGAGTCTACGCATGCGGTAGATGCGTTTCTAAATAGCTCTGTGGGCCCCGCTTCATACACGCGTGTTGGCCATAACTCTCGTACCCGCATCGATCTTGTTCTCCTCTCTCGTCAATTGAAACCCCTCCCCTACACCACTAGTACCCTTCCCATATCCCTCTCCGATCACTGTGCCCTTCTCCTCGACCTAACCCTTCCCGACCCCTCCCTCCCTCATAAACCGACCTCCCCCCGTATGTGGTGTATGGATACAAGGCCTCTGCAAGACGACGAATTTCTCACTGCTGTAAGAAGGAGAGTACAAGATATAATCTCTACCCTCAACAACTACCAGGGGAATATTTTAACTTGGTGGGAGGAAAATTTTAAGCGCAAAATAATTTATTTTTTAAAGAAGGAGACGATACATTGGAAAAAGGAAAAGAACGAGACCATTAGTTTTTATCGTTCTGCCCTCGGGGAGTTAATCAACACCAACCCCCGGCCGGAAAATTTTAAAGAAAAAGTGCGTGAGCTGAAGAATATAATCCTCAGGCGGGAGATGGAGAGGCATGCACCTAGCCGCTGGCAGCGTGAAGTCAACCCGGACGTCTGGGGTCCCTATACGCTCGCCGAACTTCGGCGTGTTGTCGAATTACACCAGGAGACGGTTGACCACCAGACACCGGCGGATCCTGCGGGCGATGGACTGCTCGAGGACGCCGCCCATTTCTTCGAAAACACATACAACCGCTACGGGACATGGAGGGAGGAAGATTCCCCTCCACTCCCTACACTACCCACACTCTCTGAGGACGAGAAAGATGCGATTGCCGACGCGATTAGGGGCGAGGAAGTGGACGCAGTTCTCCACTCCCTTCCCAAGGGCAAGGCCCCTGGGTCGGACGGCCTCCCCTATGAATTTTATACCACGTGTCGTGATATTTTAGTTCCTGTTTTAACTCGTATTTTTAATAGTTTTAAAAGTCATTCGGCCGGAATGACTTTAAGCCAACGGACAGCTGTGATCTCATTAAAACCAAAGAAGGGCCGGCCGCAATCACTAAATGATTACCGGCCCATAGCTCTTATAAATTGTGATAATAAAGTTTTTACTCGGGTTTTAAAATCGCGTTTATCAGCCGTTGCTGACAGTATCTTACATCATTCACAGCACGCGGTGTCAAACTCCCGTTGTATTTTAGATGCTGGCGTCCTAATTAGGGACATAGTCTTATCCGAGGCTCCCCCCTCCGAGAATTTTTTATCAATCTTAGCGATTGATTTTAACAAAGCCTTTGATTTTATCCGGCCTGAATATATCTTATTAGTACTAAAAAAGATGGCTTTCCCTGCCAATTTTATTGATTTCATTACAACATTATATAAAAATGCAAGAGCATGTATAAAAATAAAAGGGAGGACGTCACGTCTCTTCCCTATAACGAACTCAGTACGTCAAGGATGCCCGCTCTCAATGTTTTTATATGCCATCGCAGTCGACCCTATTATTAGAGCGATGGAGGAGGTGGGGGTGGGCGTGCGCCGCT
Source organism: Ceriagrion tenellum (assembly GCA_963169105.1). Classification (NCBI taxonomy): domain Eukaryota; kingdom Metazoa; phylum Arthropoda; class Insecta; order Odonata; family Coenagrionidae; genus Ceriagrion; species Ceriagrion tenellum. Next base: position 66,288,560 of record OY720635.1, on the reverse strand, counting down.
TTGGGACCACATACCCCGGGGTGGTGTACGCGGACGACCTCTCACTTTTCATCTCTGACCCCTGCCAGCTCGTGGCAGCTGCGGATATTCTCCGGGAGTTCGCTCCGGCTGGCGTAGAAGTGAGTGTTAGCAAATCCAAAGTGCTCCCTCTGAGAGGGCACCTTACCGAGGCGACCGCGGCGGGTTGGAATGTGGCGATTCCCCCGCTTAAAGTGCTTGGTTTCTGGTGGGGCGGAACAACGGAAGAAATGATAGAAAGGAACTGGGAGGGAGTGAGCGGGGCGGTGGCTTGGGCGGCGAGGAGATTCACCATCCCTTCCCTCCCCCTCACAGCCCGTGCCCGTCTGATAGAGCAACATGTGCTCCCGGGGGTTTTCTTTGCGGCCCATATCTGGCCGCTTAATAAAAGAACTTCTGCAGAGATAATTAAAAACACGAATCAAATGCTCTGGAACGGATATGTTAGGAAGGTCTCACGAAAACAAGTGTGCTCCCCTATGGAGAGGGGAGGGTTAAACCTGTGCGACATTCCGCTCAAGTGTAAGGTGGTCTACACAAAACTAAGTGCCAAGATTCTGGGGGGTGGGGACGCCCCGCGCCGAGCACTTCATCGCTCGGCATGGGAGGGGGGAGGTTCCTCTTCGAACACATTTAAGCGTGGCATAAAAGATACGAGGGAGATAGTAGAGAGCCTCCAGAGGGGAGAAGGGGAAATATTCAAAACAAAGACTGTCTACGACCGACTAAAAGCGAGAGAATTCCCACTCACACCTCCCCCAAACAAGTGGAGGAACTGGGCGGCCAACAAAAAGGCCGATGCGGAGAGTCAGAGTGCCCTATACGAGACAATAGCAGGGATATTAGACACAAGAGAGTCCAGATACCGAATCGGCTTGGAAGACTCCCCTCTCTGCTTAAAATGTCAAAAGATCGACAATACTGCACACCATATACTAGGTTGTGACAAAAACACGCCCGTCTGGGACACAATTCGAAACATTTATCGATTATGGGATACCTTCGGAGGGGGATCGGTTCATCATGAACGCCTCCTCTGTCTGGACTTCAAATTATTTCCAAATAGACGAAACAAGCTTTTGACTCAAATAATAGGAACATATATCAATATAAGAACACGAAAAAAAAGGACAGGCACCCCCCTTTCCCTTTGCTTAAAACAGGTGGAGAACCGAGTTACAGCTGATCCAACCACAACCTGGCTCCACAGATTACTTGTGAAAGCGGAGGAAGAGGAAAGAAAAATAGAGACAAGAACGGAAACAGTGACGAACGACCCCACTCCGCCAGCCACACCGCAGACGTAGCAGTGCGCAGACGCGGGGACGTCGTTGCAGGCGAGAACGCTGGAAAGAGCAGAATACAACGGCAGCAGGCTTATTATCTTCCATGCCCCCAGCGTAGCCGCACCGGCAAAGGCATCGGGCACCGTAGTCCAGTCATACAAGAGGTAGCCGGTTCGAGACACCCAGTGTTCTATGAAGAAATTATTTCATTGATACTAATGATGGAAAAATTGAATCTCTAATTTTTCAAACAGAAACTTTAGACAAGAACTCATTAAATAATATAATTTGCATTTCAAAAGAGTAAAATATTAATGAAATTTTTTCCTGTTTGTAAAAGTATGTACTCTGGACATTTGTGACAATAAATATTAATTTGACCGTAGATTAACTGGCTAAAGCAATCGGCCGGAAATCGAGGGACCCGGGTTCGAATCCCGGTCAAGGCGGATGATTTTTTCTCTGTGGAAATTCGCACAAATAATTACTGGTTAGTATCATTGAAGCGACTGATCATTAGTACGATAAGGTACTAAATCATGTGAATGTTAATGGCGAATCACCTATAGGAGGGATAACGGGTAGGTATGCCAATAATTAGGACTTTAGGGTAAGTATAGTCCAAAAGGCTACCACTCAGCTGGTAGAATACTCAAATAAGAATTCTGTTACATCGACCGATAAAATATCGGGTAGTGTAATGTCACAAATAAACGGCCGAATCAGCATCCCAGAATACACATCGACCCATTCGAACTGCCGTTGATTCATAATTCATTTGAATACTTCTGCCCTCTCCTCGAATGGTCCATATCGCGTCGCAGCGCTCTATAATCATAAAAATGAGGCTTAAATGTCCACGAGATATTGAGATCGATTGAAAGGTTGCATATTCCAGTTACTGGTATGCGGAGCGATGACATTTCCCACTCTCGTTATGGTGTATTCAATATCCAAAGTCTCTCTTGTTGTCCCGTTTACGCTAATGCATTTTTCCTGTACGCAAAACGATCGCCATCGCTTATCTTATTTGCCTTCTATCGCGATAGATCCAAAGGCGCCCGATGATGACTGTGAACGATAAAAAAGGATAACACTCGTAAAAACCAAACCTCGCCAAATTGATGAACGATGCTCGTCTCGATTTTCAAAGATGGCAGAATTTACAAAACTGATAACCAGAGGTCAGGCTTTCTCGATCTCTTCACATTCACGACCTTTGAAAACTCAGTTAAACACGATCTTGAAATAAATTATTTTAAAGGTCGTGCTTGCATCTAGATCAATTTTTCGATAATTAATATTTTAAGATAAAATAAAATAATTCCTTATATATTCTCGGAATAATAATCTTTGGAGCATTTGTATACAATAGCAATGACAACTGAGACAGGCCTGATCAGATCCAGAAAAAAAACAGTCACATTCAGAAGTCATCTGAAAACATCTATTTCAGAAAAATTACCGATTAAAGTAATTTGAAAGAGAGGAGAGGGATGACAGCAAACAGTTCACTAGGATAGACGTGTACAAATAAGAAGAGTCCACTTCAGTGTACATTAACCGTGATGAAGTGACCGCCAGAGGATGCGATGCGTTGAATGAGTGAAGGTTCAAAAAAACACAGAGAAGCTGAGAACTATTCTGAAGAATGTGAATACCTACTGCTAGTGAAAAACTTAGAAATAAATATAAATGTAATTTGCTGCCCTCCGACTTTTATGAGGAGCCTCGTTTTTCTTGATTCATAAAAACTCGCGGCTTCAATTTTACTTGTGACGCATCGCAATAATTTGTAAAATCAGAAATTCACTTTTACATATATGGGTTTTTTTGCTCTTCTTCAATTGCACTTCATTCTATCACAGCCTCTTACCCCACTGCCTTTAATGCCTCATTCATAACCCTCCTCCCACTTTCGTCTTGATTCTCACACCGAATTCTTTTCTTTTGTCTTGAGCAGCATTCTCAAAATTTATTTATGTAGTAATTTATGTAGTAATAATAGCGTGCACAGCAAAAACTCCTCTCCAGAGCTCAAATATATGAGCCGTCTGCGCATGCCTACTTGCGTAGGGAGCTTTCAATAGTAAGTGCCATTCAAAAGACCATGAAAATTCGAAAAATGTCGTTACTCAATGACGGCTTCTCAGTGACTTGATGTTGCCTCTCGATATCGCTTTCCTGATCTACATGAATCCTAACGAAAAAACAATTAAATCACACTAGTTCGGTGTATTTTATATTTTTTAAATCCAAACAATAATTTATTCAAATTCCAAAAAACAAACTGAAATTCAAATGTGAATACATCACAATGTTGTAAGCGATATTGTTTCATTACATCATCCCTCGGGATGTCGATGACTTAGCATTTCCTCGCCGCAAAGCGCGCGCAGTTTCTGAGAAGAATCATTTTCATTACAGGAAATTGCTTCCGATAAAATTCACGCACTGTATTTCAAGACTATGTACTTGAAATACAAGCAATAACTCAAATACATTTTCATTGGTGAGTTTTCCCCAGTTTCACTCTTCATTACCAAACTTTTTCCTAGATCTTTTTTTCGCAACCACCTATTTCTTTCCGTTCATTAGCACTTTCGCATATCAGAAGACTCCGTCTATCCAACATTCTCTGCCCAATTGTCTATATATCTACCCAACATACAACTGATTGTCATCATCATTTGGTGTTCTGTCTGCTGACAGGTCCCGTACACCACTGTCGTCTCCATCCGCTTCTGTCCCGAGCTTCCTTCTTTGTTTCATCATATCTGATGTTCTTCACCTGATCCACCAATTTAATTCTTCTCCTTCCTCTCTTTTTCTTTCCTTCAATTGAACCCTAAAGTGCCTCAGCTATTATACTTTTCCCTCTCATCACATGGCCCAGCCAGTTTCCTTTTATTTTCCTAATTTCCTTTAGGAGCGACATTCCTTCTTTTACTTTGCTCAAAACCTCTTCATTTCTCATCTTATCTACCATCTTACTTTTTCCATCCTTCTCCACACCCACATTTCATAAGCTTCTAGTCTATTACTTTCCCTCTTACCTAATGTCCACGCTTCACATCCATACATGAAAACGCTCCATGAATAACACTTAGCTAGTCTCTTTCTCAGCTCCAGATCCAGACTTTTATTGCATAGCAAGTTTTTCTTCTGGCTAAAGGCCTCTTTTGCCATTGCTATCCTTGCTTTTATTTCTGCAATACTTCTCCAGTCGTCTGTCATCATCGTTCCTAGGTACCGGTAGCTTTTCACTTTTCCTAATACACCTTCATTTATTTTCACACTCGTATAATTTTCACAGTTTACTGGCATCACCTTTGTCTTTCCTAGGTTTATCTTCATCCCATATTCCTTCATCCCTTCTTCCAAAACCTTTATCAACCTTTGAAGTGATTGCATATCATCTGCTAATATTACCATGTCATCTGCGAATCTTATACTTCTTACCTTCCTACCTCCAATGCTGACTCCACGATCTTTGATCATCATCATTGATCTTTCACGTGATACAACTGATTGTATTTCTTCAAAAATCGTAATTCGTAACTAAACCTTTCGCCGTTGTCATATCAACGTCTGTAATCGCTGTATTCTTTTCAGCTACGGTGAAATTGACTATCAGGAAACAGTTAAGTATACTAGGGGTGACGTTATCTATATTGGAACACTTCATGGCTTTCCTCACTCGCTATTTGGTGACAAGTTCTACATTTGGTTTGAGGAAATGACGAAAAAAGAGTAAATTTGGAACTGGTTAACCCATTCACTTGTACTTCTATGTGTTTTTTTGTTTATGAACTCTTATTTACATGGATACGGCAAGTTTGAAATTTTTGCTCTTGGAAAGTAATATTTTTTAAACACCGTGAAACACATGATGGTTGGAGAAAGTATTGCAAGATGGAGAGAGGATGTCAATTTATCATCTCGTAAATATCTTAACATGTTCAATTTTAGCTAAGTCCAATTGCACGGTACTGACATTTTCAGGTGTGCACAGCTACGCGTGGTTTTTCCTTAGATATTCAGTTTTTTCTTTGGGGTAACCACGGTATAATCCGTTCCCATTCTGAAGATCCATAGCTCGAATTTGGCAGCAGCATAGATTTTTTTAGTTCAATTCCGATCACTGCTTTCGTGCTTTGTGGTGGGCATTTCTAGTGCAGCGCTCGTCCGTCGAATTGAATATCGTGATCTCAAAATGACAGAGACTTTTTATGTTTCAACACAATTTCATTATCACACACCGACCTAGGTTTTGACATGACTTGATCATTTTTAATGACATTGTATTTTCGACTCCTAGGTCGGTGTGTTAGAACAAATTTGTGAGGAAATGTAGAAAATGTTGTCTTTTTGAGATCATCATTCATCATCATTGGTCGTTCAACCCAAAGATTGGTTGACTGTAGCCCTTCACCCTTCCCTATCTAATGCTAGTTCCCTTACCTCCTGCTTATCTCTTTCTGAGTACTTCTCACTTTATTTGGTCCATGAACTTATTCCTGAGTCTTTCTCTGAGGATTTTCCCTCTATTTATCCTTCAATTGTGTTCTTCATAAACACATTGTGTCTCAGGGTGTGTCCAATCCATCTGGTTCTTCTTTTCTGTATGGTGTTCCATATGGTCCTTTCCTCTTCTACTCTTCTGAGTGCACTTCATCATTTCTTATTTTGTCCATCCATTTTATCTTCAGCATTCTCCTCCAGCACCAGGTTTTGAAGGCTTCTAGTCTTTTCTGGTCAGATTTTCCAATGGTCCACGCTCCCGATCAATCATGATATCTGTAACTACTTTCCACAGGGTATCGCCGGATTTGTTGAAAAAATTTTAAACTTTATGTCCGTTGATGCCTTTCATCAAAGGTGGACTAAAGTCACGTCCGCAACTATAACAATTTGTGCCGAATGCCTCGGCCGCGAATATTGCCGGCATAAAAAGAAAATTATTTTCACACAAGCGTTAACGCCGAGCAGCTCAGTGTTTCTGTGCTCTAGTCGAGTTGACGGGGTAAAAGTAGACAAGCATCCGTGCGGCAAAAGCGTCCGTATCAAGAACCTGAATACGGCGCGAATCCTTTTTTGTTCGTCAAAAGTCCGACTCTGTCCAAGGCGTTGTGCTATGAATGCGGAATACATTTTTGCGTGCGTTGCCGTGTACAGATTCACACAAATTCCCGCGCACGCACAAAAATGTTTGCTGGGTGTCTTATTAAAATCTAAATTTTTATAAGATTGGACGCGGGTTAGTGCTGATATTGGGTTCCTTTCCATCCTGTCTCTATTCCCCAAATAATCTTTCCCCTACCTCCCTGCTAGATATTCCATAACGACTTAAAAACATCGAGCAGTCGATTTTTCGATTTTTATAAAAGTATTCACCACTCACTCAATTTTCATCGGATCACAAATGAAAAAATCGCCTAGTTTTCTTCCAATGATTTACTTTCTTGGTACAACACGTTTCGACACAACGGTGCCATAATCAGGTACCGTGTCGTACACAATGGTGTCATCAACGGACACCATTGTGTCAAAATATATTTCGACCCAACGGTGTCATCATCAGGTACTGGTCAAGGCATGGCACCTGATGATGATACCATTGTGTCGAAACATGTTGTACCAAGAAAATAAATAAGTGGAAGAAAACCAAGTGATTTTTTCAGTTGTGAAAATCGACTTCCACATATTTGAGCCTCAAACCATGGAACATATTCATTTTACTACTCGATATTTTCGATGTCTCTGCCAAAAAACATCGAGTGGTCCGATACATCGATGTCAATGTGCCAACCGTATTGGGTTCCATTGAAAATGATATGGTGAATAATATGAATTAATGCAATAGACCCAATTTGCCTGTCTTGTCAACATTTTGCCAACCTTTTGCATCGTCTATCGGTTTAAAGGACTGGCATGACTTCATTTGCAACTAAAATATTTTTATTGCTGTTAGTTGCGCTTAGTGACACCAGCTGAAATCTACCCATTTCTAGAAGTGCCTGAGGGTGGAAATAACAAGTAAAGGTAGAATTGCGTTCATTTAAGATAATGGTGAGAACTTATTGCAGTAGGTACGACAGATATAGAACCGTGGCCTAGCAATTACCACACTTCGTATTCTATTCCCCCTTTATAATCCTCCGGAACAAGTTAAAGGAAACGTAGCTTCCAACACAATATCTCGTGCAATCGATTTTTGTATAGGAAGGAGCTCTTGGGAATTATCAGCCTTGTCAATCCCAGGCATTGCCATCACGAATTTATTAGTGTGATTTTGGGAATCAATGGCCGCCTGGCGGAGCCTTCCGTGACCGGATGACATTTAGAGAGCGAAGCCCGCAGGGGAATATACATATATATGTATGATTCACTCGTGAAACTCACTTATAATGTCGTTCGGAGCCGAGCAGAGAGCGGGATTCTCCAGGTCACGCAGTCAGCACTCCTCCAGCACCACTGCACGCGCCTTCTTCGTATCAAATTCTGGGCACATCTTGATTATATGTTTTTATTTGCTCCGCAGGAAACGGAAATACATCTCATAAATCGAGGAGTATTTCCGAATGACACTCTTTGGCCCGCGTTGAATTCTCCTCGGGACTTTCGCCGAGTCGTGTAAAAATATAACTGCCAACGTTTCGATGTCCTACTAGACCTTCATCTTCAGGAAAACTGACTTAGAAGGTGAAGTTGCTAGAGACGACGTTTAACAGAAGTGAACAGGAAAGGCTTATAGTCGTTACCTAGGAGTTGACCTTCGTAACCAGCAGGCCCCTTCGTAAAAAAACACTCAATGGCTTATAACTAATAAATTCAGGCTTAATGTAAGAGAAACAATTGCACTTTTCCACAAAATTGTTTTAATGCGTACAACGCGTTTCGGCTCACAGAGCCATCATCAGGTACAAGACAATGATGATGGCTCTGTGAGCCGAAACGCGTTGTACGCATTAAAACAATTTTGTGGAAAAGTGCAATTGTTTCTCTTACATTATGAAGAACTTCCACGATATCTCGCCTGAATCTGTTGAATTTATTAGATATTCAGGCTTCACTTTGTGGAACCTCTCCATATCGGAAATCAAAAACTTTCAAGTAATTGTAATTCAAGTAAGCACTTAATGGCTTATTATGATGATTTTTTCCTGATATTGTTCCAGTTAAATCACTGCCCGGTAAGGCTGGTACGTAGGTTTCTGCGGCGTTGATCAGTTGGCATCTGCATAGCTTCAGGGTTTACACCGCGTTCGTTGGCTATTCTAGACAACAGTTACACTAACATTCCAGTCAGCGTCTTCATATTGACGGTACTGGACTGTGATTCTTTGCCACCTCATTAAATCTGCCCGTCTCACTACTGCTCTATGAGCGGCTATTTTTTTCTTTTAACTCGAACCAAAACGCCGTACTTACAATAGCCGTAGTCTCTGTTGAAAATTTTGAGGTATCTTGAAATATTCTATGGCTCGCCTTCGTAACCTAGGATGGTTACTATCCTCATTGGTTCTCGTTGGTTACTATCCTCACTCCTTCGAAATCATTTTCGCGTCCGGTTTAGACCACGCACGTCTAATATCGCGCATCGGCATCATTTCTCAGTGTCCATTATCCATCAGGTTTTTCATGTTGAAAATAAACCGTATGAGGTTCATTAACGCCTATCCAAAAGAAAAACTTTTGGCTTAAACACTTATTTTGACAAACATGAAAGGATTGTGGTTCGTTGGTTTGGCCTTGTCGAGAGAATGACAGAGAGTCGGATGACGAAATAGACATATTTTAGTACAGAGAGAGGTGTGAAAGGAAGAGGTAGACCGCGATAGTCATGGACGAATATTTTTGTATGCGATTAAGATTCCGAAGGACCAGGTGTATTCCGATAATGATTACTCAAATTCTTATTAGATGATTTACACAGCCGAACAACACCAATGACACTGGCCTGTTACTGATACTGTTCAGGCCGATGTCTCACTGCTGGCGGACTAGGAGACAAGGCACCCGAACACGTGGCAATTCAAACAGAAAAATTTGACTTCCTTAGTCACAAGAAACGCAAGAATCTCGAAATAAAAATCTAGGTGGAAATTCAAATTGAAACTAGTCTTCTGAATTAGGAGTGCTAAAAATAGGAAAGCTTGCACGAGTGTTAGAGAAAAGAAAGTGATTGACAAGGATATGATATCGGCTTCTTATTTTTTTCCTTTTGATAGATCTCAGAACTTTTTTTCAAAAGTACTCTATCTTTTACTACTGTTTCAAGGTGTGTCAGATCCATCTGGTTCTTTATTTCTGTATGGTGCACCATATGGTCCTTTCCTCTTCCCCTCTTCTGTACGCATTATCATTTCTTATTTTGTCCGTCCATTTTATCTTCAGCATCCTCCTCCGGCACCAAGTTTCGAAGACTTCTAGTCTCTTCTGGTCAGCTTTTCAAATAGTCCTTGCTTCCAATCCATAGAGTGCCACGCCGCACACGAATGTTTTCACATGATATTTCCTGGTTTGTAGTCCTATACTCTTTGAGCACAGCAGTTGTCTTTTTCCCATGAACGCCTTCTTTTTTTAAATGTATTATACCGGTAAAGGTAGGTTTTGTTGAATGTGAATCTCCTCCCGGTTTTTTACACATTTTGGGGCCTATCTCCCTCTAGTATATCTTTTTCCGCCTCTGCATACGATCTACCCTTCTTCATCCCGTCCATGAAACCCATTTTCTTAATTCCCTTACCCCGCTTGCCCAACCACCTTCCCTCTATCACTATCTTCAGCAACCCATCGCCCTTTATTTCATCCTTCAGTCATCTACCCTGTTTGTCCCGGATTTCATTCAAAAGCTTCCTATCAGCTTGGGCTATGCTCTGCTTGATGTCCGTTGCACTTCTTTCGTCCCATTTGATGGTACTTCCGAGATAGAACAAAACTTATAGTCTGGAAATTTTGCCCTGCCTCAAGGCAAGCCCTCTGCCTCATTCTTAATCTTTAATGTTTGTCGCCTCCATGACATGCCACCTTTCCTCGTTCTCAGCATCCACACGTCCAGCATCGAGCGCTCGTACCTGGTGGCCGAGGAGGAGGACGAGGGGGAGGCGGCGGAGAAGGCTGCGGGCCCCGTGTTCGCCACGACCATCATCCGGCTGCCGGGTGAGGAGGAGGTCGCCGTGCACTCGGCCACCACCAACTGGCGGGAGGAACCCGACGACTACCGGCCCGTGCAGCCGCTCGCCAACGACCACGGAGTCTCCTTCTTCCCCATCTGCGGACCCAAGTCCGGCATCGACCACCATGTACTGCAGGTACGTACGGCGATGAAGTCGGGAAGGCGGGAGGAAAAGTTACTCTACGTTACACAATTTGACAAAGTCTTTGTTTATCTCATTTTTGTATTGTTTTTTTCTTAATGTTGTGGTGCTGATAATGGGGAAGGAATAATTACGCCATGTATCAAAACTTGACAAAGTTTATGTTTATTTGATTTTCGTAGGGTTTATTACTTAATTTTTTGGAGCTAATAATGGGGAGAGAATAATGGCACTACGTATCAAAATTGATGAAAAAAAATTTTATCCACAAAATATGAGTCGCAAGAGATTTTCTGCTTGCATGGGTAAAGAGAAAAATCTGGTTGATTAATTTCTTGCCCATAAAACGAGAAAATTCACTCTTTTGTCAGAACATTGGGTGCATTTATCCGACCTTCATTGCCAGTATTTTGATAAACAGTCGCATAGTCTAGTCTTGGGCCGAGTATGCGCTTTTGATTGCTCTTTATCTTCATCATACTTCCTAATTCCACTTCGAAAGATCATGTTCTTCTACATGTTTTTGTGACCTTACCGGGAGCTATAGGTCTTAACTAGGCTCCGTTAACTATTAACTCATATGTTTTGTGATAACGAAGTTACGGTGTACACTTCCACGGGGTTTGATTTAATGAATCTTCCACTTTCTGGGTTTTCTCCACTCACTGGGTTCTCCGTGTCGCTCCTTTGGCGATGAGGGCGCTATTACGTCAGCCATCCCGCTGGTTTCCTCGTATCACACATAATAGGATTGGGACGGCATATCGACGATTGTTCTGCTGGCTTCTAGGAAGGGTAGACGAGGAGTATTGAGTTGAAGGATCTGCCCACGCTTTCACCAGAATTGGTCCGAATTGACCCTCCATGGGTGGCCCCTGATTCGATGACGTACTCCGGCAGATCGCACTGCGTTTTTCCCCGAAAGGGAGCCAGGAGGACACCCAATCCCAATAATTTGGGTAACGGGCTTCTCCGGTTCTCATAGATGTGCGGAAAGTTTTCGCATAAGCGAGACTAACGGCTTCTCATCTTACGTTGTTTGGGTAACCTAACTAATACGAGTACTTCGGGGAGGCGGAGGCCCAATTGAGGTCCTTTTGACCTCAGTCCGCTCATTGGTGTCGGCCTCGAAGGGGTTGTGGCTCGCTAACTTTCCCTTCCCTTTCCTTTTCCCTTTTTTCCCACTGCCACCCTGACTTGGTGATAAGCGAGAGCTTCCGGCCGAGCGGGAGGCAGTTACCCTGTGGGGAGACCCGAATCCTCTTCTGGATTCTAGGGCTCCGAAGTCACCTGACACTTTGAATCTGATGCTTTGATCCTTATTAGGATAGTATACGAAACATGTACCATCCTCAAGGTCGTGGAATACGACGGGTACCACAAAAAGCGGAAAGTGAAGCACTTGTAGAAGCGGAAGTCTTATCCTTTGATGGAATCGAAATAAATGAATATTACAAAACTACTATGCGTTTCAATGTTGTGTCGCTCAAACTCACGCATTTAAAACGACCAAAGCGATATTGAACACAAAAATAAAAAAAAGAAGCTTACTTGATTTCACCTTCTTTCGTGAAAACATCATATTTTTCAACTCAAAGCTGGTTACTCATTTTTTACGCCATGAATGCGAAAGTTGGTCATTTATTCGCTCATAAATTACGATGGAGAGTAATAGGTTTAAGCGGCTGAATATTTTCAGCTTTTTCATATTTCTGTTTGTATTTTTTTAAATTTTGGACCCAGCAAGGTTCTGAAATTTATTTTTAAAGAGATCCTCAACTGTGTCATCGGATTCTTGCCTTAGTTCAGTCGCAGAGTTCTTTCACCGCTAGGACATTTCCCTGTTTTTTCATGAAATCGAATATGTAGCTTATAAAAAAGCCCTTCGTCACAAATGTCTCGTTTCGTTTTTTTACACTTGAAACCCATCGCTGGGTATAGGTGTGAGACATTGAGAGTGTTTAGATTGCTATGAGATAATTACCCCGCCGAAATGTGCGATAATCGTTCGTGTGCATCTGTTCCCGCTAAGTGGCAGAGAGAGAGAGTGTGTGTGTGTGCGTGATAACGCATGTCGACTCACGTGCTTTGTTTCTCTGCATGTTTTTGCGAGAAGATTTGTAAATAGAACCCAATCTGCTTTGTGCGAATAATCTTTGCCTTGAAAACTTTTTAGGAGATTGTGGCTTAACATTAGAACTACATACGGCAGAACTTGACTGCATTTAGTGATGCCCACAACCTTAATCGACAATGAATTTTTCAAAATCTCTTCATTCTATAATAAATTTTCAATTTTAAATGTAAGCAATAAATGAGGGTCATTCTTACATTCAATAGAATATAATTACACCTCTTTGATAGAGCCCGTCTCTTCATCTATTTTGTTTGTAATTATCTTATAGGTCCGCTTATACGATGGTATTCAGAGCCACGAAGAGCCTTTTTATGATACTGTTAAAAGATTGGTCATTTTCGCATTTTTCGCATAAAAATAAGAAAATCGCGTAATCGCAAATGCTAATAATGAAAAACACAAGACCAAAACAACTTTAAATATAATGAGGAGACCCATCACCTCCAATAGATTCAGATTTAGTCAGAGCAGAAACATATATTAAGACATTTTTGTTAGAGAATGCAATATTTTTCTACTTCACGCTTCTCGTTGAATATTAAAAAGATCGAGTCCCATTCCATGAGCGGGGCCCACAAGTTGGGGCCACTTCAGTCGACTTCTTTCAGACTGTGGGGAAAGGAGCAAAAAAAACGGATGCATGTATGTTGTCTATTTGGCATTTGGCAATGTCATCTAGCATCTTCCATGCGTATCTCCTACACGGACGGTGTTCTAAGGGTGTTACTTTCTACTATAGTCTTCTCATTGCAGAACTCTACCCGTCTTTCACCCTAGGCATTTCTTTTGCCCAGCTCGAAACATCCAATACTATTTCCTTCTTTTCCCTCTCCTACCACTTCGTTCCAAGTCTCCCTTGATGATGAGGTAACGGATGCATAAGATAGGCGTAATTGGGCGCACACACGCCTTTAAACACTGGCGCGGGTTTCACCGCACCGAGTAAACAAGGCAAGCCCGAAGTAAATTTTTCTCGGGTTTCCATCCGGGTTAGGTACTCCATCTTCTTCTTTGCCGACGTTTCGATTAAATACTTTTTTATCGTCAACAGGGCCGTTAATCACGGAAAGATCCAAAAAGACTGATGCATGTACATATTCTATTTCGTATCTGGCAATATCACCTGGCATCTTCCATGTATACCTCTTACGCGGACGGTGGTCTAAGAGTGTTAGCTACTATCATATTCTTTTCATTTCAGAACTCTATCAGTCTTTCTCCCTCGGAATTTCTTTTGACCAGTCCGAAAAATCCCACAATATTTCCTTCTTTTCCCCCTTCCTTTCGATGAAAAACACTTTCATCGAAACGTCGTCAAAGAAGAAGATGGAGCACCTTATTCGGGCGGAAACCCGAAAAGACTTTACTTCAACCATTCGCCGGGAGAAAATTAAATCCTACGTAAGGCAAGTCGGGGCCCCGTGCAGAAACACCTGTCGCACTACCCCCGCGACGGCACTGCGACTCGGGACGGCCGTCTTCTCCCCATGTTCCGTTGTTTATCCGGCCCTTTCCACGAGAGTCTTTCCCTCTTAGATGGTCAGGCTTCGCGTAGGTGACTGCCACCAAGCTCTTAGCTATTGTCATACACAACCGTAATGCACGGCCCTTAAGACTTTCGGTAATCGTCGATATTGCCGAAAATGTCGTATCATCGCCAACTGTCGGCAACTGACGATTAGAAAGACGCCAAGACACTCTCTCACAATTCCTTTTGCCCGATTCAGGTGCTGCACCACGGCACCACGGCCGTCCACTGGGAGCCGGAGGGCGGCCGCGCCGCGCTCGTCTACCTGCGGCTGGAAAGGAGCTGCGCCACGCTGACGTGGAGCCGGCCCACGTGGAGCGGCCTCCGCGGGGGCTGCAGCGGCGTGGGCGGGGGCGTGATCGGCGTGGGGGGCGCCGGGGGCGGCGGAGGAATCGGGGGTGGCGGCGGGGGAGGCGTCGGGGGCGGGGGCGGCGGCGGGGGAGGCGGGTCCTCGTCATCCTCCTCGTCGTCCCCGGACTACACCCTGCAGGCGGACCCAGAGGAGGCTGTGTCCCCAGGACTCATGCTCAGGTGAGGAGGGACAAAATATATCATCAGATATTTCATGTGGCTTCTGGATTGCTGGCTTCCCATTTTGAGGACCTGGGTTCCACTCCCGGTCATCATCATCATCGTTCAATCCTAAGATTCGTTGTCAGCAGCCCTTCACTCTTCCCTATCCTATGCTACTTCCCTTACTTCCTGGAATCTCTTCCTATGTACCTTCCTGTTTATTTGGTCCATGAACTTATTCCTGGGTCATCCTCCGGAGACTTTTTCCTCTAGTTGACCATCAATTATGTTTTTCACAATCACATTGTTCCTCTGAGTGTATCCAATGCATAGTTTTTAAAGCTAGATGTTTTATCAGGTGAGTCTCATTTTATTGTTTCTAAATTTCATGTATATATAGTCAACTTTTAGTCAGCAGAAATAAAATGAAAATTATTAATTTATAAAGAAATAAGAAGAAATGTAAATGTTTCTTTTTTTGCTAAACTAATCCTCATTGCTGACTATTACACAGTCCGGAATGTATTCTCAGCTATATCCACCCCTAACTTTCATGTGTTTGGGTTATGTGTTAGAGAGAATGAGAATCCATGTATATTAATTTTGAACACTTTGAACACCTCAGACTGTCAGCCGATGGCGCACCAACATCTCCACCTCCATCTCTCGATGAGGGCTTCCTGGACTTACCAGCGGTTAAGGAGGTTGTGCTAGGAGGAGGCCGGGAGAGGGGAGCAGAGGCTGCAGCAGCTGCCAGGAGGTTTGGACTGGAGAGGCGTCCTGGAGAGGAAACTGCCCTCGCCATAGTTTATGGGGCCAACCTGAGTGACAATAGGGCACTATTCTTCCTGTGTCCACCAACACTGTGTGGGTAAGTACTATTCTGAGAATGTGGAGAATCCATTAAAATATTTAGTCTGTAACTCCTCTGAAAAACTAATATCTGATTTGGAAGTGGTCTGTTACTAGTCTGGAGTTAAAACATTCTGAGATATCTTTAAAATCCAGACTTGTTTGGTCTTTGGTCTTTCAAAGTATTTGAAGACCAAATATTTTTATGGAAAAACCTAGGATGATTTCTAGGATAAAAGTTCAAATTTCACAATTCTATTTGAACTAGTTTTTTTCAAAATAGTAGAACTCTATCATAGGATCATTTTAACAGGAAATTGAAATATTTTTCTAAGTTCTAGAATTTCACAATTCCAATGGTAACTAACATATTCATGATGATGTTACTCTGCCATATGTAGAAACAGGTATAAAAGGAACACAGAATGGCCTAACTTATATTTTCTCATTGTATACATTTACTTCTGGCGTGAAAGTAAGCCATGAATAATTTTCAAAGCCTAAATCTAAAACTAATACCATTAGAGCCAAGTCTGTGTGCTCCTAATTTACAATCAACCATTAATTTTAATTAACCATTAAGTAATCAACCATTGAAGGTGTCGAGTTTTGACAGAGAAATAATTCAGTAATTACAAATAAATACATCATTCAGGCATCACCCCCAATGCAGGTATACATGGAAGAAGCAAAGAGACAGATAGGTTCTAGATAGATTATATTATGGCCAGGTACAGATTCAGGAATAGTGCTAAAAACTTACAGATCTACATTTCCAGGAGTTGATGCAGACCACAACTTACTAGTGATGAAATGACAATTAAACTCAAGAAAATAAGAAGGGGTATGATGGCATGAAAGAGGAATATGAAGGCCTGAACTTGGGCAGTGTAGGAGAAGTATCGAGAGCAGGTTAATAAAAGAATGGACACACATTGTGGATTGGGATCAGGAGAAGATGATGGGGAAAGTTTGAAAAAAGGTCTTGTACAGGCAGTGGCTACTACAGCAGGCAAAATAAGTGTAGCTAATATTAGAAAACTATAGGTCACAGAGGGAATGATGATGGAGATGTAGGAGAGAAGGAAATGAAAGAGCATAAACTCAGAGCATGGCAAGAGGAAATACCGGGAATTCAACAACAGGCTCTGAAGCAAAAATAGGATACCAAGAGAAGCATGGTGGAGAGAACAGATCACTCTCTAAGAAAGATTTCAAAAGGAGGGAAAATCAGATGCTGCGTATGCATAGGAAAGTATAGAAATTGAGGGGCAGTAGCAAGGGAAGAGGAATTACAGCAATGACAGACAAAACAATGTGCCTTTTTGTGCAAAATGTGCAAAATGTGAAAATGTGCGATGTGCAAAATTTTCTTATGTGCCCATCCATTTCTCTCTTGGTCTTCCTTTAATCCCAACTCCTTCTATCTGGTTTAGCTTCCAGCACTTCCTTGAGAATTAAATGCTGACTGGTTACATAACTTTACAGTATTTGCCAAATCTATAACTTGCTCATTATTTGTTTAATAAATATCTGATTCAAAATTACACGAGGAATAAGGACAATATGTGCCTTCCTAAAAATGTAATCAATTAACTAAGAATGTATGTATTTTGGAAAGAGCCCTAATATTTTAACATTTTTTTCCAGTATGTGGTATTCTGGACTCAGTAGAGTGGTGCGAGGACTCAAGCGTCAGTTACAACTTTCAGACAGAAGAATGCTCTGGCTCAAAGAACAATACTTGCAGCTTTACTTTGAAGAGAACTGTTGTGGTCCAAATACAGCTGAAGCAATACGAGTGAGTATAATGGAAAATCCTACACTTGGCTTCTTGATTTTTCATATATGTATATGAATTTGAATAAAATCAATCAGTCCATTCTTTGATTTTCTGACACTACATCCAGAGCCTTGAATGCACAGCTCTGTTAGCAAAAAGACCCATTATGCTATAAATAACTGTTATCTCCTTCTTGCATTATCTAACTTTTTTTCATACATCAACATTCCCTGAATTATTTTGGTCAAACTTAAACTGTATTGCATTGACTCATTATGTAATTTTCAACAATTTTTTCTCATTGTCAGTATGTATGATATAGGTTTCAACCTATTTTTGTCATCATGGGATACTGCTCCACAGCAACTAATTCTATTCATTCATTCATTCATTTATTCAGTTTTTTCTTCTTTCTCCCTTGTTGACTTCTATATCTCTCTAATTTCTCTCCCCACTGTTGTCACATCCATTGATACACCTCACTTGTTAGCCAAAGAAGTCATAAGACAACTTTTTAACTTTCATCAGCAAAATTTCATGTCAGATGGTCAATCATGCTATTTGGAACAACTTGCAATATTGATTTTTCATTTGATATTATATGTTTTCTTCAGATTCATTCAGTTTTCTTCAGTGATAATGATGTAATTCTTGTTCTCCTTTGTGAAGTGAAAGAAACTAGCTCCAAAGTCGAATTCAGCTTATTCTTCAACTGCCATAAAATTCCACTTAGTGTGAGCAAAGACTGCTAATAACATGTTATGTAATTTTTTGTTTTAATTATATATGTAATATACACATGCACATGCATTTTAAATATATAATTAATTTACATATTAATTATTATTGCGTATATATAATTGATTTATGTATTTAATACATATTTATTCTACCATGAAGAGAAAAATTTTCAAATATTTTATATTTATTTGGAAATGAAATGGTGAAAATTATGCCTTTTGATTTCATTCATAAGGTATTTAAAATAAAAAATATATATAAATATATACCAAGGTAAAAATATTTGGCCATTAACTTCACTGAAACTGGTCTGTAACTGCCCTGTATGACCACTTTCTTATTTGGAGGTGGTCTGTAACTGTATTGAACTGGTATGGATTTTAAAGATTTTTCAAATCAAGACTAGTAAAAGACCACTTCTAGATCAGATATTAGTCTTTCAGAGCAATCACATATCAGTTTCATATCAGTTACAGACAAAATATTTTTACCTGGGTATATCCTATAAAAAGCCAGTTGATATGTATGCCTACTAGTTGGCAGAATGTTTTGCATTTTCACCTTTGGCCAATAGTTTGGCCCACTGGCAGTAAAAGGGTCCATTCACAATTTGCCTTGCAATAGTTGATAGTGCAGCATTTTGGTGTAATGCACTCCGAGCAGTGGCGACAATATTGAATTAAAAGTACACCATCACTGATATCTAATCCATCCCATAGTAATTGAATTTTCTCCAGTTCATGCACATACAACTCATATTTTTCAGATATTTGGTGGTAGAGACTGGACTTTGGCGAGTAATGTTGGAGGATCATCACCACCTGACAATGGTACATTAAGGCGAGGAGCATCGGTCAAGTTCAAGAAGAAGAAATCAATTGGAAACATCCAGGCACTGAAGGTAAATTTTAATGGTCTGCCTATCCAGTGAAATCCCAACATTAAACCAATTTCTCCTTCTTATCTTCAAGAAATTAATCACAATCTCCCGATTGAATCTACTGGTTGGCTATCTACATCTGATGATGGTGATTTTTTTAATGAGGGGCAAGCTGATAAAATTGCAGTTTACTCCTCTGAAATTTTGCCATTCTCTTTCTGAATCATTGAATCATGAGTCTGGGCTATAAGTTGATGTTGTACTGAGAGGAATTACAGACCTCAGGTAAAAATATTTGGTCTTCAAGTGCTCTGAAACTGGTCTGTGACTGCTCAGATTGACTACCTAATATCTGTGGTCTATTATTGGACTGAATTTGAAACATCTTAAAAATTCAGACCAGTTCAATTACAGATAACTTCCAGATCAGATATTTAGAGAAAGCCATTCTGAAAATTACCATGGTAATTTTCGAAAATCACCAAGTATTTTTTGTAATTTATCGCAGCTCCTGAAAATTACCATAATTTTCAATAATATTCACTTCCGTCTCAGATATTTTTCATACTGTTATAGTACAAACGTATAATTTTAAGTCAAGTCATGCATTAAATACAATCTTTATTGTTAATTAAGGCATGTTCAACTCATTCGTGGAATATTTTACTTATGGAATATTTGTGGGGATATCATTTTCATTGGTTCATTCATTCATTCATTGGTTTGAATGAAAATTTCTCATACCAAAAAAAGAATGCTGAATTACGAGTTGGCTGCTGTGTTTGTTATTAAATTTTCTTTATTTCTAATGCATTAACATAGCAATAACAATGGTTTTAATGTCTTTAACCCAAAGTTATTGCTATTGGCTTTCCTATTAAATCCTCTAATAGGTATTCATTGCAGAAAATTGAAAATTACTGAAAAATTACGGAAACTTTCAAAAATGACCATAATTCACCATGGTAAATCTATTATCTTTCATTTGCTTCTCTAGCCAGGCCTGATGCTCACATTCAATGGAGCCGCTCGTAATATTTCCTCTATGTTTTATGTCACACTCAGCAGTTACATAAGTATATTTATGTGCATGAATTAAGGAAGAGTCCCCCAATGACATAGTGCTAGGTGGATGTGCCATGTTGACTATATGTAACTATAACAAGGTTAAAATGAGTGGCACAGTGGTATCCGGTTTGGAATACTTTATTCCAGACATAATACAACGAACTCGCACAACCGACACGTACAACAGCTGACTGGCTACAGGACAGACTAGCATTGCTAGCATGCCTTGGCCCCGACACACCGTCCACTAAATGCTAGTCACTTGTTTAGGCCACACGGTTGTATGAGAAATTGTGGATCCCATTACAACAGTAACAGAGGGATTTCATTATGCCATTGAGGATTCACTAAGTCACCATTCATAACTGATTGTTTTTTTCCATGCTTGAAATAGCATTTGAGAATAGTTTCTGTGAATTTCCATTCCCATAGTGTCCATCAATCATGTAAAACCAACAATTTTGCTCGTACAAATGTATGCTGTTAGTATTGACAGATTTAAGGAAGGTTTACATAAAAAAAGATTACCTCATCAGCTTCTACATTTACATTTACATTAAAGATTTTACAGCTTCTAGCCCTCTACCTCCATATATGAATTCCATATTCAGCTCAGTATATGCCCTGCCTTTCTTCATCAATGTAGACCTGTTTCTGAAGGACCATCAAGAAATAAGAGAATGGGTAGAGACATCTCATAAAAACAACAATAATTCTTTATTGAATAGCCCTGTTAGATTGTGACACAAGGCCAAGATCATGAATTCTCATCCATTAATCAGTCCTTTTGCTGATTCAATTCCCCCAATCCTCCAACTACTCCACCCATTTTCCTCCTGAATATGACATAAGTGATCAAATTGTCCTCCTGGCTCCATTTCTGCCCTTCCCTTTTCATTCCAGAGAATCTCATTAATTTAGCTTTTTATGATAGACCTTAATTCTATATTTCTCTCTCTTATATTCAAATGTGGTCTGACTTATTTTTGCAGAATTTATCATATGCTCACCCATGTGATTACCATCATCAAATAGTTGAGGTCATCATATGTAGTCCTTTTATTTATTCCATATTTATTCCATATTCCATATATTTAGTCCATATTTCCTCAAATCCCAGATTAAGTAGGTGCAACGATTATTCCCATTTTCTCCAAGGAGCTGAGCATAAAGCAGCATGAGGCCCTATCAACATTGGCAATGGTTGGAGGAGCTGGAGGAGATCCGAGCCCACGCAGGCCAACAATCACGGGCATCACGACTGGGACCAAGATTCCCTACCCGCCAAGGTCCCGTTCTGCCTCGAGTGACATCATCATCGGCGTGAGTCCAAGGGGCTCGGCAGACGACCTTGACAGACTCTCATCATCACCCGTCCACCATCTGCTCCAGCAGCACAACCTCCTTCTGGCCACTTCGCCTTCTTCCACCACCCCCATCATGGCTTCCATACTCCACAGGTGATAAACGACAGAATATCATATCTAATAGAGACTATCATACATATCCTCAAATCCCACATATCTTGAAAATACCTCCTATCTACCTCCGAAGTGGTAGTTTATGGCCATATACTTTATATTATTTATCCTTCAAATTATGTAAACAATTTTGCAACATTTGAATCCTGCAAATCTTAGCCCAAAGAACTATATTCAGTTTCAGTCATTTTTTCCCTCCTGGAAAAGCACAGATGTGTTTTCTAATTATTAAAACACTCAGTCCCCATTCATAAAAGATGGTCTCTTCTTTTGGAATTCCCAACAATTAGGTTTTAAAGTACCAATAATTTCTCTTATTTGCCGGAGAACTCCTCAGGGTTAATGCTAGCTGCTAGGTTGATGTGTGGAGCATGCATGAACTATTTTGTTCTGGAAACTTAAAGAACAAGAAAATATCATGTGTAAATTTTATGAAAATGCTAGCAGTGATGTTTTAGTAAAGTATGGGCTTGTAATAGAATGAGTGAAAAACTCCCAGAACCTACACTTTCAACTCTTTTGGAGTTGGAATTTTTTTCTTTATTTCATGTTCAAATATAATGACTGTTATAATCAGCATATATGTATTTCCTTGCTAAAATATAAATGTTGAAAATACCCCTTATTTAAAAGTATATGCTAATGCTAATAATGAATGTCAATGTCACATTTTGATGATGTGAAGTGCTGGTAAAACTGAGTTCCATGTATTCCTGGGGTACAACAAAATCTTCCCCAGGATTCTATGAATTGTTGTCTTTATCATTAATACAATGGTGGAATGTCATAGTTTCACATTAAACCTATTTGTACAAAGCATATGATGCATGTGATGTAGAAATTGAGTCTTAAAATTTGTGTATTTCAAATGAAGAAACCATGTAAATTCTCTTTCTCTAAGTCAACTTTATTCCTATCCTTTTAGGGAGAGGTCTAGGACAGGAATGACATCCATCCCAAGCTCGGGAATATTGGCAGAACCTCAACAGGCCAGACATCTCAGGGCCGGTTCAATCACTCAGGAGACCCAGCTAGATTTTGCAGATTTTGTTTCACTCTTCAGATCATTTAGGTGAGTCACAAGGATAATGTCAGAATTCAAAGAGAAAGGTTAATGGTTTTAGTTTATAGTGAGAAATAAGAATAACAGGGGAAGACCAAACTATTTGTATACTTTGTATACAAATGAATAATTTGGCCCTTAATTTTTCTGCAAACAATTATATTTTTCAATTATCCCACGAATATTTCACTCATAGGCTTTTCTATTCTGGGCAACATGGAATACATGGGAATGCTGGGTATCTGGCAGGATCAACATTTTTCATTTTGATTTCTTAAAGTTGACAATTTATGCATGTATATAGAATGAACTTAGTTTTCAACTTTGCTAAATTAGCACAATTGTACCTAATTCATCCATTCATTTAAGTTATCTACTGGTAAAAAGTTGGTTTAAATGGAAGTCAGAAAATATCCTCCAGATTTTCAAAATGCAGAATTCTATCTACCGCCAGTATCTCTTTCTTCATCTCAGCGTACATCCTAGCATTCTTCATCCCATCCATAAAACCTGTTCTCATTCTCCCCTTTTTTGCTTGCCCAACATCCTTCCCTCCATCAAGGTCTCGAGCAAATCATCACCTCTCATTACCTGTTCCAATAATCCACTCTATCTTTCCCTAACCTCATCAAGAAGTTTGATCCTTTCCTTTCCAACCGTGCCAATCATTTCCTTATTTGTCTTCCCTTTGGTTCACTGCACCCTCTCTATTCTCCTCCACATGCACTTCTTGAATGCTCGCAATGCATTTTCATCCCTAGAGATTGGTAAATTACTATAATTTTCATTTGAGGTAAATTATCATCGTAAATTATGGTAATATTTGAAAATTACCCTAATTTTTAATTTTATATAGGTAACTAATAGCTAATAGACAAAGCCAATAGCATTATCAAGGAGTTAATGCCATTAAAATCGTTACTATTGCTATATTAATGTATTAGAAATAAAGAAAATTCAAAAACAACTATGGCATCCCACACACATTTCAGCATTCTTTTGTATGGTATGAGAAATCTTTGCTCAAACCATTAAAACGATAGCCCCATTAATATTTAACAAGTAAAAATACTCTACTAATGAGTTGTAATAATTTATAAATAGATTGTAAGAAATATATGAAGTCTTGGATTAAAATAATATGTACAGAATATATTGATATGAAAAATATCTGAGAGGGAGGTGAATATTACTGAAAATTATGGTAATTTTCAAGGGTTGTGGTAAATTACGTAAAATACCACAATAATTTCCAAAAATTACCATGGTAATTTTTAGAGTTGCCCATCTTTACTCATCCTCCTTTCTCATGAGTCCACAGTTTTACCCCATGCTACACTGCACTCCATATCAAAGTCTTCCCCAGTCTCTTCTTTATACTCCTACCCAAAGTTACCATCAGCAGCTCTCAACTAGAACTAAATGTGTCCTTTGCTAAAGCAGTTATCCTCCGGGTTTCTTTACTCAAGTGTTTATTTTCTTCTGGTGTACTGCCCATGTAAATAAAATGCTCTACTAGCTCAATTTTATGGCCTCATACTTAAAGACCAACCTTGCTTACTTTGTTCTAGAGAAACTCATCACTTTTATTTTCTTATGATTGAGCTCCATTCCATATTTCCCACTCTGAATTTGAAGAAGTAATTAGAAGAAGTAGTAAGAAGTATGTAACAAAGCTTGCAGTCCCTTTGATGACTGATTAACCATTGACTGGTTATCCCTGAATCCTTCATCTTTATCCATCTTTATGAAACCATCTTTATCAGCTGGCTCCCAATTTTTTCACAATTCTCTGTAACTCTTCCCATGCCTCTCTTACCTCATGGAAAATAAAATCAACGTACTTGAGGAAGAAGATAAAATTTTTCCTGTTTTTTAATGCATTGATTTATCTCTTGCAGTTTAAGAGCAAGAAAAGATCTACGTGACCTCTTTGATCAGCTAGCCATAACATGCCGTAGCATGTCAGACAGCTCACTGAATGATGGTCCAAGCAGTCAGAAGAGCTCTCCTGAGCATGGAATAACTGGTAGAAACTCCATTACGCAGCACATGACTGTTCCCCCACAGAGAATAGGTAAGAATATTTAATAGCAGAGCTGAGGAATTTGAGTGAATATTATTTAATCATATATCATGAGAGCCACATTTCCTCTGAATCTTCAGACCAAAATCATATGTCCTGCTGTCTTTGTTGCCATTCTGATGTCATTAATGAAATGACTGAATATTATGTTGCACATAATCATGATTAATTAATAAAATATACCCTTAATATATATGACCGTTATATACTAGTGAAAAATTGTAAATTGAACTGACCAGAGCAAGTTTGATAGGATCTTGGTTCTCAATGCTGACAATTTTTCTTTATTTCTTGAAAGGTTTGCTCACAAGAAATAGTTCCCTAGACTTAGCAACAGAAGATAACTTCAAAGGAGGACCTGGTTTGGCAGCTTTAAAGAAGAAGAAGATTTTTGATGCTATTGCAGCAGCAAGTATTGTTTCCAATTGTGCGGGTATTGACACATCTAGATCTCAGGTAAGACAGAGTCACTGCCATAAGTTAGTAGCATAGCTTAGTGTATCAGGTTTTTCTAATCAACGCGGAATGAGAATTTTGCTCAAAATTAATTTTTTCTAGGTTATTACTACATCAACATTCTGGAAGTTTTTAGAAACAAGGCAAATGGAGCATCACTCAGAGGATGAAGTTAAAGCTATAATACAGGTAAAATTGTATACTTTTGTACATGCTCGTACCCAATTTCAATCACAAAGTTAACTATAGCACTTTATTAATTAATTGAAATAAAATTAGAAAGGGAAGGTGGAAAAGACATTACCATTTTCTCCATTTAGCCAATATATGATTATAAGTTAATAAATACAATCCTTATGTTCCAAATACATAACTCTTTGCATTATCTTAACACATTGCCTCTTCTTTATTCCACAGAGGCATGAGCCTGATGCATGGCTGAGGTCACAAGGGTGCCTTTCATTTGAGGGCTTTGCTCGATTTCTCATGGACAAGGACAACTATGCATTCCCTTGTGAACGCATGGCCCCTGACGATGATGAAATGGACCAGCCTATGTCCCATTACTATATTGCATCTTCCCATAACACTTACCTGACCGGCCATCAGTTGAAGGGAGAGTCCTCAGTTGAACTGTACAGCCAGGTAAATTTATGTGCCATTAATTCTAGTTGAGAAATGCATCCTTACTGCCAAAAACTCTCACTTATAAAGCTTAACCTGAACTTAGCAAGCACCTCTACTTGCAACTCCTTATAGGAATTTTTTGTAAGTAGCAATAATCATTGATTGCTCACTACCACCATGTTTTAGTATTTTCTGTTTAATGAAATATGTAGCTCACCAATGCCACCTGTAGCACACAATCTCTTCAGAGGCAAGCTGAAAAAATGGGGAACTAAAGTTTCCGTGAAGGCTTCTGCAAAGTCTTTGTGATGAAGAGGATGGTTTTCCAGGTGTTCTTCTTGGTTTATTTATTCTTGAGAACAATATTTCGCCAGCGTTCCAGTTGGCTTCTTCAGGTCTGCTGAAGTTCCGATGGTGGGTTTGGTCTGTCCTTTCATGTTACTCCGTTTTTGCGCCTTTGAGTAGATGTGTGTTGTGATTGGTCCATTCTGCTGAAGAGCTGTTTCCATGCAGAGGCAAGAGTATAGCTGTCCTCTCAGTTTTTTGGCCTTTTTGCTATTTCTATTGCTAATCGTATGACTCGAGGGAAATAGCGGGCATTTTATATCAGTAATGTGGTGTTGTCGAAATCAATGTTATGTGTGGCTCACTCCACTGATGCTCTGTGACCTGGAAGACATATTTGGAGGAATATATGAAATTAAGTGCAGCTGCAGCCACTCTTGCATTAGCCAGATGTCAAGAACACTGAAATGCCGGCTCCAAGAGCATAAGAGGGCAGTGAAAAATAGACAACTCTGCCAGTCAGCAGTCGCAGAGCATCAGCGGAGTAATCCCACTCACATTGATTTTGGAAACATATATTATTGACAAAGATGCCCACCATTTCCTTAGAGTGATATGTGAAGCAAGAGAAATAGCGTAAATGTCAAAAAATTTCAACCAAGAGGACGGCTATACTCTTGCCACTGCATGGAAATAGCTCTTCAGCAGAATGATGATACACCTTTACCCAAAGGTGTGAAAACGAAGTAACAGAAAAGGAGGAACAAAACCCAGCATCAGGACTTCAGTGGACCTGAAGAAGCCAGCTGCAGCTGGTATGCAGGCGAAATATTGTCCTTAAAAATGGATAAACGTGGAAGAGCACCCGGAAATCCATTCTCTTCAAATGAGGAACTACATGTGGATTTCCTTCCTACCATCAAGTGTAGCTTGTAATGTGAGGTGGCCTGCTAGGAACTGAAAAGTAATTTTATGCTGTTTCATTTTGTATGGTTCAATAGCCTGTGGGTGTCATTATCATCATACATTCGTGGGAAGCACCTTATAAGCTGACCAAAGCAGTTCGGTAATAGATTCCAAATAAATAACAAATATTATTCTTCATTAAATTAATGGAATGTCTATCAGTTGATCTAATACATTTCATCCAGTATATGCCAGAATTAGTATGTACATATGAGAGTGTTCAAAATTTACGAAGTAAAAATCACTCGCCTTTTCCAGGATTTGAACCCAGAACCCAAAAGACTTGTGCTCTCCCAATTTAAGGTTTTTTCTAAATGGTTATAAATTAATTTTCTTCGTATCCAGAATTGCTTAGGGTACATGTAGTTCTATGAACCAGAAAATAAATGACCTTTAATGAATGTAAAAAATATTGACTTGAATGTATTTGTGAAATATGTATGCAAGATATGTATTTTTCTGTATTTTTATGTATCTGAAACGGCATGCGATAAATGATGAGCTTACTGGCTAATGCAAGAGTTCATGGAAATGATATCTATCCTTATTAGAAGCAAAAATTTTGTGGAAACACATTTCGATATTCTGAAAAAGAGAAGCATTTCTAAAAATGATTATTTTTTCACAACCATAATTATTTAGGAAAATGAATTGACAGCTGAGAGGCAGGCCTGAATATTGTATTTATGGGCATTAAGAAAGTTACTCAGCATGCTAATTTCTTAGAAACAACTAGGATGTGGTAAGCATGGCCTCTTGGAAAGTCAGCCACTCCCAGACCTCCATTGAGCATACTTGGTGAAATTTCTTGCTGCAATGCAGAACCTGCATTGCTTTCACAGCATTCACAGCAACACAGGATCAACCCCAAATAAGCTTTGTAAACTATCATCAAGAAACAAAGGATAGGAGAAATAAAAAGGGAAAAATCTGATAGGTAAGGAGACTCATGAACTCCATCTGAGGATATATGAACTGACCCAACATTAGCCATGATTACAACAGGAGAATCAGACATTGAAACATTGGCAGCTGCTGCTCTTCATCACTGTTGTTTGCAGGGAAAACACCTCCTTCATTGGCTTCAAACTGTTACAAACTTTCTGAAATTCAACAGCCCCCACAAATTTTGGATGCACATGTCCGTTACCAAGATATGGGAAAAGGATATTAGACATCTCAAAAATATTTCTTCATCTATGAGTGAGAAGATCTCATGGTGATTTGAATGAAACCTTATTAGTGAATGAATTCCAATATCAGTGACTGTCTCATTTCAGGTGCTATTAACAGGCTGTCGATGTGTTGAATTGGACTGCTGGGATGGAGATGATGGCACTCCTTTAATATACCATGGTCACACCTTTACCACTAAGATTCCCTTCCGATCAGTTGTTGAAGCTATCAATCGATCAGCGTTTGTTACTTCCCCTTATCCTGTTATTCTGTCAATTGAAAATCATTGTTCCATCCAGCAGCAGGCTAGAATGGCTCACATTTTTCAGGTAAGTCTATGGACTTTATTTCTTTATTGTATCAATGAAAACTTAGGAGTGCTAACCAAGAAACATGGTAGCTAGTAATTTTGCAATAAGACTTCTTTTATGGGTTTATGAAATACTGAACTTGAAAGGTAGCTTTATTATACTAATGAATTCAGTTATTGAAAATCTTTGGAATATAGAGTTTGACCTCAATTATATAATGAGAAGAATTCCTATTTGTTTCTTTTTCCTTTTGTATGGAGAATTTCTCTTTGTTTTTCAACCAATTTTGTTTCTTCGTGATTTCATTTTTTTATATGTAAAATGTTGTGGTGGGAATGCCAATTATCATGTATTTCCTGAGACCACAGAATTTCCTAGGAAATTCTCAAGAAACCAAATGTCTCAAGGGTCTGTGTCGGAAAAAATATATTGGTATGCAAGCAATCGACACAAGCATCTCACTTTCAGGGGTTATATATGTACATGATATGAATATCATCTAAACCTCAGGATAGAGGCTAAATTTTAAGCATCAAATACTTCGGTGTAGGTAATGTCAGAATGGTTGTTTGTTTGCTGATATTTCAATGGTATAACAGTTGTTGCAGCTAGTCCCAAGAATATCAGTCAATGATGCACTTTTATCTGTCTTATTTCAGTCAGTCTTTGGAGAAAAACTTGTGTCCAACTTCCTCTTTGAGGCTGACCTAAGTGATGAACCGAGATTGCCCTCCCCTTATCAGCTGAAAGGTCGAATCCTGATCAAGAACAAAAGGTTGATGGCAGAGGTTCCTCCACAACACCTCCCACTTCCTCCTCTTCCGTCAATGTCAGCCACACTCTCTTCAGCACCACTGAGGGCAGCAGCCACCATTCCACCAGCTGGGAGAGGCCACGGACACCCAGCAGCAAGTGCAACAAGCGGAGCAACTCAGGGCGGGACTGGTGCAGGGAGAGCATCGAGCATCATCAGCAATGCTAGCGGAGGGTCCGTAAATGATGATTTCAGCGATGATGATGATGATGATGACGACGATGATGATGAAAATTTGGGTGAAGGTGGGTTATTCTGGTTGTTTTCCCTCAGCTATGATAGCACAATGATGAACGAAGTAAGTGGAATTCCACACAATTTCTTATTTAACAAAAAGAGAACGTGATATGCTCAGGCTTAGCTCAGTGAAAATTCACTCAACATTTTTTTTCAATCAACAAATGAATATTTTGTGGATATTAATTAGTTATTTTGAAGATTCAACTGAAAATAGAACTCTTGGCAGTTTTCCAGTTTTCCAACGAGATTTTCCAATGATACAATGGATTACAATGTTTTGCATAATTTTGATACTGATGTAAAACATCGAAACAGGTTGCATGAAATATTTCTCTGAGGAAAAGTCCAAAGATCTTTCTTGATGTATAATTTAGACCACAACAGTCCCGAGGGAATATTATTTAACTTTTTACACGTTACATGACTGGTTTCAATGAGAATGATTGGGTAGGTGTGGTAGCTAATGTACTGGCTTCCATTCGCAAGGACCCAGGTTCTAATCCTAGTCATGACTGAGATATTTCATAGAAATCTGGTCCCTTACTTCTGTGCTGAGTGGAGAGCATTGAAAGGGCAGTACTTCATTTATCAGATGAGATCTTTAACTTTGGATGCCTCAGCATTTTAATTTTATCGTAAACTTATACCAAAGATGGGTTTCTCTCCACCCTTCTCCCATTCCACACATCATCTTTCCCTTACCAATGTACCCAATTGCCGTCAGTGGTACAAATGAACTCTGATGTTGGCTAAATTTCCCTATATATTTAACCAATGATATCACTTCTACAATAATCATGAGTCAAACTCTGGAAGTATACTCATACATATTATAAAGAGTACAGCAGAAGTACTTCATGGTGTCCCGTGGCTATTATTGAGTGAAGTAATCGCATAATCCTCCAAATCTGCATCATTTGGCTTGAGACCAACCAATCCCATAATATCCTCTATTCCCCTTGAACAGAGGCTTCAGTTCAATTTTATCACCACCATTAAAAATCTGAGTACAGCTTTCAAATCATTATCAGTGAGTGGCAAATTCAGAATACAAAGAGAGGACGACTGCCTAGATTCTTGACTTTTTCAAGTGCAAATTATAAAAGTATCTCATTTTACATTTAAAACTATAAATAAGGTAATAATCCAGGTGAATACATTGCAATTTCCCACCAAACAGTGAATCTAATTATTTTCTCTTTGTCGTTATCAGTGAGTGACCGATTCCGAATACAATGAGAGGATGACTGCCTAGATTCTTGACTTTTTTCTAGTGCAAATTTTTAAATTATCTCATATTTACATTTAAAACACAATTGAAGCCAATAATCCAAGAGAATACATTGCAATTCCCTACCAAACAGTAAATATTATTATTTTCTCTTTTTTGTTACAGATAAAATGGTGGGACTTATATCCGAAGGGAAGGGGTCAGGAGGAGCCTCTGGGAGTGCATCATCTGGAGTTCAAAGCACCGTTCCCCGCACCGACTCATCCTCCAGCCACGAAAGTGGGGCAAAGCACTCCAAATCTTCCCACTCGTCATCAAAACAGCAGACAAGTCACCATGCCGAATCCCACACGACAACGCTGACCCACGGCAGCACCGCCGCACCTCCACCTCCAGCGTCGACCGCACCAGCCCGAACCGCACGAGATATCGAGTGGAGCTGCGAAGATGATTCGCCGACGCCCCTAAAACCGAAGAAGCAGAGCAGCCAGATCGCTAGGGAACTGTCCGACATGGTCATCTACGTTCAAGCCATAAAATTCCGAGGCCTAAACACCATCTCACCGAGCAGTTCCGTGAGGAGCCGCCGTCCACCGCAGACGATGGGTTCGGTGACCGGGTCATCCGCGTCAGCCATTGTCGCCCCAAGTGCCCCGGGTACTCCGACCACGACGGGAGCGGGAGGCGCCGGCTCCGGACACATCCCCGGAGTGGCCTCTCTAGCCCTTTCCACCACAACAGGCACGTCTCCGGTGGCCATGCCCGCACCCGGCTCGAACCTCACGGTCGGCGGTGGTCAGGCGCCGTGCGTACCGCCGGAAATGGCCGGGAAGAGACCGAACATCAATCATCCTTGCTACCAGTGCTCCTCGCTGAACGAAAACACGGCCAAGAAGCTGTGCCGGAAACAACCCTTGGCCCTGCTGGCTCACACGGAGACGCAGCTGGTCAGGACTTACCCGGCTGGCATGCGGATAGACTCCTCCAACTTCAATCCCACCATCTTCTGGGCATTCGGCATACAGATGGTGGCACTCAACTACCAGACGGAAGACCCGGCGCTGCACCTGAACGCGGCCATGTTCGAGCAGAACGGCCGATGCGGCTATGTGAGAAAGCCATCTGTGATGTGGGACAGGGGACACATGATGTATCGTCGATTCAACCCGTGGGATAAAGAGTTCGATGGCTTGCACGCGGCCACCTTGTCTCTGACCATCCTCTCCGGACAATTTGTGTGCCCTGGAAATCTTTCGGCTTCCGTGTGCGTGGAGGTGGAACTAGTGGGATTACCAGCAGATTGTAACAAGCAGAGAACTCGGGTCGTGCACAGGAATGCTTTGAATCCAATCTGGAGCAGTGACCCTTTGCTTTTTCGTGTGTCTTTCCGCCACCTTGCTTTCCTCCGTCTGAGCGTCTTGGATGCACAGACCGGGCACACTCACGCACAACGTGTTTTACCCCTCAACTGCCTACGCCCTGGTTATCGCCACGTCAGACTTCGTTCCCCGCTCAATGCCCCTCTGCATCTTTCTACACTCTTCGTTTATTCCCGCCTCGAAGAAGAATCCCTCGATTTCTCCACCACTGGGCCAGGCGTGGACACAACCTTCACGCAGGGAACTGAAGTGACCGCGGCTGTAGACAAGGGGTTGAAGGAGAATGGGGACGCAAAAAGACCGCACATCCCCATGATGGACGCCGCCGAAACCGGCACCGAGTTGAGCCTGACCGCTCCCGTGGGACCCATGCCCTCCACACCCCTGCCCGCACCCACCATAAAGCGCCGCATGTTCTTCCTGATGGTCTACGGCGTGGTCGCAGAGGAACCGTACACCATCCTAAAAATCACGCAGGAAAGCACCACCAAGGACGTAGTGGCTTCGGCCCTAGCCAAGGCGGGGATTGGATCCGAGAGAATCAGGGACTTCCTCCTGGTCGAGGAGGTGGCGAGGGGCTGGGAGGCCAGGGACCGCGGACTTCCCCCGGCGCAGAGGGTGCTAGATCCAGCAGAAAGGCCGCTGGAAGCTCAGGCTGCTTGGACCGGCGAGGGCCGATTCCTGCTCAAGCGAGTGGGCGACGACCCGAGCAGCCGAGCCTGGCTGTCTTCCATTCGAAGCAGCGGCGTGGGACGGCGCCGGGGCGGGGCGACGTCGGCGGTGGATCGTCTGCACCGCAGGAACAACAACGCGGACGGCGTCGAAGAAGTCGAGGACGGGGACGGCTGTGACGGCGGGGGCATACACTCTTGGGAGGAGCACGATAACTTCCTGGTCTGCGTCTACAACGTGTCGCCTGAGATCCCTTACGCCATACTGAAGGTGCCACTCGGGGCGTCGGCGCAGGACGTCCTGGCTCAGGCCCTCGTGAAAGCCCGTCGGATGGAGGACCCCGCCAGGTTCGTCCTCGTGGAGGAGCTGGAGTGGGGCGGGAGCAGCGGGACCGGAGGAGCAGACTCCACCTCGGGTGCCTTGTCCGGGACTTCCTCCGGGCGCAGGAGAACGCGCCAGCAGAGGATCCTGGACGACGACGAGAACGTTTACGCCACGCAGGCGAACTGGCGAACTCTGGGGCGGTTCGTTTTGCGCGAGAGGATGGAGGCCGCCTCGGCATCCAACGCCTCCTCCTCGGCGTCCCCAGCCGGCGGGTCCGCCTGGGGAGTGGGCAGAACTCGAGGGACCAATCTGCGCACGGCCACGCTGGAACGACTGAGCAAGGGGCTGAGGGCCGCCTCGGCGCGGAGCAGCGGTGGCGGCGGCGGCGGTGGAGGAAAGACTCCGGTTCAGGAGGCACTCAGCGATCCGACCGCCTCCCATCGGGTGGTCGTGACGGCGGCGACGGGGCCCAGCGACGGTGGCTCTCAGGTAGTGGGTGCGGTCGGCGACGGTGGGCATCGCCCCCGTCACAGGGAAGTGCACTCGGAGGGAGAGACGCTGAGCGATGACGAGCGCGAGTACGACTTCCGTTCCGCCGTGTCGCGCCTTAAGAAGGTCTCCCTGAAGAAGTTGAGAGTGTGGAAATGAGGAATGTTTCCCCGGGCTGGGTGGAGATGGGACTGGGGGAGTCATAGTGACGGTTAGCCCGGGGTTTGATTCGTTGGTTCCCAGAGATCTTGTGTACCCCTTGAGCTTGCCCTTTTCTAGTCGTGAACTTCTGTGATACTGACTTCATATTATAAATGTCATTTTTTTAGTTATACCTCCATTATATGAATTTCATTGTTGGTACTCAAAAAAAGAGGATTGATTTCAAGTTTATGTCAGCAGTTAAAGGCCAGCGCAAGTTTTTGAGTGATGTGGAGTATGAGGGGGGAGTGAGTGATTCAGTGAAGCCTTAAGACGGCTTGAGAAATAAAAAATGGTTCATCTTGTTAAATTTTACATAATTGCAACAAATCTGCAGCTATTTTAGTCATTCATTTAATGGACTGTATACGAATTTTCGTAATAACTCCGCAGTTTCAAGAAAGGATGTTGTTTCGTTGAAATTTCTCAGAATTACGCATATCATTTAAAAAGTCTCAATGATTGTTTTCCGCATGCTTTGGGAGCAAATGTTATATTGTAGAAATCTCTTCCTATGAACACTGTTCTTGTGTCAAGTTGTTGGACTTTATGCCATAATCAGGTGCAAGTACTTATCTATTTGGAAGAACTTAATGAAGATGCATTGAGACAAATCATAAGTTTTGTGATGACTTTTCTTCTTGCTTTCTGAACTGGTATGTTTGAGAGGTGTATTGGAGAGAATGTATATTGTTTAAATGTTTGGAAATGTCAAAGATAATTGGATCTATCATCATACCATGGCTGAATCAGCCCCAGTAATTCAGTAGATCATAAGCATGCTGGTCAACAAATGTACCTTGGAACCTTTTATGACAGTCCACACAGATTTTGTACATAAAGCTCTCGCAGTGTAATCTATAATGAATGTTCATAGTTTTAGACTTGGACTGTATCAAATTTTGTTTGCCAAACTTTAGAGCACAAAAGATTTATGAGAAGATTATTCTTCATATGTTAGCAAATCATACTGTTTGTGTAAATAGCAAGACACTCTAAAGTCTCGTACAATAACTTTTACACTTAAATACTAATATATCATCCTTGCCTATGACTATGTGGTTTTTCTGCTTGTAAATTTACCTTGTTGCACTGAAATTGAAGACCAAGTGATAAACTAATCTAATATTGCATGGATAAATATGTTACATTTTCTAATGTGTTTAAAAAGAAGTTAAGACCATTCTTGTACAGAAAGACATTATTTTGATGAAAGTTACCATTTTAAATGATTTTTGAGAGATATTAAATAGTGTTTAATATGAGTGGAAGTTTGCCCAGAAAAATAATGTATTTATAACACATTTATGTACTGTTTATTATTTATTATTGTTCTCTCTATCTCCATATTTTTACTGGCAAATGTCACCATGTTACTGTAAATATAAAACATGTTGCCTATAATATTGAATATTTGAAATGGTTTGCATTACATGTTGGGGAATGGAAAGTTGTCAATATGTTTATATTTTGCAAATGACATTGATGGGTATATTTCAAAATCTACTAATTCTGTGTTGAATCACTGAAGTACATGATCAAGTCTTTTCCATATCAAAATTTTCTTGTAAATAATTTTCCACTTTTATATATACATATATACATACAAAACTTAATATGTATATCTTGCTCTTGGTTCCTTCATGTTTAATATCTTCTGCAAGGCTGTACCATCACAATATATTTGCTATCATTCAAAACATATCCCTAAATTATTTGGAAATAAAAGCAGATGCTTTATTACGTACTAAACGACTTACTTAATATCAATAATAAATAAGAAACTAGTGTACATATTCTCTACAGAGTATGTGGTGTGAAAATTTTTAAACTTTTTCAATCATGTTCCTAGAAGCTCTAGCAAAAGATGAAGCAAACACTTTCGAAAAGCATATAATTTTATCATATTAAAGAATAAACCATATTACATCAGTTATAACAGTGCCTATTAATTCCAACTTTACCACACTGGTCATTACTTTTAAATATTTTTTTTAAACATCAATAAATGTAATACCTAATATAATCATATTAAAGCCTTTCTACCTTGAGATCCAAAAGAAATTATGTCACCATGGTGAATTAAGGAAGTAATGTATGATCACCTTCTCTTTTTCTTCCTATATCAGTAATCTTGCATGCATTATTGGACAAGCATGCGACTTGAAATGCTTCAACCTTAAATTTGCTTTGATAAAGAATGTGATGTAAAGATGTTCCGAAAAATAATCAAAGGATTCTTGCCTGTATTTTCCTACATGGATCACAATGACTGATTTTTAAAAAGTAATGCCGATTCAATGCTTGGATTTCAATCTAGTTCCATAAAATACTGGCATGAAATCGGTAGGTGGCATTTTTATTTAGCGTTTACCCGATGCTTTCAGCACCTATGGGAACTTGCTGTGTATATAATGAATAACTGTTTCCTTTACGCCCAAAAGATTTATTCCACAAGCATTAAATCCGCAATTTGCATGATAATGTGTACCAAGAGCTTGGTTTCAAATCATTCAATAAAAAGAAAGATAATGCTCCTCGCTGATATAAAAAAATCATCACTACTATAAATAATAAGACGCGTATCAAGGTGGCCCAAAACCTGTACAGAGTTTATACCTAATGATTGCCAATACGCGAAATCAGGCATCTAAGAAAGTGGCCTGATTACAATATGCCAATGAAATCGACAACAATTTATATTGTGTATGTACATGAGTCTTAAATTCAAAAATACCGCGGTCAATGATGAAATAAGGTAAAGATATGAAGTGTAAAGCTATGCAAATATTATTGTACAAAATTACTTTCAAAATAAAAAAAGATATAAAAAATCGATGATGAGGGATTACCTCACGATCGCAACAAAAACAAATTGGCCTCGATGATTTAACATTCGTTTCAGGACCAAATTGAAGAGAATCCACAAGTGCATTATAAAAAAATGGAAGGAAAACCATTACATATTTATGGCAGTGCTACCAAACCAGAATATGAGCCTAACATTTACGATTCCCACACAATTTCTGCCTGTCAATATAACCATGGCCAATACAAACAAACTTTGTCGTACATTTGAACATAACCCCGAATGAACGCTGGTATGAAGCTCGCGCCCTCGCGCCGCTTACAATTTCGCTTTTCATTTTTCCGCGTTATTTGATGCGCAACAGATGGCGCAAATAAATGAAATCGAGTCGACCAATCAAACGTCGCGGTTTTACGGTTCGTCGTATTTGAACTTTCATTGAGAAGAAGGGTTAAAATGGGTTTACAAACTTTGTCGGCCGTGGTTATGTAGTTGATTCTTCATGCTCGTGCTTCAGCAGTTGAATATGAGTTAATTTGGACATAAGTGGTGTCAGTGCAGTGTGTATTGTGTCCCGCTTTTCTTTTTAGTTTTTATGAACGGTATGGAATATCCGTTTGAATATTGAAATGGAAATATGAATGAGCGTGGAGGTATGAAGAAGATGAAAGTTCTCTTTTTGTGTATATCTTTGATACGGCGCCTAGTGGGTACTTGTATAGCAACCCGTTTATTTTACAGAAGCAAATGTATTTAGAAGGCATGGGTCCAGTGACTAACGATAATGACAGCTTGCTCGCTGAAAAGTTAAGAAGAGAGGACCCAGAACAGTATCATACGTTGATTCGAATGCACTTATCGTTTTTGCTGGATTTAAATACTGATGAGTAAGTATAAGTGAGACATTTTGCTCGCCTACCTGTTGTTTTTTCTTAAGTCTTAGGTTTACCATCTCCATGAAAAGTCTGCAATATCTTACTAGTGATAAGTGCTTCCTCAAGTCGTGCTAAATATTTGCAACCATTCGGCGCACTCGTTCGCAAATATTTACCCTAAGATGTATATAATTCTCTTACTAGTTGACATAAAGATAGCCAATTAGGCAACTCATTTTTATTGGTTTGGTTCGCCCAAAATCACATTGCCTTCATGATGATTCTTTACCTTATTTTATTCTAGGTGCGATTCTACATCGGATAAAGTTAAAAGTCGGGTTTTAAAATGGAATTTGCTTCCATTTACGAAAAAGGCCAAGTCTCAATCAAAAGGTGTTATGGAAGGGGCACCGCTTACTCAAGAAGGAATTTGTCAAGTATACCAATTAATAGAGTATTTAAGCAAAGAACAAAGTAAGCAAAGGCGTTCTCTGTTTTCAAATATGTGCTTTAGAATAGAAGTTGTTTTGTCTTTTTCTTGAGTATTCTTAGGATGCATGCTTTTCTGATGATCTGTTGTGACTTACCTTAGCAATATGATGTCAAAAGTGGGACCCCTCATCGAAATATCAACCGTGAGTTGTAACAGCCATAATTAGAAAAATGATGGCTTTTTGGTGTTTAATTATTTAATTAATACATCAGCTCTGAAATGAGGAGGATAAAAATAGTGAGACATTACCATAACCCCATTTTGTGCCTCCATGACTGGGGAAAATCATTTGATTTCATCGGTAATCATGGATGAATCTAATCGCTATCATTTCAATACATGCAACATTTTACAGTAAATTTTCATTAACCAATTATTCATTAATCGATATTTCCAATTTGAACACTAATTGTGGACATGATTAATCTTTGCATGCATAATAAGTCAAAGAATGAATTGTGTCCTCATTCGCTTCCCGTTTAATTTTTTTCTTAGTTGTTGAACACTGTTCATTTACAGTGTACCAATTAGAATGTTCATCTATTCTCAGGCGTTCCCCTCAGCATGTTTTTTTTTCAGATATTAGTTTCACCTATATTGCAATGGGTGCATTCAGTTTGAAGTGAAGTGGCATCTTCAATGGGAGGGAAGAGAAGCGTCTTCACTTCAACCTGATGATGTGTGGTGGGATATGAATGGTACTCCTGTTTTGACAAACAACATGCACAGTAAACTCCTGAGAATTCATAAACGTTTTTCTATGATAAATCATTTCAACTTTTATTTTGTGGAAATCTATGGAACATTCAATCATAGACCTTGGACTTCATGAGGCCTGGTAATGCATAAGTTGATCTTAGCATCACATATTCATTATGTTACCTGAACTACTGGGGTAATTCCATTAATGCAGGACCAGGAAACAGCCCATTCTAATTCCATTCTTCCACCGATGAACTCGCAGAGATACATGTAACTCTAGTAGATCAGGTATAATGGGTAAAAAGTAAGTCTGCACCACTTAACATTAGCTGATTATCATTGCAGAACCATTATACATTGCCAGGGATGAATGCTAAGTCGCAGTACCTCAATTGCCAACTGCCCTCCTGTGTAAGGGTGGCACAAAACAATTCAACAATTAAACTCTACTCATGCAGAAGTCACATCTTACAATGACATGCCCGACGACTGCTCCTACAGATCAGTAACTAGGCCTGTGGACCACTTAAAGTATTCAATAAGATTTTTCCGTAAATAAATTGCTCCATTATATTTTGAATCGTGTGAGCTAATGCACATCTGAACTTTTAAGGCCTTTTCGCATGATGCTTACATCTGTGAAGGTTCATGTAGAGACAGTTACCAGTAAACAGTCACCAGGGTTGCCACAGACTTGGAAATGTCATAAGAGATTAGTGTGGGAACATGCTTTTACAATTAGCAAAGTTATTTTCAGTGAGGTGTATCATTTTAGGCACATGCTGTTGGTTTGTTGACAATTTTTTTTATATACTTATCATTAGCCTGAGTGAGACACTGGAGCTGCTATTTGGTACTAAGAAATGTATTAGTCATTGAATTATGATAATTCCAGTGGGGTAAATATGCAGAATGTTACAAATGCCTGCAAGGCTATCTAATGTTCCTTTGTCTAGTGGCCTGTGGAAATAACCCATCGGGTTATTTCCACAGGCCACTGTGACTGTGGGTAATCCATCCCTGACTTGGCCAATGAATCCAGCACCTTACTGTTTGAATTTCCCTCAATGACCTAAAAGTAATATACCTTCTGACCGGAAGCCGATCTTCCCCTAGGTTGATGGTGGTGACACTCCATTTGTTGGTAACTTTATTCCCCTCTAGCAAACACATTATTGTGTTGTGCTGCTACTTGAGCACTTTAGTTGAAGTGAAAGATATGAGATAATATTTTCTTCTGAAAAAAATAAAATTTTGGCCTGTAAAACTTGGAAAGTCCTTTAATTACTAAACCTGTAGTCTGTAGCAACACTGATGCCTAAAACTGGAATAATACTACTTAATAGACATATTTAAGCAGCCATACAAACTGATGAGTGTGCAAAATAAAATTTTGAAGGGTTTGTTCACACATCTACTTGCACAAGCATGTGCATCATTAGAAAGGCCATTTGAATGTTTATTTTTTCACCAGTTGGTAAAACTTGATGCTGGGAGTGCCCGTTCTAATTTTTCAAAATATTGTTTAGGTATTCAGCAAGAAGGCATCTTCCGAAGAAGCGGAAAGTTAAAGCGTCAGCAGGAATTGAAATCTTTGCTGAATCAGGGTATTGCGCTTGATTTAAATGCTGGCCATTTCTCCGTCCATGACTGTGCATCAGTTCTGAAAAACTTTTTGGCTGAACTTCCAGAGCCTCTTCTGACTGATGCCCACTACCCAGCTCATTATCAAATTGCAGGTTTGTGAATTGTAGACACAATATTTCTAATGAGAAGGTGCCTGTAGCATATTGACATTTGCATGTGTATAAGTTTTTTGGCCAGTAAATGGCTCTTAAGTATTTACTCCGTGAACACTAGAACTTATATAGTATCTAAGTTTTAATTTAAACATCTGTATTTATCCATAAAGCGACAAATTGTAAAAATGTTTATTAAACCTTTGTTTCAAGTGGAAATTTGTGGAAGCAAAAATTTCTTTGGGAAAAAGTTACCGTTGCTATGACCACTTGCTATGGCTTTGTTGCTGGCGTAAATTATGACTTGTTCTGGATGGTCAAATATTACATTGCCATTTCAGAATCGCCTATATTCAAAAGACAAAGATGTATGTAGAACTAAGCTGAAATTTATGTGGAGATATTGGAACTTACCATGTGACATTTAGCGCAGGAGAGTTGAAAGATAAGCTTTTATGTTGAACTATATATTTTGCATGTGTTTACTGTTCAACAAAGTACACTATAATGATGGAGGTGACTCATAAAAGGAAAGTAGCAAAAATTTGTCTCTTGAATATAGAGAATGGTAATGGGGGCTGGGAAGTGGAAAAGCAAGACAGGAAATGACAAAATGAAGTATGTATCGATAATTAAGGGTTGAATGAGGTGAGGTGGATGGAAGATGTGAAGTATTAGAGCTATAGTTGCTGGTTGTTCCATCATGCATTGATTATAGTAACCTTCATTCGTTCATTCAGTGGTTGTTCAATCCTAAGATTGGTTGACTGCAGCCCTCCACCCTTCCACACGCGATCCATTATGTTTTGTGAATTTTGAAGTTCATTGCGATTTCCAGCTATGACTTCAATATCACCTGTGAAGTGGAGCATGTTTATTTATTCTCCGTTTATCTTTATTCCGCTCAGTCCAATTTCTTGTGCTTCTCTTATGGCTTTCTCCAAGTACATGTTGAAGAGTGCTGGTGAGATGTTGCATCCTTGTCTTACTTTGTTAATTTTAGCTTCTATCTGACTGTATCTCATTCACTTTGTGATGACTTCCCTTCTGTTTAGTTGGATGTTGGAAGATTATAATCCAGAGGAAGGGTCATTAGAATGTTGTAGCATTAATTACAAGAGAAACTGTTCGCATGTTTCTGGTATGTATATTTTTTTCTTCCTGATAAAAAACATTAAATTGCATGCAACATTAGGATGCAATTTGATAATTTTGTTCTTCTCTTTTGTTCCACTTATTCAGTGAGAAACTAGTTCAGTGATCTTGAATGACAAAGTGCTGGAATTTCACTGATATATTGTTCTGGTATGTGTTTAGTGGAAATTTCCTATAGCTTTTACTAGAAACCCTGAAACATAGTTGTCTCAGCCATCCATTTTCAATGTATGTATCAATAAAATTAATTACAGAGACACTCAGTCATGGGAACTACTTCAGGTTTAACTTCTCTGAAATAGTAGCGTTTGGATATACTATTTCTTAAAATCTGTATCCTACGTGATGTCCCTTTTTCCTTATTATGAGTTTTAAAAAATCTTAATTTTGCAGCAAGTACGAGCAAAGTGGCAGTTTTTAGTAAATTTATTTTTTTTATTTTTTTTTTCATAATAATAATTCTTTATTTATCTCATATTGAAGTACATTGGTCACAAAATAAAAGAAATAAAAAGACAGCAAAGACATACGGACTATCCATTGTACAAAAGATGTAATACACTTCACTCTATATGACATATACAATTTTGCATTATAACACATGAAAAAAAGAAGAAAACCTCAAGCAAAGTGGATAGTTTCATTAATATTTTTAAACCTTAGGAGACCCTCTGAGCCACAACAGGCTCATCAGAGGGTACTCTCTAATGTCAATGTAAAAAATTAAAATAAAACAATAAAACGCTCACATTGCCATATTCGCACCGAGCGGTATAAATATGTGGCCACAGAATCAGTCTCTCAACCTCCCTAGATATCAGTCCTCCAACAAATACTCCCAAAGTTTCCGTTTAACCTCTGTATACATATTTAATCCATGCATGTCCCTTGGTAATTGGTTAAACAATCTAGGTACACTTACCACCATTCTGTTTGCACCACATTGATTAAAATACTTAGGGACTTCATAGTGGTCCACATTCCGTTTTCCCATTTTATGTTCATTTTGTTTCAATTTCTTAAATTTACTAGAGAAATAATTATCTAAAACTAAAATGTGTGTCAAAAGCTTTTCAAGCGGTAGTATTTTCAGTATTTTGTATGCATTGATTGTATCATAAGAATCTGGTTTCGATGACACGTTAGTATCACTTTTTTTGTTGTATGTAATCATTTTGACAATCCGGTTTTGTATGCTACATAGTTTCATTTTGTGTGTTTTACTAGTTTTACCCCAAGCAGTAATGCCATATCTCAGAATGGATTCAGCTATAGCAAAGTACATCATCTTTTTAACTTTGACAGGTAATAAATCTCTAACGTGATACATTTGATAACTAACCTTTCGTAATTTACTACATATCTTATCACAGTGTTCCCTAAATTTGAATGTTTGATCAACTATGATACCCAGATATCTATATTGTGACACTTCTTCTATACTACTGCATTTGCACAAGAGTTTGTTTATGTTTTTATGCAGGCATTATGAGCTAATATGTCTAGTATTGGTCCAAATTTTATCAATTTGAACTTGCTTTAGATATTTACAATACTTAATTTTTCATGGCTTTAATATATTGTATGTATTTGTAATTGGCGAATGTGCCTGAAATGCTATTCTTTTGCATAAATTAGAACTGCCATGTTTGAATTATCATGACTAGAAAGTTTTCAAGTGAGAATCTTTTAGATAACATTTTTAAACTATGATGAAATGTATGTAATATTGCTATTATCTCTAGTTATACTCACTGTCTGGGAGCTTATACTATAGGAGTACAAAAAAGGTTGTTTTGCTCAATGTGACTCTTAGACTGATTTTCCATCTATGCCTTAATGGATTCAAAGCTATTCATCCAAGAATGCATTCACGTTGAGGTGAAAATGCTATAAATTTCTCTTAGATTAGTTTGAAACTGGTAATGGGAAAAAATATGAAAATCATTCATTGCAGTTATGGGGCTCCCTTATGTTGATGTGGAGTGACCCATTTACATTTATACATTTACATATATACATTCTATACATTATCATAATGGGGAGCTTGAAATACAATTGGCTATTGGTAATGGTGGCCAGGTGGACTAAAGCCAGGGTTGGGTCAGTAGAATATTCTGTGTAGGAAATGCGTAATCTACAGGTTTATTCTACAGTAGAATATGTAATGTAGAATATTATTAATAGTTACATATTCTATGTGTAGAAAATTAATTTTACATTAACTGCTAAAGAAGTGATTACAATTATTGGAAAATTTCATTTATACAATATACTAATACATTTTAAGAATTAAACCTATATTTAGTGCATTTTCAATTTAAGTAGCCTATTACAAGCCTACCATTGCTAGGCCTGCCAGGAAATCAATAGCTTTCCAAGACTGAATGCCAAATTATGCATGAGTCAAAGCAATATTTTCTAGATTGATTGGTGTAGGCCTCAGTCATTTGTAGCCACTTCATATCATTTTTTAAATTTTCTATGGCATGTACATGCAATTACTCATATATGCAGTAG
Source organism: Ceriagrion tenellum (assembly GCA_963169105.1). Classification (NCBI taxonomy): domain Eukaryota; kingdom Metazoa; phylum Arthropoda; class Insecta; order Odonata; family Coenagrionidae; genus Ceriagrion; species Ceriagrion tenellum. The sequence continues at coordinate 66,244,337 of OY720635.1, read as the reverse complement.
GCTAGATTAAGGATTATATTAACTGGTATTTTAATTGAAGTGAAAAAATTCTATGCGAAATCAACATTTTATTATCTCACTGGGTTCCTCTATGAGGGCAAGATGCAACTAATTATATGTAAATACTAAAATGAAATAATAGAGTTAATAAAATAAGAGAATAATAGTTATTAAAACTGCAATAAAACAATGATTTAGGAAGACTAACATTATTTGTTCAAGGTAATGTAATTTTGTAATCATGAAATCAATGTAATACTTTATTTTTTAATAGTAATTTTCTACATTTTATTTAACATAAAACATTATTTTACAGACAAAAAAATAATCAACATAATATTCTACATAATCTACGCAATATTCAACATACTCTGCATCATCTACACTATTTTCTACGTGTATGTAGAAAAATAATATTTTACGTGAAGTGACCCAACCCTGACTAAAGCCATCATGAGTTTACTCTGAGAGTTTACTCATTATTGCACTCTTAATAATAAGGCACAGCACCCTAACCAAGTCCTACTTCATTCCTGAAGAGCAGACACCACCTTACTTTAATGAATGTGACTCTCCTCTAAGTATGAGACACCTCTTAATGGAGTATGACTAGTACTGAGGTGCTCATAATTCACCAGGGATCAGCATGTGTGTTCAAAGGAACAACCCTGATGGCCTCAGCCAAGCTATTATGATTCGTTAACACACCAGCCTTTTGAAATTAATTTAACTTGAACGATAGTTTGTAGTATACATATATGAATGAGGAAAATGTTATGCATATTTGTCTTAAAGTATAGTTCTTATTTTAATTTGTCGCAATATATTTAAAATTAAAGGTTTTCTGGAGAGTGGAATGACCATTAGCTATAAATGTACTCTTAAAACCTAAGCCTACCTATGATATTTCAGTGGCCACCCTATCTTGTGTTTTGTTGAAATAATGAGAGTAAATGAATAAAGGAATTTAACTAATTTATTCTAGAAATGTGTGCATCAAGCGCTGATGGGAAATCTGACGGAAGATTGCTCACAGCTCTCCAGCTCCTCTTGCTGCTCCTTCCGGCTGAAAATCGAGTCCTTCTCAGTGACTTACTCAGTTTACTGAGCCTGACTGCAAGCTATCAGCGTGTTAATAGGATGTCTGCTGAGAGTTTAGCTACACTCTTTACTCCACATCTGGCATGTCCCCGCAAAGTATGTGCTATAAATTTTTCTCACTGAATAATTTTTCTTGGCAGATAATCAAATGTGCATGAGAGTTATCAATCTCTTTTTCTGTGCAGCATTTTTTTTGTCAAAATATTTTTGTTCTCAAGTCAGTTGGTGAGCAAGATTATTCAATAAAGAACTTGAAGCTTCAAAAACGTGAAGTAAGATTATTCAATAAAATTAATTTTTTTTCACTGCAGTGGGATTTGGTGATCATTATGCTGTTTTTTTAGCAATGCAATATTGTTTGACAGGGTTGCTACAGGCATGGAAATCCTAGGAAACCTGTAAAAGTTATGGAAATCGAAAATGGGCCAGGAATAGCAATGGATAATGAGTGATTGGCGTGGAAATTTGCTTGCCCTTGTCATAATCTGTTTGTTTTCATTATCTTAGGACTACCATTGTAGGCACTGCCTGTTAGTGTTTGGAGAGAGGGTTTTTTTGTGCCTTACAAGAAAAAGGCGGTGGAGTTCGCATTTGGTAAATTAAGAGTTGTCCAAGAACATTTATGTTTTGCTGAAGGCAAAGTGGAGTTTTAGCCTCAGCCATGCACACTTAGAATGCTAACCTCTCCTGGCCGAAAGTCATCCAGATAACCAAAATGCATAGGAGTTCTTTTCCTTTGCTATTATTGACATTTTCTATCCCTTTATTTTAAATTATTTGAAAATTACTCTTCTCTTAAATTAAAATCTCATTTTGTTTTTTAGGTAGTAGTTACTCCTGTCAAATAAATTCTGAGGTCCTTTCGTTACTGCAATGCTAAGGAATATAGAATATTCATTTCTCCTCTGTTGTTGTAACAGTAATTTGTGGCCCTCATTGTGGCCAGGATCTATCTATAGTATGCCATCAAAAAGGAAGCAGATTTTTCTCCTGAGTAACAGTGGTGGCACTTAGTTTGTTGGGAAACTTCATTCTCCTATAGTGTGAGCTTTAATGTGTGGGGCTCCCTTTATTGCACTGTTAAATATGCACCAAAGGATGGATACAATCTGCATGAAAAATGAAATGATTTTGAAAAGTCCAGGAATTAAAATATTTCTGGCTAACAGGTTGTGACTTTATTTTGAATCATGATAAAGAAAATCATTTGATCACAAAATTATTTTTGTTGCATTTTATTATTTTTTGTTGCATCTCATCCCACGTAAGTGGTGAATGTTTTTTATGGGAAAAATTGCCTGATGCAATAGGTGCATGCTTTTCATTAGTAATTTTTGTTGTTATGGTAGCAGAAATGGTAAAATACTGATGCGCTGAGGGAAGTGAGTTACCTCTCAAGAAAGTCATTTTATAGCAAATTTTGTCTTAGTTTGAATGTTTGTTTTGCCATGCTGTTGTGTTTGTACTCCCAAATTATGCATTTTATATATCCTTGCCATTTCACTCAGGAGAAAAAAAATCTGAAAATCTAACAATATGGAATTTGTCATGTTCCTGTCAACAAAACCCAGCCTCTGTTAATCATATCAAATCTGGTGTGATGATAGTTGATTACTGTTTGAAAAAAAACTAAAAATTATCATAAATGCTAATGAATTAGCATAAAAAATGCTATATAACAAGCTATTCAATCTTTGTGCATGTAATCATTCCTGGGAGAAAACAACTGCTTGTGATCTTCCTTCGCTGCCTTTTTGCATAAGACAGTATACCATGTTTGACTGAATGTGGCATCATGTTTTTTCTCCCACAGATACCTTTTACAATTATATTCGTAGTTTATTTGAGTGCTTGTAACTGTAAAGATATTGATCTGTATCACCCATCTTCGCATGTGTTGCAGTGAATCCATTTAATAATGCTACTTCATTGGTTGATTTGTTTTTTATTGTAAGCTGTTACATTCTACAAAACACTGGACAAGCATCATACTGGGGGATCGGGCTGGTATGGTGGCTAGAGTGCTGGCTAACCATACAGATGGCCTGGGTTCAAAACCCTGCATAAGAGGATGTTTTTTCAGAGAAAATCTGATCCCTACTTGAGTGTCTTGTGGAGGGCACATCAAGTGCAGTACTCCATCCGTTGGATGAGACGTTAAATCGTGATCTCCTTGGCACCTTTTGTTGAGAGCAGGCTAATGCTGATGCTGGGTTTCTATCCACCCCTCCTCCCTAACCTGTCCCCTATGGCACAAATGACCTTAGCTGTCGGTTGACTCCCAAAATATCCAATCCAATAGCATCTTGCCAAGAACATTAAAAAAGAGAAATGGAATTATCTATTGTTCAAAACTTCACCTTAAAACACCATATTTAAGGTTGTGTAATAATCAGGTTGATATGTTACTATGTGCATTACAATGATCTCTTCTCATTCATTTTACTTCACAGATGCCACCCGAGGCCCTCCACACAAACTCCCAGCTGATGTCCCGTGTCATCGCTTTCATGATACGTCAAGGTGCTACTTCTCTCTTTTCAATTCCCCCACAGTTAGCCACGGATATACGAGCGTACTGGGCTCGCAAAGAGGCCAACGAATCAGAACCGTCCAAAAAGGTAATTATCACAGCCCTCCTTCGCAGTTAACTGTCCTTCTAATTTAACTGGACCCTTGCATGATTTCCTGTCCTCCAACATGCTACATAATAATATCTCTCCACCTGTCCAACTGGCCAGTCTGAAATCCATCCCGTTCAGGTGGAGGTGAGCTGTGGTTTGAAAGGCGAGAGGAAGGTGGGTGGAGAGTCAGCTGAGGTGAACACAGTATTCAGTTTTGTGGATCGGGAGCGAACTGCTCAGGCCCATCACTCAAACCCCACTGAGGCTGCTCTTGCGCAGTTGTATGCTCATATTCGCTCCTTACCCGAGTCATCGGAGAAGCGACGCTTGGTCAAGCAGTTTAACAAGGAGAATGGTTTGGGGACGCCTCACCAGCACAATGCTCGCATTCTCTATCCCCGGGGACGAAGCTTGGGTGACTCCATTAAGGTTTGGATCTGCTACTAGTTGCTCATTGCCTGAATCATTACATATTCCACGAATAGATATTTAACTTTCCTTCCTCTAATTAATATATATTAAATGCTTTGTATGCTTTTCTTATTCAGCCATGTGATTTTCCCATTTTCTCTTACGAATTCTTGATTTTTCTCTCACCTCAGGGCTTAAAACTGTTTGATTGACATGGCCTAATCTTGTATAACTCCACTTTCCTTGAAGAAGCTGCAAGATTTTCAGTATATTGAAATTTTGTTTTCTTGTGGTCATGAATTCTGCTACTAGAAGCCTTCTGCATGGCTAAAATGCTTACCCTAATATATATTAAAATACTCATTATTTCATGGGAACTGCATTTTAGAGATTGATTAGGGTTTCTTAAGTTTAAGATTATTTGCAAATTGATGATGAATTTGTGTATGTTATCTATCAACATAATGAATTGTGAAAATTGTGCAGCAATATGTTGCTGTGTTCGATTTGTGGATTAGTGATTGAAACCCTTAATATATGGTATTTGATGAGCATTTAGAATTTTATCCAAGATGAAAAATGAGATGAATGAAATGAATACTGTAGTGCCATGTACAGGGTACAGTAGTTGATAGACGTCAAAGCTTAAAGTAACAGTGAACAGTATTAAGTCTACATTTCATTTTATTCCCCATTCTACTGTCCCATCTCACCTTGCCTAATACTGTTGAGTCCTGAAAATGGGATATGTTGACTATTATGTCAATTACTGGAAAAGAGCCCAAAAATCATATCCTAAATTGAGTAGAGTCAAGCTTAGATTAGTCTTAGTTCATTCAAAAATGAAAATTTCTGCATGTATTAGAGATATTAAGTGATGGTACACCACATACTGTGTGTGCAATGTTCCAAATACCAAAAGCAAATTCAATTTCCTCAGAATTATCAAGAATTCAGCCTATAGAAGTGGAGGCTTTGTGAGTTGAGTGGTGAACATCTGCCTAATTGGTAGGAATTATAAATAGACAGAAGTATCCAATATTTTTGTTTAAATTCTCCAACTGAAATACATATTTTATATAAATTTACCTTTTTCACTTATATATCTGAGAAATCTCATAAAATCTGTTACATCTCTAGCATTGTAAGCGACATTTAATTGTCATGGATTCTGAGATGAACTTATCAATCTGTCTTTACTGGAAGCCATACCATAACATCAGATTAAATCACCATGGCTAAATCTTGAGTTTTCAGTCTTTTAAAGTTCATCCAGCTGCATAATTATTGTACTCAAAATTTGATTTCTTAATCAACCTCTTCAAAGAAAAAGCATGAGATTATCTTTTGGAGGGAGATCAGATTATAAAAAAGTAGCCATCTCGTGAGGATGAGCTCCTAAACTATGCCTCAAACAGGGTGAAAAAATCAAGGAGATAAATATGAAGAAAGAAACAGTTTTATTCTGTTTTATTTACAAGTACAGATTCTTTAATGATGAAGTTACTATTATGCAAAAGGTAAATAAATTTTTTAATCAAAGGTGTGATATAATTGATTCATAAGTTAGTCATTGGTATGTGTTAATTGTTGATGTAATAAGGGTATACTTGAACCAGTAATGTCTGGTAGGCTGGTAATTTCATTGTTCTCTTCCAAATTCACTTAGTCGTCACTACTCTTTATGGGTGCATAATTTGAGTAGTGAGTTCAATAAGTAGGCTTATCATTTTTGGATGATACTTGAAATAACATTAATTCTAGAATGGCACCTTTATTTTTTTAGATAATATAACCAGTAAAACCTTCCCATTAGATTGCTGTCGTGTGAGGCATGAACGAGGAGAAGTTGTGGAAAAGTTCATTGGATTCAAATAAATATAAATGACAGTACAAAGCAGGAAATGCGAAAACAGAAATTTGGCTTGGAAGTTCTGACAGAAGTGAAATGAAGGAATATTAAATGGTACTACCTTTTCTCGAACAATTTTTTAGAGAGGAGAATGTTGGGTATTGTGAGAAGAAAGTAAATAACCGTTAGTTCGAGAACAAAAGTAAATAACCTTTTCACTGCCTGCAAACTCCAGGTAGTGTGTGGTAAGACTGTCGAAGCCATTTTCACTTAGTTTTCAACCATTTTAGTGTTTAAAAATGTAAAAACTAGTTAAAAAATTATTTTTGATTTGATTACATATTGAAGTTTATTATAATTTATAAGTTTTAATTTGTGTGTGTGAAAATACTGGCTGAAGTATTTGCATGTGGAAGAATTTACACACTTACTGAGGATTGATACATAACCCACTCACAGAAAAAGTGTTGATGATTGAACTTTACATTTTCTTAGTTAATGTTAGTCATTTGTTGGTGCAATCTATTCAGTCATTGTGCAATAAGGTTTGTGAGTGTAAACCTTCATGGACAAATCTTCTATGAATGAACTAATACTTTTTCCTAAGGGCTTTTATCTCTAGTATTTTTATCCAATGGACATGTATTTGATTTGATATTAGCCATTTTAACTGAATTGACATTGCACTTCTTATCTTAATTAAAGCAATCAATTACATGTTTCAGAAACATTTGTTTAACAAAGGAATCAAGTGTGCTAAGAATGGAGTCCACCAGGGCCACTTTAATGTACTTCAGCAAGCATCATCAGATAAGTCAAATGTGAGTCTTATGTCATGGAGGAATGATAAGGCTGGTTTATGCTTTGCATGATTGGCATGCTCAAAAATGATGTTTGCTTTAAGGTTTTGCCTGGGGAACTCTGCTTCAGTGGTGCAATTGGTAAGCTTTCTAAATTCTGTTTGCATAGGTAATTTTTAGCATGGGGGTCCCCCTGAACAAATTCAATCATTTATTAGTGTTGTCATTCCAGTAAGCAGTAGACTAGATGCTCTATGAATTCAAATCCATCAGTCAAGTCAAAACCTGGTTTCATTTTTTTTTTTGGGTGAGATTTCACCTTAAACTAATAGGTTTTAAGGTCCTTCATCCATGATTTTAAATCTCCATTATAGTACAGCGAGATGAAATTTGACCACCATTAGCTTTTTGATTTATTTCTGTACTTGAGGACGGGATGAAAGTGCAGGCTATGCGACGCAAGGGAGAAGAGGGATTGATCAGAAGGCAGGAGACTGCCTCCTGGATCACTGGCATGATATTCTCTTGAGTCACTGTAGTGAACTCATAATCTTCTGAGGGGTGTGCTAAGGTTATCAGCAAATTTTTTTTCTCCCCTGTGATTCTCCCCCTGGGGGGTTGTGTTTAATCCGCTCAAGTTAATCTGGATCATGTAACTAAGGAGTCAAGTGGTTCAACAACAAATGTTTGGAGAATTTTTTAGTGCTCTGATGAATATTTATATTGTGGTATGTTGTGTGTGCCTTCAATAGGAATATAAAAATCCATTGAAAGTATTACCGTGAGAAAATCTCGATTGGGCAGGCTGTGTGAGATTTTTACGAGTGGTTCTAATACACCAAAACCTCGAATCGTTTGTGATTGTACCACGTGACTCCTTAGTTTCGTGCTCTGGATTATCTCAAGTAGTTCAAACACCCCCCATTTCCCCCCCCCCCACCCCTTGGAGACAGGTGTGAGCTGAGAGATGTGGCTTTACTGGCACTTATATCTGTTGCAAAATAGTCAATCATGTTAAATAATAAAAGGCTATGTTATATTTCACATGCTTAATTACTAATCAATGACCACAATATGGGTTACTATGTACCATTTTTGTGGTATTTACCTTGAAAGCAGTACAAAGAGCTGAAAACAAGATCCATTATTAGTACTCAAAAGTGAGGTATATAACCTTGTCTTCTTTAATGTATCATGTTTGATTTCATACGATTCGGCCGACTGTCGCCTGATACATTATCTAATATTGCAAAAGATCGTAGCAAGATCCAGCTTGTCAGGAAAGGGAGAGTCTTTGGTAAGGATGAAGGGGAGTAGTGGTCAACCATGGTAGACTGTGAGGAACTGTATTGATTGCACTTTGCAAAAAGAGGCATAGCCAATGAGCAAGTAATAACACACAAGACAGTATTTAATTCTCTTGAAATAATTTCTCACTTTGTACATTCCACGCTTTTTTATTTTTACCGGATCCTTGAAAATGACATTGTATGTCAAAACCATGGTTTGTAAAAATATAAAAGTGTGGAATGTGTTCAAAGTACATGTGTGTACAAATCAAGAAATTATTTCATGTGTCGCGTTTCTACAAAGTTAAACCAGAAATTGTAACTTATATTGAATTCTTCCTCTGAATAGCCCTTCAAAGAGATTCTATTCTAAATGTCATCTCAAAGTCCTTGTTGAAATGACTACCTCTTCATTTTTTACTATTTTTTTTAGAAATAACCATTGTCTAGGTTGACGATATTTTTTTATGGGGATAATGAGGGAAAATCTGCTAAAATTCGTGACATCCTCAAGTTTGTATTCCATCAATTATAAATTGCTTATATTTTCTCAGACTTTTTCTCAATGATACATGTCACCTGAAAATTGTCTTGGGTTAGGCCGTGAGTGCAGTTTCCAGTAGTTCAGCTTTAAGATTCATGCTGCCTTGGTGGATAACAGAAAAAATGAGTGTGGGTGATTTTAATTAAGGAGAATTAAAAATTGATTATGATAATGTGAATCATCATGAATTAAACAAGATTCGGTTTTACTTTGTATAATCCTAATTCATATTGTGAAAATATTAGCTTTTACTATCCGCAGTGGTCAAAAATTAAGTGCACAAACCAATTCCTTAGCATCATAATCGTAATAAGTTAGCATTTTTTTTAGTATGCAATGATTTGTCATGATTAGGACTGTAACCCAAAGAAAAAAGCATTATCTGGTGGACAACTCGAAAAATACTACTGTAGGTTTAGCAGGCATAATATTAGCATTAAAATGTCCTGGGGTGAACCACAAAACAAGTACCTAACCTCACACTTTACCATGCCTTGACCCTTTTACTTGAGGACCCTAAACCGAGATTTCATGACTCCAAACTGGACAACACCAGGTAGTGGTGTCTCAGGATTGTTGAGCTAACCCTCCACCCTAATCAACCTCCATCCCCCACTCTACTGAGTTTTAAATATACTGAAGCTGGAGTCCTCAAAATTGACTTCTATGCTATGATAAGAGCTTTTATTTCCCCTCTTCATGGGAACACTTGCTGTCCCATGGTGGTTATATCTCCTAGGTCAGGGGTAGCGATTCTTTTAGCGATTGAGTGCCAAAGTTTATGAAATAAGAGTATACTCGCTCGACTCGCGTGCCAACCCATCGAGTGAGATAGAGGTATCCCTTAGCGCCCTCCTAGCTCCGCGTGCCGAAATAATTGCTCTGCGTGCCACAGGTTCGCCACCCCTGTCCTAGGTAGAATGTTATTGATGGAAGGCTCTGGACCATTAACTCTGCCTACAGTTTTTAAAGATCATTGTTCACTTCAGGTCCTGACCTCATACATGCACTGTCATTTTTATTAAAATTTATTTTCAGCAGATTAGAAGATTTGTCACCATCAATTCAGAACTATAATTGCAGGTGTGGTAGAAATACTGCCTGCCCATTCTTTTTTAACTTTTGACATTGAACAAGAGTTTGGGGAATATGTATGCACTGAATAATCATTAACCTATTAATTTGCCTCTGAGGGTGAATTAAGTACACTTCCCCAATTTGAAGTCTTGAGATGATCATAAAGTTGGAGTTCTGTCAGCATCTGATGTGTTTTTTATTTAGGTGCATGTGTATTGATGCACAACTCTGGTAGAATTAACTGATGAGTGAAAATATGTAGCTTTTGTGGTTGATGAGGATATAAGACTTCTTGAGCATGATTTTCATTACTCTTTCATTCTATTTTCATCTCCTTTCTTAAAATATTTGTGCACATACCCTCAATTTTTTTCTGTTTACTGCTAATTAATAAGGTAACTCAGATTTTTCTTTGAGTAAATGCTTCTGTTGGGAGTGGTCCAAACACCACGTTGAAACGGATATTTTGACTGAAGTTTCATGCCATCATTTTCATGAACTGTGGGAGCATATACAATTCTATCATGTCACAAAGGCTGTTGTTATTATTATGCATTGTTTCTTGGGTAATCTGTCAGTCAAGGTAGGTGTGAATGGAAGAGAGTAAGAATCCTACTTTTTACAGGTGCAGGACCATCTCTCTGGTTACAATTCTATCTTTATCTCAGCATACATTCTACTTCTCTTCATCCTGTCCACAAATTCAGTTCTTTTTCTTCCAATCATATCCAACGCCCTCCCCTCATTCACATCCATCATCACCCATTTGCTCCTCTGTATTTGTTCCTGTCAGCCTCCTCTTAATCTCCTGAATAAGTTTCCTTTCCTCATCAATGTTACCTATCACTTTCGCCATTTGTATTAAGCCACACTTTCTCCATTCTCTACCACCCCCACTTCTCAAATGTCTGTAGTCCTCTCTTGTCCTTCTTTATTAGTCTAAATTTCGGCACCAAATAGCACTACACAATATGTTTAACTCTTTGCTAGCCTTTTCTGTAAATTTTTCGACAAGGTCCCCATCATGACCTCCAATTTTAAGGAGTTCATGATGGGGACAGGATGTTTCCCATTTGTTTTCCATTTCTCATGTTGGTCCGTTTGTTTGAGCAGTCTCTTCCATGAGCTGTGGAGGTGATATCTGTCCTCCCTCCTCCCGGTTGAAATTCATGTGTGTTGAATCAGGTGTGATCCCGGTGTTTTGAAATTTTGATAGCCTCCCGAATAATTCTTGGAAAGTATCAAGATTTTCTGGTGATCACGGTGGCCTCCTGCAGGTTGACTATAGTGCTCGCAGAGTTTCTGTGCACTGGAGAGTTCCTCCAAGCCTAGCTGCCCATGGTAGATGAGCAGCGATTGGCTGCCAGCGTCCAATCCCGTAAACCGGTTCATAGTTCAGTGCACGCCGCGTATGAATACTGTAAGTGGCGACCTAAAAGAATCGGTGAAAACGAATGCTATTCCTCGCTGACGCGAGGGCCTTTAGAATAGAAATACTCTGGACGAGAAACTACTATAGATATCGAGTCAAAACTTGCAGTGATTGCAATAGTTTAAGTTTTGTTTATTTATCGTGTAACCACGGTGACCTGCGCTGATGAGGATTACTTTCTAACCTCACTGCGATGACTGTGCATAAGTGCCCCAGCTTGGAATGGATGTGTTCGGCCATGCCGAAGAGGTGGAATTGTTTATTCTTCATCACCCGTCGTGTGTTCCCTCAGTCGGTACCTTACAGCTCTGCCCATCTGCCTGGTGTATGCCATGCCACAGCTGCAGTCAATCTTGTAGACTCCCTCGTATGAGTGAGGAGAGATCCAATGTTTGGGTCTTGGCAGTATGTCTCCCATCTTTTTTACCCAGTTAAAGCGAGTTACTACATCATACTTTTTTAACAACCTGGCAGTTTTGTCTGTGATCCCTATCACGTAGGGAATTGTGGCATATGCTGCAGGGCTAACCTAAACGGTCTCTAAAAACCTGGGTTCTAGTGACAAATGACTGACTACCATACAGCTACTTTTATCTCAATACAAATTTTATTCACTTTTCTAATTAGCATCAAATTAGTTAGCAAATATGGAAATATTATGCTTTATATCAAACTATATCATGCATTAGTAATCCCTGTGTATTACCTTGGAAGGAAATCTTATTGAAGCTGACTTTTTTTTTAAAACTTATATTACATTTATGTTCCGTCAGATCGTATGGTCTGTCGACAGTACATGCATAACAATTGCATAGACACAATAATTTACAATAGGTTATACATATGCTGCTCAAGTTCATTATGATTGCCTAGGAACATGGAATTGTAAACAATCAACAACGAATTCAGCAAAATATAACATAGTACAACATAAACCTTAGGAACTCAATTTTCATCTAAAGATAAAATTACTTGTGATCTGAAGTAAATTGACAGACTAAATTAGGTATTAATTAGTTACAGTTTTAAATAAGTGACATCATGAAGAATGTGATTATGTAAGATTTTTTTTGACAGCAGTTTTAAGATTGCATGTGCTATCTTGGCATAAATTATCAATGTCTTTAGAGTATTTATGTATAAGTTTGGGGACAATTATTGATTTTAATCTTTTACTGTAATCAGTATACGCTTTTGGTACAACAACATAATTGCATCTCAAACTATATTTGACATCCAGGACTTGTCTGTATTGGTTACAAAAATAATTCCTGCATATTATGCATCAGCAGTCCCCATACCACGTCTAAACCCATATTGTGTTTTACTTATCAAAGAGTTGTCCTCTAAATACTGTGAAAGATTTGAGGAAACATAACGTTCCATTATTTTATTTAATAATGTTGGTCTATAATTGCTAATAGATTTGGGAGAACCACCTTTATGAATGGGTCTAATTATTGCTGTTTTTAAATCAGTGGAAACTATGGCATTGCAGATACATACTTGAATTTATGAGTTCAGCAATCATAGGGCTTAGCTTAGACTTTAGCACTGGTCTTTGTAATTCAGGCTTTGGCAATTTAACTGTGAGAAGAATGATTCTTCATTAATATTTATGCTGCGGGCTTCGTCTCTTTTTCGTATGGGTTATCTAATTTATGGTTGTGGTGTGCTGTCACAAGACCACCTCAGTGTAAGTAGCATACTTGAAATTCAAAGCCTTAATCTCTTTTTGCTCTCTGTATGATTGGTGGCTTGTAATTACATTTCCCCTCATCAATTCTTCATTTCTCTCATGTGCTGATAATACATGCTCTGACCTTAAAATGTTTGGTGTAGTGTAAAAATGATGCATCTGCATATGACTCTATTTTTGTGGCAAACATTCATGTCAAGAGACAGTACTGCTGTGTGGTTTTTGGTGCTGTAGTCCCCTCCTTTACTAACTTTTACAAAAATGTTTGTGACCTCAGCTAAAAATCCCATGAACACTGCTTTTGAATATACTGTGACTCTATATTGTTTATGCTAGTATTTGGTACCTTGTACTAAGTTTTCTTCATATTTCGATGTGGATTTGTTGAATAACTTGAAGTGCACTTTCTTTGCCACCTTGCTGCAATTTTAACCATTAACTTGCACTTCTGGGTAATTACTGTTGCACTTCATGATTCAGGACAATTGAACACAGCTTATATCCACAATTTTTATGGATAGTCAAGGTTCTTAGTGCTAGTCAACCATGTATTGATTCCTCTATTTTATGCTGGATGTAATTAAGTTTTCAAAGGATGCATGTTTCTGTTCTTAATCTTCTTGAATGAGGTCCCAGTATTTTCTCCTGTGGCAATGTGATATTACGTTGTGACTTCTGGCAACTCTTTCATGTTCTCATTCCTGTTGTATTGAATTGTATGTCTCGATTTGATAGATTTCCCTCAACATGTAGCTGACTCAATCTCTGTGTTTCTTGCTTTCACCCTAAGAGCCTGAGCTCTGAGCCTAATTACCACTGACACTGTGAACCACCTATGTCAGATAACTTCAGAAAAATTATCTCTTGAATTCAATTTTTCAAATGGCGTGAAAATGTACAAACTTTTCACTTGGTGCCTTGTGGTAAGTTGATACACACACACACTTAATGTGTGGAATAAATAATTGGGTGCTAAGTGGGATTTGAGACTTCACATCACTCTTCAAACAGTGTTGTTTTCGATGATATGATAGAAGATGCAGGAGGGATGAAGGCTGTGCTCCAATGAAGTGAGATGAGACTAATCCTATTTTTGTTTTTATAAAAAGGGTCAAGAGTAACATTAGATCTTATAGATAACATAGCTTGGCCAATGATACTGTAGTAATTCATATAGGAAAATAAAAATTGCAGCTGATGGTATTTTACTCAGATAACTTATTTCTATGAGGTAGGGCTCATGGCTTAAAATGAGATGACATATGTTGTTGGATAAAGTCACCGCATTCATTGCTAAATCAGAGATTTTTGGAATCTTAACTCAGTGTACAAAAAAGACTATCAGCTCAACCCTTTAGCTTGTGGACACACGCTCTTATATTTTGTTTGTCAACCATTGGAAAAACAATTTTATTTATTTTCACTCTTACCTTTCTTCTATTCCCTCTCATTCCATTCTTCCCGAGGAATAGATCACAATGCTGACATCTTATCAACCCAGAATAGGGTCTCCTATTCCTTGGTAACTAGGGAAGGAGGAATAATGTTCCTCTGGCACATCATGATAATGTCACCTACTTGAGCAATAGGTATTATATCCATTGTAATAAAAGGAACAATACTTTTTGAAACTTTATTGATATCTGTACCTGGTTTATTTTTGGTAAGGCATTTGCTGCCAGAATCTTAAGCTTCAAGTAGACCAACTTAAAAAATTTCCATAACATCACCCTGCAGTTTGTTGAAAAATTGTCCTCATCTTACAGTTTTCCCCACTCTGAATTTGGAAAATTCTCTTTCTCTACCTTCCCTCCTTTCCAAATCATCCTGACTTTTAAGCAATTTTTTTCTATACTCGTGGAATGGTTGAAGCTTTTGAATCTGCAAGAAGATGCCTTATCATGGTAAAACTAGCTGCAGATACAAATAGTATGTGGTAATGTGCATAGTTTTATTATTGCTATGTATGTATATCAGTCACTTTCCATAAACCACTATGAAAACCATTAGATGTGTTTCATGCTGTGGCTGAAAAGAAAGGCTTTTATGTCCTGCTTGGTATCAAAACAATTACTCAACTTCTAGAGGAGTATATATAGAGTGCACATTCACTGACAGTTCTGTATAAAATAAGCAATACTCCACCATTTCGTCTCCACTGTGCTCAATGGTGACAGCTTTCCCCAGCAGGTTGAGAAAGGTTGACCCAGATTATTCCACTACTAGAGACCTAAAGGTGGGCAGCAAATCCAAAACAGTTTAGCCTGGTTGTGTGGGAGAGATAGAGAGACACTCCATTTCCTCTCTCCCTTGAAACAGTGGAAAGGGGAAAAGAGCTTGCACCGCTCTTGAGCAAATTGTTAAGTAGGTGAACAAGCGACTGTCTTCCAAATTTCAGAAACAAATCTTTCCACCACTGTTTTCTTTTTGCCAACTCTACAAACGTCTTTCTGAAGGATCCCCATCCCTTCTCTCATGGTGCCAGCGTGTGAGACGGACACCTGACTGGAGGATGGGTGACCAGGCAAACAGGCCCTGATGGGCATCTAGGTCACACAGGCGAGCATGTGAAATAAGCAGAGACCGGTGAGAGTTGCCAAGGCATTTCAATGGTCTGTAGGTCTCTGATAGCTACTCCCTCTCAAGCTTTAGTAAGGGTAACAATGCCTTACTCTCAGTGGCAGATAAAAAATGAGAATGTAGCAGCAATATCATGGGGGTAGAGTACCTGCTACTCCCTTTTCAGCTTTAGATAGAGTGGAAATGTCTGACATTTAGTTGTAGCGAAAAACTGGGAAAGGTGCTGTAGCTGAAGGGATAAGAAGGTCCGTAAAAGCACAGCACTTGCTGGTAACATTGCACTTTCCACATATATTAGGGCACTTGCAGGAATATGAAGAAAGATACACTCGTATACATTTTTTGGGTGGTGGTTAAATGTGGTGAGTAATTCAGAGAAAGGTTTTATGTACCAGTTTTACGTTTCTAAGGCATTTCTTAGATCATTCACCAAGTATTTGAGTCCCATCATAGAAAGAATAGTGGAATACTATCACGTTCACCAAAATCAGAAAAATGAAAGTGTAACTATGTTGGATATTCGATCAAGATACAGAGGACAGTAATATATTTTTCAAATATTTTGAGAGCTAGGATGCCAGTCTAAAATTAGTGGTGGCGAATGCATTTCGTACATGCCCAGAACAGTTCAAAAGCCTCTGCTGCCTGGGGATGGGGAACAGCCATTGAGATGAGTTGATCTAGCTCGACGTTGCCAAGATAATTATCCCTCAGTCAGGAAATATGTGTGGCCTACAACAAAAGAGGCCCTGTGGAACCCTGAGGGCCAAGGCCCACAGAGCCTTTCTCATTGTCGTCTTTGTTTGCTTCCTTAGGCCTGTCTTCCCTCATTGCTACAGGTGTCTCCTGGCCAACACCTAGGTCGAGAAACAATAGGGTGCCCAAAGCATTATTTTTGTGCAGGGGGTTTCTTATTTTGGCCTTTACCATGAGTCTTTGCTGAAAAGAGAAAACCATGGAATACTTATCAGTGGAGGTTTGGCTTCACAAGTGAGTTTATGAAGTAGTCACACCAAAGGTCTGAGAGTTCCTGAATTTCTGAGGTGTTTGGTCATGCCTACTGTTTCCTAATTGGCTCAGGAAAAGTCATGTGACAGGCAACTTTTTCCTTGCTCTACCCTACAAATAATTATTTACTCCTTACACCAAGGATGTTATGAGACTCCATTCCTTAATCATTGCCTACATTTAACCATTCAAATTTAGGACGGAAGATTACCAGACTAATAATTAGCTCTTCACCTTCTTTTTGATGAAGAACCATGGCAGATAGTTAAATTAAATGTTATTAAGTTTTTTTTTATTTATCCACTATAAAAAGGCAAAGAACTCTCAAGGTTAGTTTTATCATTAGCAGCTTAGTTTTTACACTTCTTTTGTGTATACTGGAATGAAATTTTACCCTAATAATCCTTTGCAATCCCCATTAATATTTCTGAGAAATGTAACTCAGCTGAATGATTTGACAAGATTGGGATGTATTCAAATCAAGTTAAATTACTATTTAAGATATCCTGTCATTAAATTTATAGCTAGCGTTCTCTAGAAGTTAATTTTTTTTATTAAGGTTAGTACAGTACACAGATGCAAGTTAGATGAATGATAATCTTAAGTTACTATCTTCATTAATACACAGGTACAATCATTTTATTCTTAATCATGTTCGTACCTATTGGAAATGTCAATTGAAAACTATAGTACACATTAGTTATTACTATTAATGTATTCTAATGGTTAGGTCGGTTTTGTTGAATGTCAGAGAATCTTCTCCTGGTTTTCTACACATTCAAGGGCCAATCTCCCTCTGGTATAGTTTCTTTTGCCTCTAGGTAGTCCCGAGATTGTGTCACACGAAACACAGTGTTGGGAAATGGGGGTGGGAGTCCCCTCCCAACTATTATACTACCCTGAAACATGAACGTCACTCAAAGAGAAATAGTGCACATACAGATATAAAAAGATGTGAATGTTGTGACTTTAGGAAACATCGGTGACATCGGTTAAACATGATCGTCATTTCATCCTCAATGAGTAGTCTGGTCTGAAAGAGTTTAAAGTTAATGTAAACTTTTATGTTATTACTCTTATCTAGCGTATTTTGTGTTATTCGCCTGCAAAGTGCTCTTAAAAAGCAATTGACTTATTGCCTACTCCGGCAGAAGAATTGAATGAAATTTATATATGTGAATGGCATTAACTTTTTTGCTTGTTTTTAGTCTATTCTCAATGTAGTCTATTATTTGTTATTGACTTTGGAATGTGCTTCAGTTTTGCATGAGGCCATTAAAATAATAACTTTCTTTAGAAATATTTATTCTTGGGGCTTATTCTAGCTACGACTGCTTATGCCTGCTAAGCATATGTCTACTACTTAACATTATTGCTTTCTGCACTACAATGCTTTATTTAATCATACAAAATGGGCTTTTTGGTTGGTGTTCCTTTGGTTATGTGCATGAATTAATGTAGTTCAGGCTATCTATTCTAGGAAATGTGTCAAAAATAGGATTTCACTCGTTCTAACATATACTGCTGCGTATCTAATTATGAGGTATATGTCATGTTTACCATATTTTCTGGCTAATAGGAGGTATGCAAGATAACAATTGAACACAGTCTGCTCTTGGATCATGTTTAAATCCAGTCTAATTTTCCCATATGATAAAATGTCAGTTGAATAAATCTGTTTTTGATACCAAAATATTATTCAATATATTACTCTTAATTGCAAATATTCAATTGCTAATTGGTTTGCATTGATAAAAAAGTTTAATACTGTAAGCATCATGCCATGAGTGCTTAAAAAAACCACTGATGTGAATTTTTCCATGGTTGAGTAATGATGACACATTGTGGAAGCAGAGAGGAAGAAGGACGTCATTGGTTGGATTCTCCTCTCTTGAATCGGGTAGTTGAGGATGGTGGCTCACTCCATATATTAGGATTTAGAGTCCAGAGCAAAAATTAGCAACTCATGGCAACCATGTTATGTGCATAAAATTTCAGACTTTTGTTCAAGGTTCAGACTTGATTTCACTGGAATAGTTTGGCTGAGTCTTAATGCAGTGGCATAGCTATTAATCGACAGTGAGTAATTCTCCCAAGGAAGCATTTCCTTAAGGGGTGGAGTTAAAAATATTTTAATGTTAATTAATAAGAGGTGTTCAGCTGTCATTCCCATCCCTAGAGCTAAAAATTACAGTTGATTATTGATAAATAATTAGAATTCTTTCCATTATCTACAGCGAATCAAAAAACAAACAAAATAGATTTTGATACAAAAGCAGGAAAAATATATTTTTTATTTTACATGAATAAATAAGTTATTTTTCTAAATTTAATGTCCACACTGCGTCTAACTGGATATCATGTGTAACCTTAAGGAAGGGTAGCAATTGAAGGATAGGTCAACTCTAACTGTAGCCACGACCCTCATTCAAGTAGTTTAAGTATATAACTCAAATTTCAATTAATTTTCTTCATAAATGCTATTGGTTTTTGCCTTGGATAGCAATAGTTGAAAATGGTATTTTAAAAGATAACTCTACAATGAGAAAAGTCTTTATTTTATCTATAAATTTTCAATCAAAATCTTGAATTCAGTTGTTGGCTTTGAATCACAGAAAGAGCATTGTGACCAATGCTCAGGCCTTTTAAATCTAGACCAGTGGTTCCCAAAGTTAGCGCTGCCACCCTCTGGAGGGCGGTGCTTTCATCTCAGGGGGCTGCAAGGGGGTGCTTGAGGCTGGGACCTTAGCAAACATACATGTCCAGGGATGAGTGAATTATCTTTCTATTGGATTTGAAATGAACAATAGTTAAGTCACAATTGTTTTGGCTTTATTTTATAAACATCTTGATTTTTTAGCTTATGGTTGGGGGTGCTGGGTTAAGGTTTGCAGAGAAAAGGGGGAGTTGACTCGAAAAAGTTTGGAAAACACTGATCTAGACCATATGAAATGCAAAGAAATTTTACGTGGATTTCTTTATGGAGAAAAAAGCATGTCCTATTAGCAAGAAAATATGGTGTTTATTCCATTGCCATGCTCATAAATATTTCCTGCTTCCTACTAATGGGTAATTAGTCAACTTTCGCATGCTCTTTTTTTTACCAATGTCATCCAATTACAGAGCCCTGAAGGTGCTCCCACTCCCAAGCTGATGATGTTTCAAAGGAGCAGGGATGAACTGTCACCTATGCCTAAATTATCTTCTCACTTCTCAACCCAATCCTCCTCGAGCTCAGGAGAAAAAGAGATCTCACAAATGCACCAGAGGAAACTCAGGTTCTCGGACTCCGTTTCATCTGAGAAGAGTAGTGATAACCATGAGTGCTCAGACCCCAGTGGCACTCCCAATGAAGATACACTCAGTGCAAATGGTTCACAGCATGAAGACCAATCTCCCATAGCCAATACTAGTCAGCATAAAACAGAAGTGCCATCTGCTATTAGAAATTCTAATGGAAGCACCACATCATCCAAATTGAGCAAGTCTGGGAGGAAATCAGTTCACGAAACTTCCTATTCCCATATTCATTCAAAAATAAGTTCCCACACTCCTGTTGGAGTGGATGATTTCCTGAGCCCGATGCACCAGCTCACAGAGAGAGGTAATTGGTTACCAGGGTCAAACCTGAGTCCGTTAACTCATGAGAATCCCCTGGAGAAGAAGCTAAAATCCCACTCATCAGACTTGATGTCTCTTGTGACCAGCACACCTGCAAACCACTTTCCCAGACGCTCCTCAAGATTACGGGCTAGAAGCAGCATTGAGACCAGCTTGCTCTGCAACCAGAATAGCTGTCTTTTGACTCCGGTCACCAGTGAAGAAAACAGCTCCATGTCTCCCCTTACTAAGTCAACTCAGAAAATGTCAAAAGCTATGCAGGTAAAGGTGTCTCTGTTTTTCTTCATGTTATCTTAACTTTACTGCTTATTAATCTCTCATGTGCTTATTTATATTTTTGGATCAGCTCACTGGCTTCTTTACATAAGGGATCATTACTAATCTTTGTCATGTGCATTCATTGTGGGAATTGGCATCAAATTAAACCTGGCAACTTAACTTTGAAATGGGCCGCTGACTAACATTGTTAAATAACTGTGCCTAACCCTGTTTGTTGTTCTGTTTGCATGTTACATGATTACTGTGAATAATTTTATGGGCAATAATGATTTTTATATGTTTGGAAACTTGGAAAAATTGACAAGATCATAACAAATTTGTTATTTATGGAATTTAGTTCATGCTTGGTATTTTTACCATGCTAATAGTGCCACAACATTTTTAATCTATGTCAAATTGATAAAATAGGATTCTGTTTGAACATAGTAACAAATTTATCAAATGAAATATTCGTTGCTTCCTACATGTAGCTGTACATTATTGTTGGAGATATGCTCCAAATTATGAAAGACCTGATGCTTTCCTGGTGATTGGCATGTATGAAGTTTCCTACAGTTTTCCACCAGGTTAAGTAATTGGTTGCTATTCCAATTTTTTTGGAACTGCACAAATGTCTGTACATATTAAACATGTGTAGTTGTTGTGGCTTGAATTTTCAATAGTAAGCATTATCACAAAGCTAAGTTTTTTAATAGCACTCTCTTGCATAAGGAGAACTTGATATGGTAATACATGGCAACAACAATAGCTGCTTTCTGTTAGGCTGCCTGATATGTGATCATTCAAATTCCTCGCAAGTCAAGCTGCAAGCCTTTGTGCTTAGATGAACCCGGAATGGAGTATTTAATTACCAAGGTAAATTTCAAATCAGCTTCATGCTGTGGAGATGGTGTTTGCATAACTTTTTGATCTGCCATCAAAAGGGTCCTCCCTGAGCATAAGGCATGCGTCTACCAAATTATAGAAATTGATGAAAACAGGTGCTCAAAGATAAGAAAAAGATCACATAATGTCATATTTTTCAGAGAATCAACTATAATCTAATATTTTTATGATGATTTTAATGTGAATCTCTATCTTTTTTAAGGAATCAATGATGACACCGAGGAGTAGGAAGCCAGTTCTAGCACTGTCTGGCTCCAACATTTCACATTTCCCCTCCATGGTCCACTGCTTGCAGAAGCAAAGAGAAAACAGAAGTATTCATGCTAATGTATGCAAAGATGGCATTGCCCCAAGTAACACTCCCAGTGAAGATGAAAGCAGATGTTTATCATTAGACCATCATCCCAAAGAAGAAATAGTTAATGCCGAGACTAGATCTATTTCTGAAAATGAGCCTCAAGTAATGGCCAAAGAATTGATTGATACTGACTCTGGCTCACTGACAAGTACCTTTGTTAACTACCTCCAGAGTCGAAGTATTCTGACAGCTAGCCCCATAGATTTGTCTTACAAAGATGAAGATAGCTTTGAGGCAATAGATTTTCAGTCGTTAAAGAGTGGAAATCTTTCAGAGTCCCTACTTTATTGCTTAGATGGTAATGTACCTTCACCATCAGATTCTCTTACCAGTTCTGGGAAAGATGGAGTTAATGTTTCACCATGTAATGGAAAGTACCACCTACGACCACGGAAAAGGACTAGTGCTGAAGCTGAAAAGGATGAAGCTCGGGAAAGCCCAAATTCTTCTGCATGTAAGAAACAAAATTCCGATCAGTTTGAGTGTCAAACAAACACTCATTTCATTGATAGGCCAAAGAACCAGCATGTTTTTGAAACTTCTCTCTAAGTTTCGTGAAGAGTACAATGAAATTTGTTACCAATGAGAAGGTGCTTCTCATTATCTCAGTATTTTATCTTTCACATTGCTGTCTTTCCAGCAAATTATGATTTAAACTTGTATGTTTCCTCACTGCTTGTTTTTACTCCTTCATCAGTATATTCTTTTATGATTCAAATTTTGATAATGAACTACTTGCATAAGAAATAAAATGCTGTTTGTTAACTGGTGTTTTTAATTTCTGGGAACATAATACTGAAAGCAACCGCGAGTATTCACTTACATTATGGAATCGAGGAAAAGGTCAAATAATAAAAAAAATCTGAAAAAAGTATAACAAAAATAGCTCCGTTTCCCTTAAAAGAAATCGTCATGACTTAAATCTCTTTCCTTCAAGGCTTTGGCCCGCAAGGTATCTTTCTCTTTCTTGGCTTCCAATTCCTTTCGTTGAGCATCTAGGATTTCATCCACGGAAACTTTCTTGAAGGGAAGATTATTCTCCATTTCCTTGTCCTGGAAAGATGAGTAAATTGAGTACTCGGAAGAGGGAAATGGGACAATGTAATCGGCTGAACTCATTCGTACCACAACTCCATAAAGAACGACGTTTTCCCCTCGCACAACTATCACTCCTCGGTTAATGTCACCATATTCTTTCCCTACATGTATTCTTTCATTGGTCCTATGAAGTACAAGATTCGCGAACTGGTCAACAGTCCTAAGTATTCCAATCAACACCCTTCCATCTCTCAGCAATACCATGAGCTTCTCTAAAGCAAGGAAGAACACCAACAATTATTACACCAAAGCAACAAAGAAAATTTTTACCGTAAAGCAAAACTTACTGTCAACATCTCCAATCAGAGATGCAGCTTCGATGAAAGAGTCCATTAGGCCAACTCGAATTCAATGAACTATCAAGAAAACAATATAACCACCCCCTAACTGTCACTTTGTAAAACTAATTTAGGGCATTAAAGTTAATTCCCATGGTAATAGTGTCCTAACTTGAGACTATTAATTCTATCACATCCACAGGTAATATACTAAAGTGCCCGAATATTGCATAGCACGCGCATCACATTGCATTTTGTCTAATTTGACTGAGCAACACAGGCGCCACTACCGCAACAAAAGACATTCGAATATCAATCTCAAATCTTCAACAGTTACCGTGGGTGCTTTAAAATCCTGCTGGCGCTAGGTTTGCGAGGATTGCCGTTGGGCATTGGGACGAATTGTGGTTGTCATCCAGTCATTCTTAAAGAAATTGGAATTTGAAGGAATATATTTCTTCGATGGAATTAGCATCGTTTGCGCGTCGCAACAATGATATTACGCGCTGTTGAAAAATAAGATTAAGAACAACCGCCGGCCAGTCCATTGTAAGTACCGACTGTTTAGTCCATTTCCTTCAGTATCTTTAAGCTATTTAGCTTTTTTGAAGACAGAGTGAGTGTCAATATTGCAAATTTATGAACATATTTTGTTTGAGATTCAATTGGTTCATTCATTGTTGCATATCGAGCTTAATGCGTAATATTTCATAAGACTTGTTAAAATGAGGATTGATATTCCCAAGATTGGTATTGCTGCCGGTGAATGTTCTTAGTCCTTTTTCTATCCTTTTCAGGGTTAAACGCCTTCCTGTCCAATCATTTTAAGTCCCAAATCTTGTCTACCTGTTTGACATTGGTCTTGTACTATTGCCACTGGGGAAGTTTGCTCTTAGCGCCTCATACTATTGACGGAAAGAAGTAACCTAGCGCATTACCACAGGTTTATTGAGTTCTGTATAGAAGCAGATTATCCAATGTTACCTGGAATGAATCAGTATATGAACTCTGTCGCGAATTCGCCTGTATCTGATCTTGCTCATAACCTCTCTGGAGCATGCCTTGGTTCAACGCCTAGGAGACGTTTTCCATCAGCGACCATCGAATCCAACACACCAGTTTCTGTGAAGAGCAAGCAGCATCACTCCTTCGGTGAGTGTCGCCAAATTTCAATTTGGGTTAATAATTTTTTTATATCTGAGAACGCAGTGTTAGTAATGCAAAGTACCCTTGCCACCATGCATCTTAAAAATCAACATCCCAAGCATTTTCACATACACATTGATGTAGTTCACTCGGTGGTTATACATTTGTGATAACCAAATCTACAAAGTGCGAATTACTTACGGTCATCAGTCACCGAGCTGTAGATTGTTTACCATAGGCAATTCATTTCTTACAGTGATTCTGATGATAGTGCTCGCCACTTTTGATGCCAATCTTTGCCTAAGTTTATTTTCTTAATCTCGTATTATTATTTTTCCCCTTGATAAATAAGCGCTCAATGACGTGGAAATATTTTTTCATAATTTTTCTGTTATCATCTCCTGTCAGCTGAGGTTTTCTCATATTTTTATATCCTGTGGCGTTTTGCATTCATTTGTTTGTGTCTATTTGTTATTTTCATATTATTCCTTCTCACATAATAAGTTTCATCGAAGTTACATTTTTATTTTACTGAATTATTACATCGACATTAAGTTAGGCATGCATACCTAATAGTTTGTCTGTGCCTCTTAATGGGTATGTGGCAAGGGATGTTAGGATCCTTATATTTTGACGATGGATTGAATTGACTATGTGTGTAGATAGGCGGTGAAATAAAAGTTTGTGTTTAGATGTCCCCATCTAGATATTAGTCCAGCCTTAGTCAATACACCTTAGTCAATATTGATAGAATGTGAAAGACCCTGTGCCAATTATTCAGCATTTCAGGGAATTGTGATTTACATTTTTTCGGTGTGGAACATTATTTGGGAAGCCATTGAAATATAATGCATGCATTGTTTAATTGATCAATTGAAAGCATTTGTGATATAATGTGTCCGAAGAAATTCAGAATCTGGTCTTATGCTGTGGTTGTGATGTCAATTGTCATTGTCTCACAATCTCCATGTAAATATGGGCCTCAAACTCACGAAAACACTTATAGGTTGCCTTTCTTTGAATGCAATTGCCAGACACAGAGAGGAACATCTTCTATTTATTCTTTTATTTGAAAGAGTTATGTGATAGCCTTGAAAAGAGCATGTAGGTACGGCTTTGATTTTCTTTCAGAAGGTTACTTGTTAGACATCTCTAATTCAGCTGAGGGTACTAATTTTGCTTATTATATATCTTTAAGACTATAACCCTTCAAATCTTATTTCTGCAAATGGATCATGTTAAGTCCATCATATTTTTAATATGAAAAAAGAATGAATGTCTCTGATTAAAGATTGTGATTTAATTATGTCCTAATGTCAGAGCACACTCTTGAGTCTAATTTCATTCTTGCTAGATGGCATCGAACATCCATCTTTTAAAGTAAATACATATTATACCTTAATTTTTCAATGGCATTTTAGTTCGAAGTCTAAAGTATACTTTTATGAGGTATGACTATCCCAGAATTTTATTAAATATTTTTGGATAATTGCATTTTCCAATCATTTAATGTCATATCATCCTACTCTTCCATCTTTTTAATCTGCTACAACTTTTCATTCCCATTCAATGGCCACATCCTTATTTTCCTGTGTATAGCAAAATTTTGGAGTTGGAGCATCAAAGTACTAGTAGTTTTTAAAGAGTTGGTTTACACATAAATTTGTTTTTGAAAGGTATAATACTCTCATGCCCTTCCTTTTTACTTTACTTTTTTTTAGAGTACCATTATGAGTGAAAAGTGTGAACATTTACTTATGGTTTGTAGGGTATTGTTAAGTCTGACTGATTTGAAGTTTTCTTCTGAAAGGATTTGCCTCTCCTTGAATTCACCACCCATAAATGCATATTAATGCAATGCATACATTCTCTCTCTGGGTCGAATGTCTGCTATAACTGGCTGAATAATCTCTTACAGAATATCAAGGGATTATTCGTTTATCATATTTCACATCAACATAGAGCGAGTATTACTACTTCATGAGAAGTATTTTTGAGCTATTTAGTTAAAAATTTCAGTTATCCATTATTTATGAGTTCAGTGTAAACCATTAATGTAATCTTCTCCTTTACTACCTCTCTCTTCCTATGATTCTGATGAACAATTTGGCAATCTTTCCTCATGATAACCCGGTGCAGGACACTTGCTTTCAGCTGTTGACATGTCAATATGTTTATTATGAAACAGCATTTTGTGTTTCATCACCCTTGGGGTGAAGTGCTTGCTCATTGTCATCTATTGAACACGAAATATTTCCTTTTATGTGATTCTCTCTCTCTTTGAATTTTTCTAAACCACTACTTTAGTTTATTTGCAATTCCCAGAAGCAAATGAAAAACTGAATCATCCTGTAGGTTTTGTTGTCAATTGCCCCATTTATATTGAAGATCTTACTAATTAATCAATCTAAAAGATGAAACACCAGTGAAATTATGTTATAAATGCCCATAATTGTGCATCCCTATGTATGTATTCTGTATAAACTCACATATTTATATCCTTTATCCCAATTGTAATTTTCATTATTTGTAAATCATTTCAACATTCTGAGATTCTTTAGCTTACTGGTGCTGGTGATTTCTATACATAAACTTCATTTGGATGTATAGCAGCCATTAACAGTATTTGTCCTAGCCACCAAATTGCATTACCTTGTAAAGATGGAAAAATCCATTGGAAGGAAAATGATATATTTTAAGAGTACGAAGGAAGATATCCCATCATTAACTTGGCAAAGCATCTATTGTTGTAATCTTTGGTTTGGTAGGTTTAGGTCCAAGCTGGAAGCTCCCTTTAATTTTTATCGTTATATCATTAGATTTCATCAATACTTATAAAGATTATTTTGCTGCAGTTCTCTGAACCCTCCCTCCTTACAGCTAACAATTTAATTCCTGTGCATATGTTTTGATATCCCTCATAATTAGCCTAATATGTCATGTCCTTGCTTTTCTGTGTGAGCGTTGCCAGGGAGAGGCAGGGGCCAGCTGCCCACCCCCTCCCCAAGTCACCCCCTGAACACAAGGTTTTTCAAACCAAATTTGCTTTACATAGTCAAACAGGATGATGTCTTGCCCCCCCTAACATAAATGAACTGCAATGGATGGATGCCCCCCAAACATAATTCCTTGCTATGCCCATGTATGTTGCTGTGGTCATTTTCAACTTCAGCCATTTCATGAAAATAATGGAAATATGGGTTTAATCCCCTGTGGCTTGCTACAGTGTGCTTTCTTGGCTGCAGTGTGTGGAAAATAGTTCCTATGCATGGTAAAAACGATACAATCACCACTTTCAAACGTCATCTGTGCTCAGACACAGAGACTCAGAACTCTTTTAACTTTTTTACTGTACACCTAACAGAATCAGGGCTCCCTAGTTGGCAATTAAAATCTACGAACTTTGTGAAAAATTTATTATTCATTCATTCAGTCCATTATTTTCAATTTTATTCAGAAAAATGGGCATAATTTCTATGCTTGGGTGCTAGGCTGCTGCCTAGTGTGCCGGAACAATAGTTCGCCGCTAGCTATTTTTATAGTTCCCAATCGATCTTTAATAACTCGTCTGGAATCCGGGGGAAGGAATCGGTTGTCGCGGCAGTGCCAAATGGTGCCGAAGTTGAAATGAGCAGGCGCTTTGACTTAGGGAAAATAATTCAGAAATAGAATGGAAGCGAAATTTCTCAGATATAATGGCTAGCTTCTGGCTAGCCACCGCGTCGGTTGGTTTAGCAGACTAACCGTCTACGACAGGTACTTAGCGACGCGACAAGATCTCCGACGGAAGGTGAATTCTTCATACATTGGTCGCGGAACCCTTCCGAATGACTTTTTAGCTTGTGTTATCTAAGCAGTGTCGGCGGAAAATTCAGAGATGATGGAAGGTCTCTGAGTCGCCGCCCTTCCGTGACTGAAACTAAACTTTTCCCGAGGTATTGGGCATATGTATACAGTGTCTAGGGCCATGAACGAACAGTCTTCTATTTTAAGTTCATGATAATCACCGCAGTGACTCCAATTCTGATGATGGACCTTCTTTGATGTAGATCTAGACGTCGCCGAACCGTGATGGCTAATTTTTTTGGCACCACTGTTCATGAAGGACCAGTGATCTTGGAATCCACGGTTTCGTCGTTTTTAGGCCGTGATCCGGAGATTGTAGCGATCGACTGTTACCCGAATAGCGAGGGAGGTATGATAAAAGAATTAGAGCGTGTGCAAATGAGATCCGCCAGATTTGTTAAAGGCCGTTATGATAATTGTATAAGTGTTACGAGTTTAATAGAAGTACTAGGATGAGAATTACTATCAGAACGCAGGTTATAATTTCGGTTAAACCAATTAAGTAAATTCGAAACCGATTTGTTCACGGATGACGGTAGATATATATTAAGAACCCCTGCGTATTATGTTAGGTTTGATCAGATTAACAAGATTAGAGAGATAGATTGTCGTACCGATAGATTTAAAATGTCATTTTTCCCGCGTACCATAAGAGAGAACAATAGGCAGCGTAGCATAGGGATAGGTAGGTGAAATATAGAGTAGTCTGTAGTGCATGATGCATGTAATAACAACCAGTAATCCCTTTGTTATTATTAGATACTAACCATCTAGCTGCAGGTGACCCTATTATCTAGCATGTCTCACATTAAATATCCTGGTTGCATGTCAATAGTGCATGTTTGGCGATCTTCACCCCCTGCCACACACCATCGTGGTGGCTCGCAGGATATTACGTAGATGTAGATGAATAGCCAGTTTAGTGTCCTGGTGAGACTATAATGGCCGTAACTCGTCGTTCTAAAAATAGCTTACGTTCAGTATGTTGCAAATTGTATTATCTGATGGATTTCACATGTTTCTCTGGGTGACGAACTGACCTTCCTTACGCTGATTAGTAATTTAAGCCCTAGTACCCGATTAGCTCCTAACCGTGAAAGTCGACCTTTGGAAACAAGGGTGTATTTCTCTCGGTACTGTTAACCGCTGCCCGTTACAACTTTCCCGCGTTCGTTGGTAGCCCTCCCTCCCTGTCACTTGACCCTCAAAAATGGTCAGGTCAGAATTTATGTCGTCGTCACCCGACCTTTTCTTTCGCATTTCCGTCTGGTCCCGACTTCCACGGCAGTTAGTACTTCATCAGAGCTCCAGGCTGTAGATACTCGCCTCTCGGCGGTCACTCCATATATGTCAATGGACTGGTCGCTGGTTTCCCGAATATTTATTTGGTATTCCGTAAATCTAAAGTGGTCTGTTCATAGAAATAACGTCCTGTACAATAGAGTGTTGAGTGCCTCGCGTTTTTTTTCCGTCGTTTTCATTTGAGTTCCTACCAGTGCAGTGTACCCTTGAGAAGGTTGTGAAAATCGGCTAATCACCACTCACGGTATCCATCCAATCTAGCGATGACATCAGGTATGTCTGTCAGTAACAAAGTAGGGTACAGTTTGTTTGGTTATGGGATATCATCTCCATTTTCCGATCAACAAATTAATTGTTTTTTGCCTTTGGGATAAAATTTGCGAATAGCTTTGGTAGTGTAGCTTTCACTCAGTGCACTGTACGAAAACAATTATTAGGTCTGTATTTATTTTAACTACATTGTACCCAGCCAGCCATTGCAAGGGCGTGTGGTTGGGATTTTTGCTTTTTATTCGTCACATACTCTTAAGTTCTGAACGACGAGTTACGGCCATTATAGTCTCAATCCATTCACTGAAATGAGTTTGAATCCATCCCTTCCTGAGGATATGTCCCTAACTTTATATTCCCTTTATTAATTATCAGCTGGCCCGGATCCCAGTTGAATTCTTTCATCGTCCTGTCCGACCGACTGAGTGCTACAGTTTCATCGACATCTACTTATTACCCTGCAAGTCACCACAAGGGTGTTAGGCAGGGGGTGACTTATCACCATCATGAACTACAGTGAAGAAATTTACTTTCACCAGCAAGCGTCACACTATCGGTATAGTACAAATGCTACAGAACGTTGACGTACTAAACTAGTCCCAACTTTGATGGCAGCGTCATGCCGTAAAATCTCCACCGCTGTTGGCATTGGAACCCGCATCCCTGAGTTTGAATGCCACTATCACTCCAGCCAATGAGTTATCCGTATTTCCACTGCTCTTCGCATCGCCTTCGTGGAATTTGTACCACTGATTTGCATTTCTGGAGGAAATTACCTATCCTTTATTTTTCCGCGAAATCTGTAAATTGGCTTAATTGTTTTTATGGGCTCCATCGCATTTGCCCGTGTTGTAAAAACGCTTCACCTCTCACGGTGGTATTTGCTTCTCTGAAGAACTTTCCTGTTCATCACTTCATAGTCTTGGTGGAAAATGTCTTTAGTGATGAGACATCAGGTGAAGGATTACCCCGACCAGAGAAGCTCTTTGTAAGAAAAGGGGGATATGAGAATAGACGCAAAGAGAAAATTAATATGAAGCGATGCGCTTTGCGGCTCGGAAACTTCGTCATCGCTAAGGGGGATGTGCGTAGACTTGAGGTTTGAGATATGCATTTGGAGGAGGATGGACACAGGAAGCTAGGTGGCGAGGAAGACGAACGAGGTGGTGTTGTATATGGTTGGAAACTTGTGACCGATGGTCGAAGGGATTATTATTATTATTTTATTTTGCCTGGGTTGGATGAGACGGAACCGTCCTCTCTTCCTACAACCCAGTACATACACAAACACCCATGTCCTGGGCAGATAATTTCTAGCCAGGCGGGACTCGAACCCGCGACCCAGGTTAGCAGGCGAGGACTTTACCCCCCACCGGGGCCGAAGGGGGCAGAAGGGATGGAATTTCATCTACATTTACATCTACGAAATATCGCGCCTGCCATCACTAGGGTGTGGCACGGGGTGATTCCACTCCAGGCATGCAGCACTCATCCCAGTTCAAAGAAGACCGCGCACGTTCCCCCGAATACTAGACGCAGGCCAAAAGCAGTCAGGACAACGGTACGCAGTTAGACCAGAAACCTGGAGAGTGATGTGTAGAATAACATGCTCCCATGCCGTACACTACTGAAGATACAAGTACTGGTTATTATTATTAATACAACAAATAAATAGCGCTACAAGGTACTAGAACATGCAAGAGTATATCATGCCGGAGATTGCATGCGAGGTTAGTATCTAAAATTCATGTTAAAATATTTAGCACTACTGAAAAAACCTATTTAACCTAGTCAGTATCCTAGAACTGATCTATCGCAACGATTATGGTCCCAATATAATTTTGAAAAGCGAATGCATGTGGAAGAGGGTGATTGAGGGGAGGACGCTGGGAAGGCGTGGAAGAGGATAGCGAAATAAGAAGAGGTAGACGGTAAGAGGAATCAAACAGAGATCTGATGGCGGGGCATTTGTAGGTGACTGACCAAAACCCTACTAATTAGCTGGTAGAATTCGCAGATGTTATCGTTCATGGTGACTTGGTCTTTCCAGTCAACATGATTATATCTATGTTGACTGGAAAGATCGAGGTTAACGTGCTTTTATCCTGCGCGATGTGGGACAGGTTTTTGGATATTTTCCATAATGATTTCCATGTACCCTATAGTATTCCACGAATATAATATGAGTGGCCGATTGAAAGGCATTACGTATGCCGGTATATTGAGTCGCCACCCTTACATTGATATTATTCCTCACTATTTCTCATCGATTGGCGCCTAGCGTTCACTTACGTGGCAAAATGTTTGTGCTCGAAAAATCCTTTTTTGAATTTGTGGGTTTTGGGAGTCCTAAAATTGTTCCGAGGATTAATAAAAATGGAATTAAAATGCTGTTACTATCTGGCTCATCTGCCGTGAATGTTTTTTTTATCGAATTGCAAGTTTTAAGAGTTCTGCGTAGGAAATAACCTTAGTCGGGACTTGTGACGGATTCACACCTCCGTTTTTAGTTGTTCATATGTCCTTAGCAAAAACCGCTGTCATGAATGGGAAGTGATTAGAGTGTGGGTGGACTTTTTGTTCTTGTTTAACTTATATTTTAGCGTTCATTCGTGTAAATTCCGAAACAATGCTCAGTCATGGTTTCAACGATTGAGCCTTGATATCCTCTTTTATTGTTTTCGATCGGGGCTCAACGTAATTCTGTTGGTTATTTCGCGAATTCTCTGTCCTAATTAGCTGTATTATTTTATTTTGTTATTTATGCACGTTTCGATGACCATTTACAAGAACGCTGGGCAACAATCCGCCCTTCCTTTTTGCGCTTATGATTGTTGAAAATTTACAAAATGGGAAAAAGAATCCGAGATGAGTCAATAATGCACAATATGCAACTGCCCTACAGCGTCGAAACCACTTCGGGTTTTAAATTTTTAGGTCATGTTGAATATCCCAATAATGCCTTATCAGCAGTCATTGTTTTCACTGAGTGAAGTTCTAGCGATTCATCTGCGCGATAGTTTCTGCTAAATCGATCGAGAATCGACATCTACATCTACGTAATACCCTGCGAGCCACCTCGAGGGTGTGTGGCAGGGGGTGAAGATCACCAAACATGCACTATTGCCGTGCAAGTAGGATATTTAAGGGAGGCATGCTAGAGAACAGGGTCACATGCAGCTAGGTGGTTAGTATCTACATAATAAGAAAGGGATTATTGGTTGTTATTACATGCATCATGCACTACAGACTACTCTAACTATATTTCACCTACCTATCCCTTTGCTACGCTGCCTATTGTTCTCTCTTATGGTACGCGGGAAAAATGACATTTTAAATCTATCGGTACGACAATCTATCTCTCTAATCTTGGTAATATGGTCAAACCTAGCATAAGACGCAGGGGTTCTCACTATATATCTAACGTCATATGTGAACAAATCGGTTTCGAATTTACTTAAAAGGTTTAACCTATATTTTAACCTGCGTTCTGATAGTAATTCTCATCCTAGTTCTTTCATTAAACTGGTAACACTTAAAAAATTATCATAACGGCCTTTATCAAATCTAGCGGATATCCTTTGCACACGCTCTAATTCTTTTATCATACCTTCCTCGTACGGATGCCATATACTAGTGGTATATTCTTAATGAGGCCTGACAAGTGTAAAATAGCTTCTTTCTCGTACTCTCTCATCGCATTTGCCTAGAACTCTTTTTACGAATCCTAATCTACGGTTTGCTACAATAGTTATTTTCCTGATGTGTTTCCCCCATGATATGCCTTCAGTGAGAACATATGTTCATGTGTACGTCGGTGTTAGTTTGTGTCTGTGGATAATCCAACGTACTACTTTGCATTGTAGGGAATCGGGTTGGTGTGGTGGCTAGAGTTCTGGATAACCATACGGGCGGCCAGGGTTCAAATTCCTTCCGAGAAGGATGTTTTTCTGAGGAAACCCGATCCGTACTTTAGGGTCTTGTGGAGGGCACTTCAAGTACAGTACTCCTCTATCGGATGAAACGTTAATCCGTGGTCCCCTGCCTTTGTTTAAGAGCAGGCTAATGTTGACGCCGGGTTTCTGTCCACCCTTCCTCCCTTCCCTATTCCTATGGCGCAAATGACCTTAGCTGTCGGTCGCATCCCCAAAATCTAATCCAATCCTACTTTGCATTGCAGTGC
The DNA here is from genome assembly GCA_963169105.1 of Ceriagrion tenellum. Taxonomy (NCBI): domain Eukaryota; kingdom Metazoa; phylum Arthropoda; class Insecta; order Odonata; family Coenagrionidae; genus Ceriagrion; species Ceriagrion tenellum. The sequence goes on along the minus strand of OY720635.1, from coordinate 66,210,654 downwards.
ATCAAATTCCTGTCTCCGCCTGGTAATGAGTCGTTTGATCCATTAGGGCCAGAAAGGCCAAAAATGGAAGCAGAGGGGCAGTTTAGTTTTGTCGACGTTTTACTGAATAACATTGAGACTCCTCTCTTAAGTCCATTTCACGCGGGACTTCTAATTGCTCAGTGCGATGTGTGTAGGAAAGTGCATTTCAAATTGCGTCGTGTCAAGCGGTAAATTGCAAGAACGCATGCACAAATGCCTGAACGAGAGATGGCAAAATAGCCCCTGCTCTGAATATATGTTTACACGGTGAATGTACCTGTGTAAGTATGCCGCTGGATAGATGCGTGGACAAATGCTAAATTAGAACAGGGGCTATTTGATGGCCAATTGTTCATGCATTTACGCAATTTGGGGTGTTTTTTTTAAGTATTCAACCAGTGAAGGTAGTCAGTGAATCTCCTCCCGGTTTTCTATGCTTTCCGGGACGTAACTACCTTTAGTATTTCGTATTTTGCCTCGGCATACGATCTACCCTTCTTCATACCGTCCGTGAAACCTATTCTCTTTCTTCCCCTTCCCCGCTTGCCCAACGTCTTACCCTCTCACATTCTTGAGCAACCCATTGCCCCTTATTACCTCCTCCAGCCACCTGTATTTCATATCCGGGATTTTATTCAGAAGTTTCCTTTCCTCGCCCACCATCTCTAGCACGTCCTATTTAGTCTTCCGTGGATAGGATTTTTTGGGGAGGCGACCGACAGCTAAGGTCATTTGCGCCATAGGGTATAGGAAAGGGAGTAAGGGTGGATGGAAACCCGGCGTCGGCAGTAGCTTGCTCTTAACGAAAGGCGCCAAGGGGACCACGATTTAACGTCTCATCCGACAGACGGAGTACTGTACTGTAAGTGCCCACATCTCAAATGCCTGCAGCCTATCCTCTCGTCATTTCACAGGATCCACGTTTCTGCCCCATACAACGCTACGCTCCATATCAAGCTCTTCACCAGCCTCTTCACATTTTTGGTGTTTACACGATGCAAGTTTAATGGTAAATGTGTTCATGCATCTACTCTCTCGGGTGCATACATGGTGTACATACGGCTTAAATCAATGATTTTTGCACGCCCGCTCGAAATATACGTGCAACTTAAAATTTTGCAATTTCGTGTCCCGTGTGAAACGGGCCGATGCTTTATGTTGTCCCCCTACTGCAGTATGCTTTGCTCATATCGGTTGGGCAGCAGAAAAAAAACGGTGATTCAATCCATGCCTTCTCAAAGTCTAGTCTTCCTCAGACATCGCTCTCCCGCTGTGCGTTTCCACATTCCATACCTCGACCGCTCTCACTCCCGCCATTCTGCTCTCCGGATATACTCCAACCAGGGCGCCACCCCGACGCGTGTGGTGCAGTGATATCGCGTGCGAAAAGTCTAAGGGATATATAACCTCTTTCCTGAACGGACCTCCTTGGAGTGTCTCCGCCAGGGTCTCGCAGAGTTCATCTACATCTACTTATTACCCTGCAAGCCACCACAAGGTGTTTGGCAGGGGGTGACATCACCAACATGAACTACAGTGAAGGAATTTACTTTCACCAACAAGCACCACACTATCCGTATACTACACATACTACAGAAACTTCTGAAATAATCTATAATGTGAGTATGTTAACGTGACCCAGTAGCATACAGGGAACATAAAAACATGCATTAGGGAGCATATGAATTAATCAGCTACACTACCTGTCAACTAACTTACTTCAAAGCCTTAATGGAGCCGTTATTGTCTCTTATGGATCGCGTGAAAACGACATTTTAAACCTTTCTGTTCTACAATCTATTTTCCTTATTTTATTCTCGTGGTCTGATTTACCGTAGTATGTTGGAGTTCGTAAGATATGAATAACTTCGTCAGAAAATAAATTTCTTTTGAATTTACTTAAAAGATTGAGTGTACTTTTCAATCACAGTCTGAAAGCGATTCCCATCCAAATTGTTGCAAGAGGTCAGTAACACTAACGAGACTATCATAACGGCCTTTCATTCAGATGTTCTCTGCTCGCGTTCTAACTCAGTATTTAACCCTCCTCATGAGGATTCCAAATACTGGCGGCGTATTCTAAGTGGAGTCTAAAAAGGGAGAAGAAGCTGATTCCTCCGACTTAACCGTCGAAAAATCCAGAGTTATCTACATTTGAACACCTCCCAGCCATCCGCTGACTGGACGTTAGTCAGGATGCGTGACAGAATCCGTCGTGAAATTGAAAATAGGAAAAAACGCTGTTAGAAGTCTTTCTGATTTCTTCCACGCACATCATGTCGTATTCAACAGATGAAGTCGGTTTGGTGGACGATGGGGCATTGGATATTTGATCACGCTAGAAGTTGCTTTGGTGGACATTAGAGCAGCATTGTGATGGCAAAAGTTGCACTTTTCACTGGTTTCAATGACAATTACGATGCGTTTCAACTCACAGAGTCATCATCAGGTACTCGGATACTGGTCTAGTGCCTGATGATGACTCTGTGCGTGACCTACCATACTAGACCAGTATCCGTATACTAGACCTATACGTATATACTAGACGTATACTAGACCAGTATCCGAGTACCTGATGATGACTCTGTGCGTTGAAATACGTCGTAATTGGTATTAAAAACCTGTAGACATTTTCGATTGTTGTTTTCAATATGACGAAATTCCACTACATTACGGCAGAATCGGTTGATCCTATTAGACTAGCAATCTTTTTCAACCACTGAGTCCTTTTCAAAGGAAGTTTTTCTTGGAGCCACAAGAAATATTTAGTGTATAGTTCTAAATACTACACCCACCAAATACTAAATATATTACATTTATTGAATGAAGATCGATCATTGGAAAAGGAAATAATGAAATTTTCTAGGACTAAGTAAGCGATGCTTGTCATTGAAGTGGGTGTGCTCTAACTAGAGCAAGAGCATTTTAGTTTGGTCAGGCTAATCGTAAATTGGGATTTGTTAAAAGAATATTAGGAAAGTGCGACGATAGAGTTAGAGAAATGGCTGATGGATTTTCTCCTAAACGAAATTTTTAAATATTTTTTCTCGAATCATATAATTTCAACATGTATGGTTGTTGCCAATTTGGAAATTGATGTACTTAGGTGAAGTGTAGTCGAAGAAAGTTTTTCGACCTACTTGAAAAGTAATTAAAATGTGCACTCGACACCTAACGATTCGCGCTCAAACCACCTTAAAAGAAGTGGCACAACTACAGCAAAGTAACGTCTCTCTCTCAGTATTTCATCCGAGGACCTCCCTACTGTTCGATTCGAGAAAAGTCGTTCAAGGTCTCTTGGATGAACCGCCTCAAGGATCTCTGGTATCGGCACATTTCTCCCCCAGCGTTACGATGGGCGTCGAGGATCCAGGAACGTTACGTACGACAGCGAAAGGCGGAAGGAAGAGCCTTCCCCCCCAAACCCGTCCATCTTCCGACCCCTGTTGAATCCTTTCCAGGACCCGTCTCCTCTCTTTTGGACCCCCCTCGCCGCTACTTGCCATGCAAGGGTCTCTCTTCTTCCTCCCATCTCCCCGCCTGAGGTGCTCTACCTTACCCTGGCCTCGTCGGATCCTGCCCCCGTATTCCGCTGGCATCCCCCCCTTGCTCCCGGTCACATCCCTCTCCAAATCCCCTCCTCACCCAGGGTTACCATACGTTGCCTGTCTACGGACGTACCACTTTTTAACGACTGAATCGAGAGTTTCAGACAGTTTTTCTGAAGTCATTTTTAAATATGCCCAAGGTTTTTTTTCGGCCAAATTTTTACAATTGAGGCAATTCAAGTCTGAAAAATGTTTATGAGACCAATTAGTAATAGTTGCAAACTGTTCGGTAGCGGAACCAGTTTTTTGAACGGCGTTTCTATGTCTCGCGTAAATGTATGCAGATGCGTGCGTGGTAGTCCTGCAGGTCATGGCCGGGTCCAGGGCTCTTCCAACGAGAGGGGATGAGTGGCAACGCTTTTATCGCATTTTGCATGATTGCGTATAAACAATGCTTTGACGATTATAATTTTTTGCATCGGGCTTTTTCTGTTTATTCTTTAACACTCGTTTTGGTGGGTGGTTGCAGTGGAGAGATTTTTCTGTGCTGTCGTGAAGAGAATTTTGAGAATTTCAATAAGAGAGCAAGGTAAAGCAAATAAACTTTGATTGTCCTCAAGCTCTCAGATTCCATCGGGACATGGTGTTAATTAGGCATTATTATTGTCTTCTATTGAATCTGGCCATGTAAGAACTGAAAAGATTTTATCCATAGAGAAATTTTCTCCATATCAATCGCGATTCCCGTCTGTTTCAAGTCAGTTATGTTTCGTAGTCTCTGTTACAATACCGGTTTTTACCGGTTATTATACCGGATATTACGTTATTTATGCGTCACGTTAACTTTATAGGTAGTTACTGTCCCGGTTTTCGAAAGAAAATTTTATTTTCAGTTTCGTTGACTTGAGGATTTGCGTATTCACAACGGTGCTTTTGCATCAAAACCCTTCCAATAGAGGTTGTAAAGCGTCAATGAGGTAAGAATGCCATAAATATCGGTATCGGGAGTGATACGGACATTAGTTCCTCCAATTACGTCCGATTTCTTTTTAGAAAATTACCTCATCCTTGCCTCGTATCTCTGATTTCAATGTAATTGGTTAAAATCAATGTTGGAGATTTTTTTTTGAACTCCATGTGGTCGTATTTTCTATCTTCGGGTGATTCCTCGAATGTTAAGTTTTCGTATATACCTGCATTAGTTATATGTATAGAAAAATATATCTACATCTACGTCATACCCTGCAAGCCACCCAAAGGGTGTGTGGCAGGGGGTGCTTTCACACCTGGCATGCATGAATGATACGGTAGAGCACCGAAATTACATTGAAACCCGCGTACCACACATGCAACGCGCCAATTAAAAATCTACTAACCAAGAAACATTCTATCGTCAATCGTTCCAGCATGCAAGGGATACAACGACTGCTCCTACAGATTCAAAATATTATGCATAAACAAGAACATCAATATTTACATCTTGCATAAATTAGAAAGTAGAGAATATAAAAAGAAAGATCTACAGACTAGCTAATATCACTAATCGCATTATTCATGACGACGATCACAGTTGTTATGGTCCCGAATGGTAAGCGGAAAAAAATGACATTTTATACCTATTGGTTCTACAATCTATCTCTCTAATTTTATTGGCGCGATCTAATCTACAGTAGTACGAGGGGGTTAATAGTATGTTTTTTACGTCGTCAGATAAATGTTTTTCCTGAAATTTAGTTAAGAGGTTAAGTCTATAATATAATCTACGCTGTGATAGCGATTCCCATCCCAATTCTTCTAACAAACCAGACACACTAGCCAACTTATCGTAGCATCGTTTTAAAAACCTAGCTCCTCTTCGCTGCACGCGATCTAATTCCGATATCAACCCGCTTCACATAGATCCCATACACTGGCAGCATATTCCAGATGAGGCCTAACGATTGAAAAATAACAACGTTCTTTCACTTTCTCATCACATTTTCTGAGTATTCTCTTGATAAAGGCCAGCTTCCTGTATGCTTGACCGCATATTTCCGGATATATTTTTCCCCAAGATATGTCGTGAGTAATTGTGACCCCTAAGTACTTAGATATATGTTGCGGTTATTATTATTGTCCTTTATATTTTTGTCAAGATTTATTTCGACTTTTTGGTGGATAATTGTTGTAAAAATATCCATCACGCTGTTTTCTTTCGAGGCTTTCACTTTCAACGTTGGACCTGGAAAAATTGGTCTGTTTTTTCCTCAAACTCTCCTGTCTTTGCAAACCTCTTTTTTTTTCGTTACATGCATGCATTGTTTCATACACCTTATCGTCTTTTAGATTTATAATAGTCGTCCACTTTAAGATTTATAATATTCGTCCACGAGTATCTTCTACCACATACACTCGTGACTTTCCCGGTCTCCCCCTTCTTCTCAAACCGTTCACTCTTATATTATTTGTTTGTTTACAAGATTCGCTTCCGTTCTCTTAATATGGCCAAACCATCAGGTGCACTTTCCCTTTTGAAGCATTTATTCCGCATTCTTTCATGACTCACTCATCCTAACTTTACCCCGCCTATCGCAAACACTACTCAAATGACTCATTCCCACCGCATTTCAAGACTCTCCTATGCCTTTACTCGCTTACCTGAGTTAACTGCCATACTGTTTTGGTGGTTGGAGCGACTTTCGCTTATGTACAGACTTGCAATAAACTTTGGAGACGTGAAATTATTGGTAATGTTTATAGAAAACTGGGAAAAAATGGAATGTTACCTATTTTGTTTCTTATCAATTTAATGCTAACACGTAGCCTGAAGGCACTTGATATGTATTTCGAAGTAATTCGATAAAATATGAACATATTTTCTCCTAAACGCGAAAACGTGTTCTTTCATGTTATTATAACTATTCCTAATAAATTCAAGGTATCTTGCCGAGTAGAAAACACATATTTATCATCTCTATCATTTACATCTCTTGAATACAGTAGTAAATAATAGCAAGCTCCGTCTTTTTGCCGATGATGCAGTAGTATATAAGGAAATTAGAAATGGAGAGGACAGTCAGTCTTAAGCTAAGGATTTAGATGCGATTGATGATTGGTGCGATAGTTGGCAGCTAGAATTAAATTTAAATAAATGCGCGAAAATGAACTTTTGGAAAATAAATGGCTTTCCCCAGAATAATTATAGCATCAAAGAAAAGAAAATGTCTAACGTAGAATCTATTAAATACTTAGGCGTCACCATCACTGAAGACATGTCATGGGGGAAACACATCAGGGAAATAACTAGTGTAGTAAACCGTAGATTAGGATTCGTAAAAAGGGTTCTAGGTAAATGCGATGAGAGAGTACGAGAAAGAAGCTATTTTACACTTGTCCGGCCTCATTTAGAATATGCCGCTAGTATATGGGTTCCGTACGAGGAAGGTATGATAAAAGAATTAGAGCGTGTGCAAAGGAGATCCGCTAGGTTTGTTAAAGGCCGTTATGATAATCGTATAAGCATATTTAATAGAAAAACTAGGATGGGAATTACTATCAGAACGCAACTTAAAATTTAGGTTAAACCTTTTAAGTAAATTCGAAACCGATTTGTTCACAGATGACGTTAGATTTATATTAAGAACCCCTGCGTATTATGCTAGGATTGATCAGATTAACAAGATTAGAGAGATAGATTGTCGTACCGATAGATTTAAAATGTCATTTTTCCCGCGTACCATAAGAGAGAACAATAGGCAGCGTAGCAAAAGGATAGGTAGGTGAAATATAGTTAGTCTGTAGTGCATGATGCATGTAATAATAAACAATAATCCCTTTCTTATTATTAGATACTAACCATCTAGCTGCATGTGACCCTATTATCTAGCATGTCTCACATTAAATATTCTAGTTGCATGTCAGTAGTGCATGTTTGGTGATCTTCACCCCCTGCCACACACCCTCGTGGTGGCTCGCAGGGTATTACGTAGATGTAGATGAACACAGACCAGAAGACCTTAATTGAGACAAAGTATCATCATGTAATTCTTGCATCATTTATATTACATGTGTGGTTATTTCCATTTTATAAGTAGATTTACTTATGTGAAATGTATCCCAATGATGTTTTTCGTCATACTTGAAAAGTTGCTAAATTTTGCCCTCAACGACTCACGACTTGTGTTCCAGCCACTTTTAGTGGGGAATAGTGAATTTTCGCTTCCCGGGAGAAAAACTCATATGAAAATTTATTTTTCTCGTAAAAATGGTAACCCTGTTCCATTACCCTTTCATGCCTTTTTCTCCGCTTCCAAGGGAATGGTTTTCGTGTGTGGAGAGGTGTAGTAGTGGCAACGGTAGTAGTACGCTACAGTAGGTCCTACCCCCACCTTCCCGCACGCCATGAGGGTAGAAATCTTCCTATGACCCTGCATCCCATGGCCCCCTCCCCTCGTGAAACGAACCCCGGAAGGCCCTACCTCCGATACACGGTGCCCTTGCCTCCTACTCCCCTCACCGCCGTGGGTCGTTACCAGCGGCACAGGGCGTGGAATATCGGAGTAGCACGTGCTAAAAGCTCTCTCCCTCTCACTCCAGCCAACTTCCTCCCTCTCTGCCGTCCTCCCCGCCACCTGCTCTCTCCCTCCCTCCCTCCTCTCTCCACAGTCTCCCCCTCTGCCAGACGTCTGCACGCCAAACCACCCCCCCCTCTCCAATAAAAGTTTTCCCCCGTCGCTCTCCGACTCCCTTCCTCCTCCTCGACGACCAAGCCTTCCGCCTCCGAGGACTCACAAGTAGTGCACGCACGATGGTGCATTGTTGCTCACTCGCCAGCCGTCCTTATCATCTCGAGTTCGCGACGCCAACTTCTGTTGTTGACGTGTTTGGGAGGGGGGGGAGGAAGGGGTCAGTTCGTGGTGGGCTTCTTGACCCCTTAGCCGCTTGGAAGAGTCTGATAGTATATGGGATCCATACGAGGAAGGTTTGATAAAAGAATTAGAGCGTGTGCAAAGGAGATCCGCTAGATTTGTTAAAGGCCGTTATGATAATTGTATAAGTGTTACGAATTTAATAGAAGAACTAGGATGAGAATTACTATCAGGACGCTGGTTAAAGTTTAGGTTAAACCTTTTAAGTAAATTCGAAACAGATTTGTTCACAGATGACGTTAGATATATATTGGCAACCCCTGCGTATTATGCTAGGTTTGATCAGATTACCAAGATTAGAGAGATAGATTGTCGTACCGATAGATTTAAAATGTCATTTTTCCCGCGTATCATAAGAGAGAACAATAGGCAGCGTAGCAAAGGGATAGGTAGGTGAAATATAGTTCGAGTAGTCTGTAGTGCATGATGCATGTAATAATATCCAATAATCCCTTTCATAGTATTAGATACTAACCATCTAGCTACATGTGACCCTATTATCTAGCATGTCTCCATTAAATATCCTAGTTGCATGTCAATAGTGCATGTTTGTTGAACTTTTCCCCCTGCCACACACCCTCGTGGTGACTCGCAGGGTATTACGTAGATGTAGATAGTGTCGGCTCTGGCATCCTGCTTCAGGAGACTGTTTATAGTATGTTGCCCATTCGTGTATTGCCCTGTCAGTTTTGACCTTCATTTGGCTAATTTAGATTTAACTTTATTTCTCTTGAAGACCAGTTAACTCAAGCTACTCTATCGCGCAGTTTAATGTGCTCAAGCCTTGTTTACACGATGTTTATGCCCGCGCGAGGATATTCCTGGACGCATTCACCATTAGAATTGCATCGTGTGAACGTAAAATTGTTAAGGGAACGTGAAAAGTTAAAAAAATATACTGAGCGCATGGCCATAAAAAAGCCCATTGTAATTTACAACATATTTTTCACACATATTTTGGAGCAAACTTCATGCGCGGGTGCATGCACCGTTTTAGCACGCTTTCGGAATTGGAAAAAAGTCTCTTTACCTCTTGTTTATGCATTTGCTCTGTCATTTCAGTAATTCTCCGTAATGCACGACGCAATTTTCTCCAGAGGCCCAAAAAAAATTTACAATAGATTTGTGATTGATCGTAAAGATAGCACAAGACTTTTGAATTTGTTGGTACCTAGTAATTTGTTATTTGAGTTTTAATCTCGTTTTTAATTATACCAACGATTTCAATGACTACTTCAGATGTTTATTTTTATACGGAAATTATATAATGCACACAGGCTTCTTTTAATGTTTTTGATTCTAATGACGTGAAGGCTACCTAGAGGAAAGATTAAATTATCTCGTTTACGGTGTGATGTGGTTTCGATGTGAAATCACAGATTGCAACGGTCGGGTCGACTGCGTTAATAATCGACCGCGATCCGGACTCGCACGGAAAATAGTCTTTTTCATGCCCTTGAGTGACATTGCTACGTTAGAGTAATCAAAAATACTCCTCCTACACCTGAGGTGCAAAATAGTGCAAAAAGTCACTTTATCATTGAATCCATAAAAATCCTGATTCTATGAATGCAGGCGGTGATTAAAATGTAAGCGGCAAATAGATTTGTAGTAGCAAATAGTAACGTTTGTTAATACTCATTAATTTTTACCAAGTTTTTTTTTTGCTACTGGAGTATGAATTTTGATTTTTGTTGTATTATTTGATGAGAAATCAAATATTTCTCATTATTGGTACGTGCCTTATATACGTGCTATATACATGCCCTTATGCATTTAATGTTGTTTATTTATAAAAGATTTAAGATTTAAGTTTCTCCTGGTGAATAGTATTAATAAACTCTTCTCGGGCTCTGCACCAGGTGATTGGCTTCATGTCTGCCGACGTTTCGGAAAACGACTTGTTTTCAATTTTCAAGGCGTGTTACTCTGTCCGTGTCAGATTGTAAACTGAATTGAATTGACCGTTGGTCGGGCCCAACAATTGAGCTCAGGTGCCATCTGATTGGCTGATGTTTGGATTTTGCCCTTGAATTATTTTATGAGTTTTCCTTATGTATTTTTAATGCAATTTATTACAGGTGTCCATGTATTGCTCAGATGAAAGCCAGAGTCACGATTGAAATTTATTGGATTAAGGCGTATTTCAATGGCTTCCTTAATTATGCGGTCCCAGTAGCGCGCTGAGTGGCAAAGAATTTTTGCATCTCCCCATTGAATGGCATGATCTTCATTGATGCTGTGTTCCGCCACTGCCGACTTCTGTGTTTGCGCTAATCTAAAGTGCCTTCGGTGTTCTTTCAGCCTCGTCTCAATCGTTCGACCTGTCTCCCCCACATATATTTTTCCGCACTCGCATGGAATCCTTGTTTATTTATATTAATAAGATCCGCGAATGGCGTAACTACTCGAACACTACTTAGTACATTCAAACTCACCGCAAACTAAAATTAGGCTATTTTGGTAAGTTTTTTTAAATTATGCAATAGAAACTAATTTTGAAATAACTTTACCGTGAAAAGATCATAAGTAAACTGTTTCAAATTGGTTTCAATTATTTCAGGTGAGGGTAGAATATCGCCGGCGTCCTATTGTGCGTCCTTGTCTGCGATTTTATAACTTACCAGAAAAGTGGAGAATGGAACGGATGTGAAACAGCATTTCATTTACCAAATAAACTTGATGATGGACTAAAAGAATTCAGTTATCGTGAGAGGATAATTACGCTTTTATAGTTCTGATATTCTTTTGAATGCGTATCAGTAATGTCCAGAAAGTATTTTTACAAATCGAGACACCGCTACACTCATTTCTTCCTTAGAAGCCAGATTCCATGTGTAAATACGTACGCATTTTTTTCTCGCCGCGCTTTTCAAATTCGAACATTCCGCGCTCGCTCGAATTCTCTGTCACCCCTCGCGGTCGTACGAATCCCATCCCGTCGACCCGACCGACGGATAAAGGTGCATTTGAATGGTTTTTGTTCCCGTCCGAAGGAATACCTAGTGTTAGGCCTTCGGTGCATGTGTGTGTGTGCCACGATGGCACGGAGAGGAAGGTGCCATCCAGAAAGATCCACTGTCTGCCTCGTGCGCTGTCTCGGTGGTAATTTAAATTTTGGAGGCTCTCGAAAAAAAAAATTTCATCCCTTTTGCTGCGTCGAGTCGGCCTTCGGATCGGTTGGTGCCTCTGGATAAGTTGTATGAAATAAGGGTTGAATGTTTTCATGACCCTTTCAGTGAACCGTTGGTCACCTGAACTGCACTTGAAAGAAATCCAGCCCCTGCGAGGTGAGGATGTAAAAGCGGTAGTGTCCGGAACAATTCTTTCAACAGTCTCCTCTAATCATTATTTTTAATCCCTCGACTTGGATGAAAACGCCCTTGAACATCTTGGTCTGTTAATTCTGGTCTAACGGTTTGGTAGTTTTCCTCTTTTTTGCAAATTGTATTTTTCAAAGTTTCCCATCTTTTTTTGCATTAATATGACTTTTTTATCTTTGACACGTGGTTACAGTGCCTTTAATTTCCCTTTGACTTCTTACAAGGTGTTCAAGTGGTTGTATAGTGCTCTAAATACAGCAGGTGTCTTTGATTGTTTTTTCGATGCCCGCTTTTGCCTAGCGTCGACGTAAAATTGTTCTAATTGCTTCAATACCTGCGCCAAAGGTGATTGCAGAAAGAGTTACTCAAAATAAACTTTTGTTGAAGATAATGTGGGCATCATTTTTCAGATTACTGATATTATATGCGAACGGAAATGATTTTCATATCTTCTAAGAAAGAAGGAGACAATAGCATTCAGTTTAAATTTAATAAATAGACTGCGCCACAACTTATTACCTTTATTCAATGATTGATGTTCATTTTTCCTAGTGTTCTTGGCCCGTGTAAAAAATAGTGAAATTAATTGCCAATAATATCGATTCTGACATGATGGTACAGTTCCATTGTTATAATTTAGAAGTTAGAAGTTTTCCAATTAAATTATTTTTATATTCCTTTTTTCTCTTTTTTGAGCTAGCGTAATTATCGATAACGTAATGAAAATCGAGATCGGCAGAGTAGGTAGTTGGAGGATGTTATAAGGGGCGATGGGTTGCTGAAGAATGTGATCGAGGGAAGGGAAGGAAGGGCAGACAGGGAAGAGGAAGAAGGGTAGCTCGTATGCTGAGGCGAAAAAGGATACACCAGAGCGACACAGGCCCCTGAAAGTATAGAAAACCGAGAGGAGATTCTGTGACACACAATAAAACCGACCTTAACTGTTAGAGTACCTTGTAGTAAATGATTAATATCGATAGACTCTAGTCGTAAATGCAAGATTACCTGTGATCAGTGGAAAACTTCTGATACTTCATTCACCCTTAGGGAAATTAATACTTTCAAAGTAATTTTATAAGAAAAATGGTGAGGATGAATTAGAGAATTCATAAATGCGACTAGGAAAATAGGGAATGTTTTTTCCTTCCTCGCCTTTTAAGTTTAAAACAGGGAGTAAGATAATTGGAGATGGATAGGCCTGTCTAACCGATGAACTGAATCACGCGCCGGGTTTTTTTTACAACCTCAAGCAGACGATGGTAGCGACAAGGGGGCGATGGATTCAACGGAATCTCACTCCGCTGGGGGCCGCACTGCCTTTCGGCATTGTCGGCGGCCCCGCGGTCCTCTTGGGGGTTTTTGTGCTTCCACACCACGGGTATATCCCCACTCCCCTTTTTTGAAACACCCCATTCTCTCTCGTATCTAACGCCCTGTGCCCCCCCCCCCACCCTCCCATTAGTACCTCCTCGTGCGGCATTCCTATATGCTTCCCCAACCGCCACCAACTCCAGCCGCCCTCCCCACCCCAACAAACCACCATCCACCTTCCCAACGTACTTTTTTCCCCTCCTTTCCAACTTTTGCTCGTTCTGGGGTCCCTTCCATTATTCCATATCTTTAAACTCTTCAACCCGTTTTCCCCGAGCGTCAACCCAACGGCGGGTCATTCTTTCTCGCTGCGGTCAGCGAACCCTCAGGGAGAAGGGAACGTACGGATAAACGTACTTTACGTTCTGTCCTCGACCACGTTCTACGCGACTCCCTTACTCGTCCTCAATGGTTCAAATGGGTAAACGTCTTCGCGATAAACCAAAAAGTTTATTGGGATTTTTATTTCGTAAGTATTTGAAAGGTAATATCATGTCGATATAGATTGTGGCCATGACGATTTAGATCACGTGATGGTGGTTGAAACTAGCTTTTCATCCTGAGAATCCGTGTTCGAATCCCGGAAGTGGTGGAGATTTTCAGTAGTATCCCTATCCCTAAGTCGACGAAATGCCGTGCAAGCCACCACTAGTGTGTTGCGGAACGGGATGATTCCACACCAGGTATGCAGCACTCATCCCAGTGCAAATTATAACCGCGCACGTACCCCCGGATGCCAGGCGCAGGCCAATAGGGGTCAGGATAACAGTGCGCGGTCAGGCCAGAAACTAGGAGGGTGCTACGTACAAAAACATGCTACCATGAAGTACACTACTTAAGATACATCTACTGGTTAGTGTTATTCATGCGACAGATATATAGCACTACAAGATATTATATCATACAAGGGGTATATCACGCCGGAGATTACATGCGAGGTTAGTGACTAATAAAGATGTTAAGATATTTAGCACATGTGCTAAGACCTATGTTACCTAGTCAGAGTCAGTTTCCTTTAAGTCGCAGTATCCCAGAATCTAAGTATCTCTACTTCGATTCCATATGGAGAGCACTTCAGGTTTTGTTATTCCGTCCAAGTAATGGAAGAGTTACATCTTGGTCCCCTTTGTGAATTTCTTGTAGAGCAGTCATACTCCTGTATTCTCTCCACCCATCCTCCATTCCCCAATGTATCTAAAAATTCAGCCCGTACCTACCTGCCCTCCTGTTCGTAATGGAGGAAATGACTCCGACACCTCGGTTGGAGTCATTTTCTCCATTAAAGTAGTTTGAGCAAAATATTTCACCCAGAAATCAATGAATTAGGTGTCATTTTTAAAAATATCTTACTCTCCCAAAGATACCAAAATATCAGCCCCTATCTGAACTACTTTCTGAAACTATTACTACTTTCCGAGATTTTGCCAAATAATACCAGGCCTTTCATATTGGATATGGTAGGTTACGCTATCCATAGAGACCTTATTTAAAAAGTGTGGTATTTCTAACACCTAAATCTTGTCAAAAAATATATAATATAGTTTATAGTGTATATAAGTTATAGTGTATAGTTTTAATATGTTCTTAAATAATAAATATTTTTGAAAATAAACCATGTTGTAGCCGCAGTAGTTTTTTTCAGAAACGCAATAAACCTGTTGTGAAGGATTTTGAAACGTACCGCGTGAAAAAATGAGTCACATCAAGATTTATGTGTATATTATCATTTTATTAACTAGAATTCCAGTCATATACAAGTATATTATTGCATTATTAATAATTTAGTATTTAATTCATACTTCCTACCGCTGCTTAAGTTAAAACGCATAATTCGAATATGGTTATGACTGTGGAACTATCTCGCTCTAACTACCTGAAGGACTGGAAGGTCTGCCACCTCTCTGAATATTCAACCGACCAACCTTGGAATCATTTGAAGTGAGCGCAAATGATTGAGAATACATTATTGAATAGTCACTTTGACGAGCTATAATTGCCAGAGAATTGTTCCAAAAATGAGAACTGTGTCGAGGTCCGTTTAATCATGTAAGGTGCTTGGGGTGAACGGCAGACAGCTTGCTTGTTAGGCTAAAAATGCCTTTTATTAAGGTAATTTGAGCGAGATAGTTCCCTAGTCATAATCAAGGCCAAATACGAATTATACGTTTTAACTTCAGCTGCTATAGGAAGCACGAATTAAATATTGCATAATTAATGGTGCAATAATATACTTCTGACTGAATTTCTATGTAATGAAGTAAAAACATCTATATAAGTCCTTAGCTCATTTTTTCGCGCGGTACGTTTAGAACTCCACGACGGAATGTTTTTTGTGATTCTGGAAAAATAGTGCGGTGATAATATGATTTATTTTCAAATGCAGTTGAGAAAACATACAAACTACAAATTCTTAATTTTTTGACGAGATAATGGTGTTAGGAATTCCTAATTTATTAAATTAAATGTCTCTGGAGTGCTTACACGTATTATTTTCCATTGAAAAGAGCTCGTATTTTCCGTAAAAAGTAGTTCGGTAATAAAAAGTAGGGGCTGATATTTTGGTATCTTTGGAAGGGTGAGATATTTTCTTTAAAATGAGACCAAACTCATATATTTCTTGGTGAAATAATTTTTCGCTCAGACTACCTTACATGGAAAAAATTGAAATTTGAATTGTGAAACCTACAGAATCATGGAGTTGAAAAGCTTAATCCAGCGGACAACCAGATCTGCGTTAGAGTCACCACTCATTGGGAAGAAGTTATTAAAGCAAATCCTTGGGCCGCAGAGGGTTTATGCGCGTACCCCCCTGGCAGGGTCGCTGGCCGTGACTCATACGTTCGCGGTCGCGTGCTGCTTTACCCAGAGTCGTAGACCATGCTAAGCTCGCCGTTTTCTCTTTACTCGAAGGGGGTCTAATCGATTTTTAACTGTCCCCCCCGTCAGGTACTCTGGCAGGTCTTGTTAAGCGGATGGGCCAGGTGACGCAAGGACTAGCAGGAGCCCTCTGCAGCGACAGAAGGAGAGAGAGCCCTCATATACAGGGCATTAACGGGAGAGAGGAGAGGAGTCTTGTTTCTGTCGTGTCAAGCGCCCGTGCCGTTTCGGGAAAATATTTTGTCGTTTGCCGGAAGGAGCGTGTTCCGCGGGCCCCTCCCTAGAAAAATTGCAGGTTTGAATCCGAAGTGTTGGAGCTAGTCCTTTTGTTGCAAATGATGGGTGATTAATCGCGTGGCGGGATGCTTTTCGCATCCTCGACTTTATGGTGGTTGTAATAAATGTTGCAGTTGTGCAGCATTCCCGACGAGTTGGTTTCGTACTTCATTCACATTTTTTATTTACAGGGATCATTTACTATCTCGGGAAGATCGTACCATTGACGTAGATTAAGAAGGCGCCTGCTTTGGTGACCAGTACCAAAAACTGTAACGTGGGCGTGGCCATCTTTGTTAACCCCGATTTTCCTTTAGCGCCAACAGGGTAACGCGCTAAATTTGCAATTTTATGATGTTAGCCATCGGTAACTAACCAGAAATCCGTTACCCAAAACCTCCGTTATTCCACCACAGGTTCGCGATCAGCATTCATTCATAAAGGTAGTCGACTGGTTGAGGTAAGTTCAAATAGAAGTTGATAAAAATTCTGGATATTTTAATACCTGCATGGCCCCATATTTCTATCATACTCACTTCTTCATCTCAGCATATGAGTTACCCTTGTTCTTCATTGGAGGGCACAAACTCGAGCAAGTAGAGCATTTAAATGACTTAGGTAGCACGGTAGAAGAAAACGGGCATTGTAGCAAAGTCATACGGAAGAGAACAGCGCTATCATTATCTACTCCATCCAACTACTTTGACCACCTTATCTCATCCAGAAGTTTTCTTTCCTCCCCAATCTTGCCAATCATTTCGTCGATTGTCTTCCTTGCCGCCCCCACACACCTTCTCAATCTACTCCTCACCCGCAGCGATTTGCATGTCAGATTCATTAAGATGTTAAGTACCTACTCTCTTTACTTTTGGCCGACGTGCCGTTCATTGGCGTCCATTGCAAAACCCGTCCTTTCTGGTAGAGTATTAGGTAATATCGTCCTGCACCAAAGTTTGGGCAACCCATCGCCACTCTCTCTCTCTTACCGCAACCTACTTTGACTCGCCTAATCACATCCTGAAGTTTTTCGTCTCTAACCATACCAAGAACTTTCACATTCGTCTTCCTTTCCGTCCGCTGCATCTTCTCCATCTTCCACCATAGCCACAATGATCACATATTCGTTAGGGTATTGAATACTTTCTTTGTAGTTGGTCCTCGTGCCGGACTGGTTTCGTTGTAAATCCACTAGGTCAGGTAGAGTATCATCTAATACGGACGTATAGTTATTCTAGCCATTATTGTCAGCCCATCGAATGAAGGATGGTTGAGTATATCTCCGAGTGGCCATGGCGTCCTCCGCCGAGCGGAACCGCCAGCCGCCTTGTTTCCCCCACCGGTGGATATTTCACGCCTCCGGAGCGCGAGGGGCTAATCGCGAAGGGGCGTACGGGCCGAGGGCTTGTGCCGGTGGTGTTGGTTGTGGCACACACCCCCTCTCTACCCCCCCCCCCCCCCCGACCCCCTGCTCGCCCGACGTTTTCATGGACGGGACGGCAGAATGGAATAGAAGAGATATCTTGTGTGGTATCGGGGGAGGGGTGGAATATTCCACCCTCCCCTACGCTAGACGAGGTTTACTACACACTACTACTCCCTCTGCTGAGGGGAGGGACTTGTGCTATCCCACGTGCCCGCCGCCGTTGTCTGCGTCGACAATGGACCCCTTCCCCCTACGTTGCCCCCCGCGTACTCGGCCGCCGGGGCTGTGATTTCCGAACCCCTCCACCGGGTGGTTGTCTGTCGAGGAAGAGGGGAGGGACGCTGACGGGATAGGTTCGATACAGCGGGGAAGTGAGGTTATTCATTCTTGAGTATATAGCGGACGTTATCGATAAGCGTGGTCGGTTGAGAATGTCTTTTCATTGACGAAGAGAAATAATTAGGTTTTTCGAATTGTTAAGAAATGGCTATTTGCTAGATTACGTTGCCTTCAAATTTTTAAGTGGTAACCATCTTGCTTTTATCCGCATCTTGTTTAATTTTTAAAAATGTACGCTAACATTTGTGTTCCCCTCGATTCGGAATACATTTCAGTCAATGGAGATAGTTAAATGATTTCTAAATTCTCTCTATTCGTAATGCGTTATTATTTCTGCCGTTGGAATATTTTTTCAGGAGCAGGGTAAAATGCCATTGGTTGAAATCGCAAAATGGAAATTCAAGTAAATTTCGAAAAAAATCAATCGATTGAAAACGGTGCGTGGATTATTGTCGATGTAAAATTGACCGAATATATTACATTTTATGTTCGTTTTTATCCTCAATTCATCTCCTTTTTGGATTTCGTTTTTTGTGCTTGTCCCGTGGTGTATGTATATTTTGGCGTGAAAGTGTAAAGAAATGCGTTCAGTATTCGCTGTTCCCAATGTCAGCTAAGGCTGTGATTTCTCATAAAGTCAACCTGATGGTAGTTATAAAGGCAGAGTAGAGGTCACGCCATCATAGCCTCAAAAGAGTGTGAAATGAAGGACAGATGCATAGAGGTATATCGACGGTTAACGCATTCAAAGAAATCGCTTTGCGGCAGGTGAGAGACCGATTTTTAAATGCTAGCGAAGTGTGTACCTGTGGCACAGGTACCCCGCAGGTGTGAAGACTGCGAGGGGTTCGCCGGATTGTGCCATTTTTTTTGCTATGTCCAAATCTTACATAATTGTATCGAAGTTGTGCCGATTTTTTTTATGTGGAGTACTTGAATGTGTCGCCGTTTCACGACCACTTGTTTCTGTATTGTGAATCAGCGATGCAATGCTATGTTCGAATTGAGCAAATGAAAGGGAAACGCACTAGAGACCGCTTAGTGGTTTGCGCAAAAGTTTGAAATATAAATTTGTGAACATGTCACTAACTTTCTGGTGAATGTGCAATGCCACGAAGTTCCTAGTGAACAACTTCTGCTTGTTTAATAGGAGATTCATCCATAGGCTATTGGTGACATTCTAATTATCATTTTTTCAATACATTTCAATCTAAACAGTAAGCATTGAAACAATGGTTTTATTAAATTTTGCTTTAATTTACTAATAAGTCGTTTGTTTGATTTCATAGAGAAGAAAGTAGTGATGAAACTTTTCTATTAAAGAAGGCTAATAACTCTAGAATAGTGAATAAGCCCTAAATTGTGTCACGGACGCTCACATTGTAAGAGTATATATTTTTTGCCAATCTGATATCGTATTGGTGTTCGGTTTGAAGATTTTTAGAGCCTAAAAAGTTCCGCTGTTTTTAGTATCCTGTCATTTCTTCTTTATTTTTATCCACTATTTGAAGTTAAAAATAATCTATACAGCAACAGACTTGGACGCCAACTCCAAATCGACCAAGTAAAGTTTTTTGTGATTAAATTTGTTATTTTTGTTATTGTTATTTATATGTGTCTTTTTGTGTTTGTCTCAAGTACACTTTAAATTGGCAATTTTGCTGTATGTGGTCTATTTTTCTTTAAATTAAAAATAAATAAACTAATGTATTGATTCGTGTTGGAATGAAACAGTTTGTACTTCCCGCTTGTGATTTTTATGGCAGTTTTTATCATTTTAAGATTGAATGCTGTATGCGTTCTAACAGATCGCGCTTTACCGGCTCAATTTCTTGGAGACCCTTATTGGCATGTGCTTACCGACGCTACTCCGTTCAAACCCCCGCATCCGTAGCCAACCGTCTCGGGAATATTCCTCCCCCCCCCACCCCTTCAGGAAATTTATTGCCTCTCTACTGTTGAGCATGGGCAGTCTCGATGTATTTTCCCAAAAATGAGCGCTCAGCGTGCACGCATCGTCGTATCGCTAGGGTGAGGATAACGTCATCTCGTGCCTGAAGGACCCTCAGTGGTCCCCGCGTCTGCTCATCATCCTTCTCCCGAGTCGCCCTCCCCTCCTGGTTTTTATTCCCTCCCCTCCTGGTCTTTATTCCCTCCCCTCTACCCCTCCCTCTCTACAACACCCCCCACCCTTTTCGCCATCCCTTTGCAATCCCCTCTCACCCCGCCACACATCAGTCGAATCCCCCGCCATGAGCTCCCCCCCCCCCCCCACCAGCTATCTGTCTCTTTTTATCTACGACATGTGGCCCTTGAAAACAAGCGCGGGCCGGTTCTCCACTCGTCGCAGTTCGTGCGGCCCACCGGCCTTCCTCCTCCTTCGCCCCCCCTCTAGTTATAACTTGTGTGTGCTGCAAACTATAATAGTAAATTTCCGCCGACCACCCCCAATCCCCTCGTCTCTGCCTCCCTCAATAGACAATGCTGACGGTCTCTCCTCTCACTCTCTCATGTGCCCTTCCCCTTGCCTTCCACTCCACAGTTTTCGTTCCATAAATGGTCGGTTCGTTGAGGTTGTCTGTGGTAGTGACTGTCGGATTTGTTAGACCCCGTGGGATGTGGAGAAGTATATGCATCTTTGAAGGATCAGCGGGAAGGGGAGATTGACTTCTGAGACTCAGTGGAGAATTTTTCAGATGTCTAATCTTTTGGATGTAAATACGACAAGTATCTCACACCTTCGGTCATTTATTGAAGAGCAAACATTTACGAAATACCGTGCAAGCCACCACTAGGGTGTGTTACACGGGGTGATTCCACACCAGGCATACAGAACTCATCCCAGCTGAAATCAGAACCGCGCACGTTCCCCCGGATGCCGGGCGCAGGGTATAAGCAGACGGGACAACAGAGCGCGGTCAGACAAGAAACTAGGAGAGTACTAAGTAGACGAACGTGCTACCGTGCATTACACTACTTAAGATACATCTACTGGTTAGTATTATAATGCGACAGATGTATAGCACTTCAGGATGTTATATCATATAAGAGGTATATCATGCCGGAAATTACATGCGAGTTTCGTAACCAACAACGATGTTTAGCTCAAGTGCTAAGACCTAAGTAACCAAGTCAGAGTCAAGGTATATTAGAATTGATCTTTCGACACTATTATAGTCCCCTATTTTACGTGGAAAAAATTAAACTTATTACATCTATCGTTTCGGTAGTATATTTCCTTAATCTTATGCCTGTGATCGTTTCTACCATAATAGTTTGGCTCTAATAAAGTATATTGAACGTCCGGAAAAAATTGTTCATTGCATTCATTCCATGGTTTTGGACGAATGCGGAATGCAGATTTACTCCCAGGGGTCGAGGAAATTATGGACTGGGCTTACCATTCTACAATCTAGTGGGTACATTACTTGAGAGTAGTGATTATACTCATGATTGATATTGTGGTGTTAAATGAGCTTTACTGTATAGTGTATCTTCGTTAATTAAACTATGTCATTTAGAGTATGACATCTTATGGGTAGAAACCTGGAACGGAAGAAATTAGGATTTGGAGTGATTCAAGGGAGTTTGAGCGAGATGGTTTCCAAGTCATAATGGATACCATATTCGAACTGTACGCTTCAATTTCAACAGCTCTAGGAAGCATAGAGTAAATATTGCATTATTAATGCTGCAATTATATACTTTGATGTGACTAAAATTTTAAGTAATAAATACGAAATATCTATATAAGTCTTTAACTTGACTATTTTTTTCACGCGGTACCTTTAAAACTCACTAAAAACGGTAGGCTCTTGTAATCTTGAAAAAAATTACTGCGGTGACAATATGATATATCTTAAAAAATATTTGAGAAAGGATACAAACTGCACACTTAATTTTTTGACTAAATCTTGGTGTTTACCTCATTTTTTAAATGTCTCTCTACCCGTACGATTTCCCATGTAAAATGACTGGTATTTGTTAGCTAATATTTTGAAAAGTGGAGTTGTTTGAGGCTGCTGATTTGGTACTTTTGGAAGGGTGGGATATTTTTCTTTGATATGAGACAAAATTCATTGATTTTTAGGTGAAATGAGGTTTCGCTCAAACTACTGTAAGGCGTGACATAATTGAGTCAGGATATGGATGCAGAAATAATATGAATGTTATTCGCCGAATTTTGGTGGAACTCTCACGTGTTGAAAGAAATGGAAAATTAACCTACGTAGCTAATTTTTACTTTCAATCGAGATATATTTTTTGTAGTGGACTGAGGACGGACGAGGATGTGTTGATCAATGTAGTAAAGATTTAGTTTGTGGGGAGTTGATTTAATTAAGAGGAGGAGAAGTAGTTGGATGGATTGTATAATAGACGGCCAAACGAGGGTCGGTAAAGAGTATGCATGATAACTGGGGAAAATGTTGACGCTATTTGGATTAGATGAAGCTCAGAGGCATGCTGAGCCGAACGGAGTAATCGTTTGGGAAAGGTGATGTCTAAAAGCAGGCGAGTACAGAACAGGAAAATCAGAATTCACTTTTGTGTTTTCTTTCTTTTCGAAACCGTCTCTTCAACTTTCAAAATATAACTGCGTCTTAGATTTTCCGAGTATATCTTTCAATGACTAGCTTATTTTTCCGTAAAATTAAATGGTATCCTAAGTTGTCGTTTTAGTTTGTAAATTAACCATTTTTTCTAAACTTTTTAGGTGCCGACGTGAATTTATTACAGTGAAACCCCTCTTATCGACCACTTCTATCAAGCGGGTACCCCTCTCCACGAAAATGTTTCAGCGGAACCGTCGGTTGGACTAACTTATGAAGAATATATAGGTTTTAACAAAACGGGCGCTTAAAGAGTTATTCCGTTTTTTTCAAATCAGCCGCCTGTTAATTTGCATAATACTCGTAGAAACTGAACCCCTGTGGAACGACCACCCCTCTTAACGACCATTTTTTCAGCGGAACCATCGGTGGTTTCATCGGTAACATAGGTTTCACTGCATTTTTTCCGATTATAATTATTCTGATCGGTAGGAATTAGTTATCTTGTTCCCCTCGCTCTTTCTGAGCGTTGGACATAAACCTCGGCTTAAAGGTGTATTTCTTCATTCCGTCAATTGTAATTAATTTTTCTGCCTCCCTTTATCCTCACCGCGACATCGCTCAGCGCATGTGACGTGCTCAACCGAATGCCAACTAACTCTTGTCATCCGTCGCTTCGATTGTTTTATTCCCTCTACGTGTTCTGCGTCTTGGTTGTCTCGTTTTTCCTCTCCTTTGAATTCTGGTGATCTGCGTTGAAAAGGCGTGGGATTATTTCGTCCGTTCATAAAATGCTATCAATTTCTTTCGCATTACCTTCTTTCATCGAACTACTTTAGGTGTCTTTTCGTGAAAGAAACTTTTATTAGAATCCATAGTTTAAGATCCTTCGTACTTTTCCCAAATTATTAATGTTCAATTTTCCATAATATTCCCACGATTTTTTTCACAATAATTGTGGAAAAGTACTGAACTTCTTTTTTTTATGGATTCTAACATTTTTCACTAGTAGTTTGATTTTTTGATAGTTTGGCTAACATTCTGTTAAACGAAATAGAAAATCGGTACCTTCATCTTTTTTTATACCTTCTACAGTCTCTGCACCTTCTCAAACACGTTTTAGATATAGTTCGGATAGCTGTTCTTATTTATTATGGATACATTGCTGGTTTTCGTTGTTGAAAGGAAAATAAGTATTTTTTTGCAATAATCTCGTAGCCAGCCGAATTATATAAAGTTAGCATCTGTTTTCTTCCCAGTTGTTGAATTGTGAGAAAATGACGTCGTAATTTGTCAAATCTAAGGTAAAGGAACCATGGCGACTATCATCTCATGTCGCGCACTGTTCAGTGCAGTCATTTCAGAGCCAGCTGATCCACAGCAACAGTCCGTATCAGTCTATTCGTAGCAACAGTATTTTCTTTTGTGTATTTCTATCTTGCGGTCGTATAGTGGTTTGCATATGGGTTCCCTTATTTTTCGTCTACTATATGAACCATCGCAATTTCTGCATTGTGCACTGCATTTTTCCATCTTGAAACTTGAGTTCGCATGATGAGGAAAATCCGTTGATGCACGTACGGAGCGTGTGAACGAAGGCGGTGGGTTTGCAGACGGAGACGGCACTACGCCATATGTAGCGGAACGAGTCTGTGTGCTTAATCGCTACGACGGTCACATAGCCTTGAATGAAACATGTGAGCAGGAGAAAGGCTCCGATTTGAAAAAAGTCCGGAGATAACCGCTCCCTTGGATCGTGCCGTATGAGATTCCCGCTGCGTCGGCTCATACCTCTGTTGTCATGGAGATCCCTCCTACCCATCCCTGGGAAGCTGCAGAAGCAGCAATGGGCGTGCTGCTCTTCAAACTTTTGTATCGATATATAATGCAGTGTTAGTCGAAAATCCGATGGGATCTTAGAAGCTGTATTAATCTATATGTTAATCCACGTCTTAGAAAGGTGTCATGAAGTTATGCCGGCACATCTAGTTACTTCTACTCGTAGTGTCGTTTCATTGCTGACTGGAATAAGTCCCGGCTGATTTTAGCATGAAGGAAGTATAGCGGGTTACATGGCGGTTTAAATTGTTAAGTTTTCTCTTGTGTTGTAGCCTGACTATAAATCGAGCTTAACTCTGTGATTGCGACCATCTTCGTCAAGCAAATGCTTAAGACGCGACTATGAATACGGCCCTAAGACTCCTCCATATAATTTCGCTTCTCTGTAATGTTTCGCAGTACCCTTCTATCCTCACCCACCCACCACCAAAACTGATTCGTACGGGCTTACTTCCTCTCTGCCCTTCGTAACCTTTCCACCCCACTCCATGCCCACTATTAACTTATGTTCTCTACTTATCAGTCAGATTTCTGATCCATATATATTCAGGAAGCGCAACGCAAAAGGAAAGAGATTGGCACACATTCAAGTACAACAACATTCGGCGTAATTATATAACACATTTCATTTCGGTAATTGATTCGCAAAAATCCGACACGGCTTCCGTATCATCCTAGTTGAGTACCACCATGTGTAATTGATTTCTTCCATAATGAAAGGTTTTGCTTTCACTTAAATCATTCCGTTGATGTTAAAAGGTATAATTAAGTGGGATACAAAAGAGAATTTATATATTCTTCGAATGGGCTTCTAAATCATTACATGACCATTTGCGATAACAGTTACAGGTTTACATAAAAATGTCAACTACATCTACGCAATACACTGCGAGCTGACGCAAGGGTGTGTGCCAGGGAGTATTAGGACGCTAGCCTTGTAAAGTTATAAGGGATAAGGTTTTGGGAGGTGAACTGGTGACATGTATTATGAGAGTGTATTTAGTGGAGCTCAGTTTTTATTGTGGTCACTTATTGTAGGCGGAAAAAACAAGTTTTTGTATATATCTGTTCGGCAATGCATCTCTCTTATTTTATCGCTTCTGTCAGACCTAGAGATGTAGTGAGGCGTCATGATAATATTCTCTGTGTCGCCCCGAAATACACCAGTTCTTAATTTCTCAAGTAAGCTACACCTAGCGTGTATCCTCCCAGTCTCTAGGGGCTCCCACCTTAATCCCTTAACAAGTTGTGAAATACTGTATGTTCGCTCGTAGCAGTTTTTGAACGAAGTGTGCGATTTTTCTTTGTATTTTCTTAAATTTTTTTGGTTAAATCTTTCTGAACAGGGTCCCAAATGCTCGCGGCGTGTTCGAGCTGTGGCTTAACCAGAGCGAAAAAGCATCGATCCTTTACTTTTTCATCCCATTCATTCATTCTTATTGAACACAATATGAATGAATGAACTTAGTTTAGGGCTTTCATTCAAATATTAATTGTATGCTCATGTTCAGCCATCATTCTGCGTGCCGCAGGGGATAAATTTTACTGATTTAGTGAGTGCAAAATACACCCCAATCGGTCAGTCCTCCATTGGTATTAGGAGTTCTCTGATGTTTGCGTTTTCACTGTGGGTTTAGTTTTTGCGAAAGGAAGAAATTTTGGGCTATTATTATTTTTTAATTTTGACATTTTATCCATGGGCTAATTTGTTAAAACATTTCGCTTATCCCTCTTATCATTTTAAGTAGATTTACCATTGTTTGATATTTTCTCGCATTCAATTATTTCTTTTTTTCTATTTTTCCTTATTTTACTAAACAATTCTGAAGGCAAGATGTGGAATTTGGCTCTAATAGACTTGGGAAAGACTCCCGGCGAGTAATTCATAGGGGCAGTTTGTCTGATGTTCGGACACTGAGATCCTTGTATGTACCTTGTGTGTGTTAGGTGTGTGTATCCTTTGTCTCCGAGCTTGGAAACGAAACGTGAACCTCCTCCCAATCCTCTGAAGAAGGCAAAGTTAGGTTTTGTAAAGTATACTAATTTTCAACATGCTATGTATAAAAATTAATGTCTGGAACCCGCTCTCTTCTGAGCAAAATTTGTCGACAACGCAAACCAGTTCTACAGGTTCAACGCCATAGTGTTTCTCGCCTAAAATTGCACGTTTTTGCTGGTGCTTTCTGTGTACCGAAGAAGACCTAAAAGGCATCAGTACGTATCTTCCCTATTGGCTAATTGAATGTTTTTTTTCCGATGTTAGTCTCTTAAGATAGTGCGAACGTCATAGTTCCCAAATCATAATACAGACCATATTCAAATTACACGTTTTCATTTCACCAACTGTGAGACACACGAATTTATTATTGTATTATTAATGGTGCAATAATATAGTTTTACATGACAGAAATTGTAAGTAATCAAATGAAAATATCTAAATACTCATTTTTTGCACGCGGTACGTTTGAAACTCCATCAAAACGGAAGGTTTATTGTGATCCCGAAGAATTTACTGCGATGACAATATGATTAATTTTCAAAAATAGTTAAGAAAACACACAATCTACACACTGTTGATTTTTGACGAAATATAAGTGTAGGAAATGTCTCATTTTTAAAATAAGGTTTCTCTGGAGTGCATATACGTATTATTTCCCATGTAAAAGGACTGGTATTTTCGGGAAAATATCTCGGAAAGTAATGTGGTATGGGGTTAAACTTTTTATGTCAATGGAAGAGTGATATATTTTTCTTTCAAATGAGACCAAATTCATTGATTTCTAGGTTAAATGATATTTCGCTCAACCTACCTTAATATGCCATTACTACGTCGCCTCTGTTGGGAAGTATGCTCTTTTGCGTCAATGCCTCCGCACCGTTATTGCGGACATTAATACCTGCGGTCATTTTGATAATTCGTTGATACTTGGATACTCGCTATAAAGGGAGGGATCCATCCACCCAATAGCCAGATTAAATTTTTATTTATTCGAGGGCGCAATTGCTCGACCAGGTGTAAAATCAGGATCTAGTAAAAGATGCTACTAGCAGTGTTTGGCTTAGACTTACTCTTGCTGTAACCCGTGCTCCAGTTTACAATTTCTGATTCCTTGTAAGAAAAGCCCTTCTCTATGCGTTTTAAGTTTTTTTGCGGTGTTGTAGTGCGATTTAGTATACACCTACATCTAACTAAGTACTACAACTAACATTTAGTATACATCTACTTATTGCCCTGCAAGCCACCTCAAGGGTGTCTGGCAGGAGGTGCCATATCACCACCATGAACTGCAGTGAAGAAATTAACTGTCACCAACGAGCACTGTAATATCGGCATGCAACAAGTGCTACAGAAACTACTAAAAAAATCTGTAATAAAACTACGTAAACGTGACGCAAAAATCATGCAGGGAACATTCAAAACATGGTGTTAGCAGTACTTCTCGGCAGCTTTAGAAACATGCATTAGGGGGCATATGAATAAATCAATTACACCTCCTGTCAATGTAATGTCGACAGATCAAGCAGTCAACCTGTCGACAGACCAAATACTATACTTGTATAAGGTCCAAACCGACAGTCTTCTACAGAGGCCGCTAGTCAATGTGTCGTATCTATCTACCCTTACCATAAACCATAAATATCTCATATTGCGTCAATTTGTTTATGATATTCTTAATGTTTCCACTGTCCCTATCCTTGATCTACATCTACGTCATACCCTGCAAGCCACCTAAAGGGTGGCAGGGGTTGCTTCCACACCATGCATGCATGAATTATATGGCAGAACGCCGAAACTACATTGAAGCCATCCTTGTTTCATGTTCCTTAATGTCTGCATGTGCAGAATTTCTTTCAAGCCGGCGATTGGTTCGCTTCTCTCGTGTATAGTGTCCAAATGTGATTCTTTACGTGGTGTCAGACCTACTTTTGTGTTTCTTATGTTAAACTATAGCGGTGACATGGCCATTGCCGTGAGGGCCTTTGAGACGTAGATAGTTTCTTGCCTCACAGAGTCGTCAGTTGCATCGTAATCCACTTGTTGTCGTTTTGTTTATAACTGGTTATTAACCGGTCTAAATGGGAATATAATTGATCTTTGCCATTCTCCCATAATTTTTGGTTTAGTGGAATTACTCTTTCACTCTCTTCAGCTCGACATTTTTATTTACTACCTTTTTTTAGGAGTAAAATAATGTTTATTGTATTTGAAATAGTAATAGTACAAAAAATAACAAAATTGCTACTTGCGACAAATAATAATAATAACAATTGACAACGTTGTCAATGATAACAGAAAAAAAATGCATGTAAAAAAGTTACTATGTGTTTTTTTAAATTTTTAATACAATTTTATTATCAAATCTTGGTCCTGCTAAGCCAAAAGTTTGTCATCAGGTGCCATCGTTATGGTGATCGGATATTTCAAATATGTGTTTTAATGTTACAAAGAGACATAGTTATTCATTTTGCAACCAATCCTTTATCCTTATTTTTACTTCTCTTTTTGTACTTAATGTTCTTAACTCTTCTGGTATTTTATTAAAAAGTTTAGGCACAATTACCGCAAAGGTATCATTACCCGATCTAGTATTTTTCTGTAGTACCATATACTTTCTACAAGTTCTTAACCTTTCAGAGTTCTGTATGGGACGGATGTTTTTATATGTATTGCAGAAATAATTATCTTGAATGATAATAAATCTGTATAATTTATCTAGTCTTAATACACCTAAATATTTATACATATCTTCCTTGCATCTTTTGTATCTATTTTTCCATAAAGGGCTTTAATAAGCTCATTTTGCTTTTTTATTAATAATCTATAGTATAAACTATTTGCATTACCCCATATTGTAAGACCATACCTTAGTAAACTCTCGACTAATCCACAATATGTTAATTTTAGTACAGAAAAGGGTAATAGACTTTTGAGGTAGTACATTTGGTATACAATCCTCCTTAATCTTGGATTTACTGCAATCATATTCTTTTTAAATCTAAAGGAATCATCAATTATTACACCCAGATATTGATAATGTGCGTAATACCCCTCTTTTTTCCTCTTTCCCTGACTCTTTCTTCGAAAATAGCCTTCAAATGCCCAATGCCTTGGTAATTTATCTTATCCACCTATTTTGCCTCTTTATTTGCTCCGATGAAAATCCTTTCCTCCCCTTCTATTTGTAAGTGATGAAAACTGGAATATCTCGCCCTTTATCGGGGCCACCATCAAGCTATCCAATTCGAAGAACTCTTTTATTCATGCTCGTTCAATTTCCCAGCCGTCTTAATAGTGTGAAAAAAGGATAAGTTTCTCTGAAGATATGTTATGATGCATTTCATGGCGGTGAACCTGCACCTCCCTCAATTTTCATGAAAAACTAATGGTCATAGTTGACCATGTAATCTCTGTTTAGTGTAAGAAAGGAATGGGATTTTATTCTCAGAAAGCAAATCTTCCCTGTTTTTTGCCGTTGATTCTCCGACGTACCACCAGGCTACCTGCTATTCGGTTGAGTGTCGTAAGCAATGAAGTTTCCTTATTTTTATTCATATAATGAATACTCAAAGATCAATTTTCATAGCCACTAAGTTTCACGAGCTCTGAAAACTTAAATATCCACCTTTCGGGGGAAATAACGGGGACTAATGAATTTGACTGATTGATGATTTTTGTTTGAATTGTAGTTCTTCGTTTGAAGTCTGAAATATGTTTTCCATTAGTTTAATTGGCTTCTGCTGGCGGGACTGTTCCGTCGTTCTGGAATTTGATCATCCAGGGCCGTTGCCGTTGGAACAAGAAACGTGTCACATGTGTTTGTAAAGTAATGTTAATATTTTTTGTGAATGGTGAAATTATGCGACTTGCACGTCTTCCCCCGTGTCTATATTTGTTCACATTTTATCATAGCTATTGCAGACATGTGCTTTTCTGGATGAGTAGCCCACTCGAAATCGTCCGTAGGGACGTGTATAGCTTCTGAGCTTGTTCTGTGTGTCGGGTACCCACACCGGAAGCAATTTCCGCTATGGCCACGTGCCACCTTAGTTCTGCTTGACTGCGTCTAATTTACTTTTGTATCAGTCGGCTATGGAATGTAGGTTTGAACGCACGAAGCAGAATTGAGAGGCAATTCGTACGACCTTAAAACTAGAACTAGGTAACGTCAATTTAGTACTTGGGAGCAGTCGCGGGGGCATGTGCCAGGGGGTGTTAGGACTGCAGTAATGAAAATGGGTAAGGGTTGGAAAAAAGGAACAGGATGGGGAAAAGACGAAAGAGAAATGCTAATGGTAAAGTGTAAATTTAAATTGTGTAAATAAAAATGAGCTCTCCTATGTGAATTATTTGCGTTTGCAGAGGTGACCCTTGATCATCGATCATCTTTCAGGTACACGGCCTATACATAAAACCTCCACTGTTCACTGCTGTGCAGTCTGATATTTTGCATCTAGTGATTTTATCATTGTGTCCGGGACATTGCATTATTTAGAGACTTATGGTAACATGATAAATACACGTATATTGTATTATTGTTATACCTGGATCTTGGGTATCTTCTGCTAATTTTACTTTTTTTATCCTACCTTTGGCCTGTTGCTACAGATAAAATTTTTCCGCTAGACACTCCTCGAAACCAGTAGCTAAAAAATTAGTTTAAAGAATATATGTTGGATCAAAATTCATCATTGCCTACTGACCAGATTGTACTAAATGTTTTACCAGTTATAAGTGGCCCTTTTTAATGAATTATTTGATGAGACTTTTGAGCAAAAATTTGAGACTGGTGCGTAAAATTTCACGATTAACAGCAGGCATTAGATCTTTTTCCAAATATAAACGCGATCTTCATTCTGTAAACATATTACATATTAATCCGCGATCACTAAGTCTCTTAACCGATGATGATTATGTCCAAGCCTCTCTGCCGCAGAAGACTGAATATTATGATGAAGCGTTAGAGCGAGTGGTGATGATTAAGGTGCCTGTGGACAGTTCGAAATGTGTGAATTATCCGTAACCCACGAAAGTGAAGCCTTTTTTTAGCGAAAAATTATCTTAACATTGCCTAACATGGACATCGTGCGAGCTTTTTGTCCATAATTAATAATGAATAGCAGTGCTTTTTTGGAATTTAACATCAATTTCCTGTTTTATCATTTCGGCACTGCAACAATGATGCCAAAGGTATTTGTCTTTTTAGTTAATTAATTGCACAGTATTCATTTAATATGCGTAAAACTCATTCTAATGGCCTTTATATTATCCGGGGGAATCGTATACTTCCATTAATCGTCTGTGTTGAAGACGAATGGTATCGATTTTCGCAAAATTTCGCAAAAGCCCTTACTTCTGCTCAACGATGATATTTTTATTCCGCGTCGAGCTAAAAATCCATGGCGTGAAAGACGTTGATGTGGGGAATTCTATTTGCTGACGCACAAGTTCCCGAATTCTCTCTTTTGTCTTGGTCGAAGTGCTAATACCCCAATTTCTTCTCCTGCCTCTATGTATTCGCCGAGTGAATGCTTGTATCTATGTGGTGAGGGCGACGTATTTTCCGAATTCGACTCTAGCCCGCTTGCTGTAGTAACTCGCTTCTTTCGCGGCCTGCCATTTCCTCATGAGTCCTTAACCTCCCCCACGGCCGACCTCCTCGCTTCCTCCTCCTCACCCTCGTAATTTTTTTTCGCAACGCGCCCCCCCTCTCCGTCCCCCGCGTCGCCTCTGTCCCCTCCCCCGCGCCTCCGCCCCCGTCCTCTCGCATCACCCCCACGCCACATACTCCCCCAAGCCCCATGCTTAGCGTTTTTCCCTCCACCCTCTCACTCGTTTCATGCCCGTCCCGAAGCGACGGTTATTCCGAGGAAGGGGGCGTTTCCCCACCGACGCCGAGTCTCAATGGGCAGCCTAAGCGCCCGGGCGATCTTCTCCGATTCAAATCGCGTCCCACGCCAACGGGTGAATGAAGTATCAATGATAGAGCGTTCTGGGTCGTTGATCGTGGTCGAGGGGGAGTGGACCTGCGGTTGGTCGCGTCTCCTCTCTACTTCGTTGCCCTGCAGATTGCACCCCCCGACCCCCGCCAGCCGATCGGATTTCGATCATGGTCCACTGAGTTCGTTTTAAATTGATGGAAACGATTTTCTTCCTCGTGAAGATTAGCGCGAAAATTGAAACAATTTCAATTTATCTGTTCGTTTTTTTTGCAATTCTGTTGTAAATTGTAGCCTAAGTGCAAATTAGATAATTTCGTTTAATTGTATTTAATGTGTATAGAGTTTCTTCATAATGCGAAATGATAATATTTTAATATTATTATAATTATTACTTACAAATATCAAGGTGTTACATAGAGTCAAAGGTTCGAAAATACTCTTAAATATAGTTTTCGCTTAAATTTGGAATGCCTGTTGCATCACTGTGGAAATCAGGAAGCCAGTAGCATTCGAAGCGTGTAGAATTGGAATTTTGACCATTAGTAATGTTTTTGAGGTATCGTATTGTGGGAAACGATAGCGCTATCTCGTCAGTTGCTTATATTATTCGGTATCTGTTGACATAATTTGATGATCGATTCGGAGTGACGCTCTGTGGTAGATACTCCTCGATAAGATATGCTTGATTAATATCATGTCAAAGTGATTAATATTAATGTCAAATACATAATTTGATTATCTTGTTTTTGTAATGGCTAAGTAATGCTTCTGATTTATGTCGACTCATAAATTATGATAGTTATATTGCTGTATTTGAGTGGCCGTTGTTTTCAAGCTAACTGTGAACTGGGTATATTAAATTTTGAAAACCTAAATTCAATAATGGCTCAACTAATTGAAGTAGGAAGCATTTCAAACGTGAGAAATTTGATAGATATATAAATATGTGGAACGCCGGAAAATGATTTTGCGTCATTAAGTTTAATGACCCTACATTATTCGGTATTTCTACCATTTATTGAAAGGATTTTGATGTCAATAATAAAAATTTTAATTGATTCAGGAGCCACTTACAGCTTTGCGTTTCTGTTGGCTAAATAATCAAATGTACTTATTAATATTAATTTTGTCATTTTGGCATCTTTTGGTCGTGGTAGAGGGAAGGATATTGGGCAAGCGGGGAAGGGTTTGAAATAGAATAGGCTTTATGTACGGGAGGAAGTAGGGTAAGACGCGCGCTAAGGTGAAGAAAGAAATACTCTTGGTAAATAAAGCCTTAAACTAGTAAAATATCTCGAAATTTTCTGTTCTTTTAAAATCTTCCCTCTATAGGTAGAATATTTATACGAATGGTTAGTGAAAACAAAAACTACAGACGTCCAATTTTCGTTTTGTTTGCGGCCGCCAGGGGTAGATCAAAAACTATTCAGACTCCACATGACAGGACGAGTCTTTCTCGGGTGAGTTAACTATTCAAGGTGTAGCTAGTGGTGTAAGAGGCATTTCATAGTATCTCTCTGATAAGCATCACGTAAATGTAGTTCCTCGTGAATCATTAACTCCTAATGATTCACGTTATACATCTGGTGCTAATAACATTTAACTTCTCAAGTGTCAAGATGTATATTCTAACTCCTACGCTCGAATTATTAGCATGTTTTTCAGCCTTCATAGAATTAAAAAAGAAAGGCTCAACCCAACTCGAAAATATATAGAAAGATAACCTAATAATACTGGATCGAGTTTTTCTTGGCCTGTCATCTCATGAAGAGGTCATCTCCTTGGGGTAGGCGGCGTGATTAACATACTATTTCAAGTGCGTCTTTTATCAAAGGGCATCACTCGCGGAGCCGTTGTCGACTTACAAGTCACAATTCCTCGTTTTCTCTCCGGGCGATAACAGCAGTGGTGTTGATTTGTTTTTTTCGCGGAGAGAGACTCGAAGCTCGTGAAAATAGCAAATTCTTCCATCGTCGATGGATTCGAATATCGTTTAATTGACCTATAAGTATAATCATAAGACCCTGAATAGGGCTTCGGGGCATTTAATATTGTCTGCTTTATCGTTAGTGTGTTATCTCTTACGTTGGGCGTGTTTCTTCCGATCGAAATTTTCACATTTCTGTGAAAACCGTTGTTGAAGGTTGAATAGTGTAAAAATAGGTTTGAGGGATGAAGAAGATCGACGCATACGAAGCAGAATACATGGGCGTAGCAAAGGTGATGAGTTAACGAGAGAATGAATGTGAAGGAAGAATCTTTGATGGATGGAAAAGTGTTGAAGGAACGACCGATCGAAACCTAACCTAGTACGTACTGTTCATTCAGCAATTCAATTATGTATTCATCCATTTAATGTTCCATCAGTTTGTTGGCTAGTTTTCGTATCGTCTATAAACAATACTCTTTCCAACCTTTTTTCATTTTATTTTTTTAGATTTTATTTTTTTAACATTTTAATATTTACATAATATAAGAGGCATTTTAACTTCACTCCTCGTTTTAAAGAGTGTTAGTATAAAAATGTGATGTATGTTAGTATATAGTTATGCTAGTATAGGTTCATGTTAGTATAAAAACTTTTTGCTTTTCCATATGTCTATATCTAAGAACTAATACATTTTTCTTATGGTGATGGAATTTATTCAAATATTGGCTGGTTACAATTTTCATTAGGTACCCTTAAAAAATGTAGAAACAGTTGCTTTAGATCACGCTCACTACTTATCGTTCCAGTGATAAAGAAAATTATATTGCTTGGAAAGAAAGTCGATGTTTATTATTTGTATGTTTAACTTTCAAATATGAGAATTTACTAAAAGGGCCAAATAAGTACAAGCATACATAAATAAATATTAAGTATTCATCCTTGGTTTTCAGTTTATCTCGGCATCGGTCCAACATTCGTGACTATGGCTGTACTTTCGAACCCGTCGCGGTCACGTATCAAACGCTTAAACGTGAATCAAACCTTCGCAGTTCAGTCAAATCCTTTGTTCATATCGCCCTCCGGGTGAGCATTTCCCCTGGCCTTAACGGAGCCGAAAGCTTCGCGTGATAAGTAAAAGGGGACACCATTGTATCGCGCCTCCTGGCCGTCAGTATGGATACGTGTTGCGTCTGTCGTTCGCCGTCCGCGGGCCGCTCTGGTCAGGTCCCCCACCCCCCCCTCTCTCTCGACAGCGCCCTCTGCTGCGCCGCTCACGATGGCAGTGCCCTCTGTCTGACGGGTTTTTCACCCTCTCAGTGCTCTCCGCCAGGGGGTAAAAAGCGGGTGCCCGCATCTGGGGGTTCCGGTTTTGCCTATCTCTCTGCATCCCTTTGTGTAATCGTGAAGGGAGGGGGTGGCTCAGATTGGGTGGTTTTTTCATGGTATGGGAGAGGAAACTGCGGTAAGATTTTCCATCGGGAACAGCTGACGATAATGAGTGTTGCTCACCGATGCATTATCAAACCGGGCGAGAGGCGGAGTGTTGGCCCGAGTGGTGGGGTCAACTTTCGCTCGTGAATTTTGAGCGTCGTGAGGTTTTCGTGATCACTTAATCTTTGTTATCATCATCAGTTGTATTCAGTCCGTAGACTGGTTTGCTGTGTCTCGCCTCTTCACTCTCCTTGCAGCGTAAAGTTCCATTCAATCGGTTATTCACTTTGATGTCCGTCATAATTTTACTAATTTTTTTCCTTTCTCGGTCTTACTCTGAAATCCCCCCTTTCATTTATTCGTCCATATTTTGTTTTCTGTCGGTTTTGTGTCGCAAAATGTGTCCCAAGCCTTTGTCTGTCCTTGTTCCCAAAGTAGTTGTGATTCTTTTTTTCTCTAACTCCCCGTGGGACTTCTTTTTTAGTAATTCTCTCCGTCTTAGAGCCATTTGATATTCATATTCTTCGGTGATACCACATGTCCATTGCTTCCAGTCTATTTTCCTCTGTAGTAGTGGTTGTCCAGGGTCCACAGCTATGTGAAAGCATTTTCTTCATCAATGTTTCATTTAAGTGCTTCCTTACTTACATGCTTGTGTTATTGTCCTTCAGCCGACTCCTGTTATAATGTTGTCTCTGCTTTGGCATTTCTGCTCACATTATCTTTCTTACTTCTTCCATCGCTGGTGATCCTCCTTAAGTTCATGACTTTTAGCGACATTCATCATATGTTTCTATGGTTCCTACCTACATTTTGAGATCTAGAACTCGGTACAAGGTCTGAGGCAGGCGAGGAGGTTCATTGATGGAAGTAACTTCAGATGAAGATGAAGTTAGATTACTATGAAACTTCTAACTATGCAAAAAAGACTTCTCTGATTTTAATAGAAGCAACCTGAGAGGTAAGTTTGAGCTGTTAACTGGCCACGGCCGATTGAAGAGACACCTCCACTACACGAGAATATAAAATACGCCGAGTTGTAAATGGTCCGTTTAAAATGAGGGAGCCGCATGTCATTAACAATGTGAATACTCAGCAATCGCTTGTACTCGGAATTGCTACCTGGGTACGTCCATTCCACCACCCAAGGACAATAG
Source organism: Ceriagrion tenellum (assembly GCA_963169105.1). Classification (NCBI taxonomy): domain Eukaryota; kingdom Metazoa; phylum Arthropoda; class Insecta; order Odonata; family Coenagrionidae; genus Ceriagrion; species Ceriagrion tenellum. The sequence goes on along the minus strand of OY720635.1, from coordinate 66,173,721 downwards.
GGATTTTTCCCAGTAGGCTTCCGCGGAGATTCTGACTGTGGGCAGCGATTGTTCCGGGTTTCCATCCGCGTGTATCCATTATTTCGGACAATATTTCGCCAACGTTCCAGTTGGCTTCCTCAGGTCCACTGAAGTCCAATAGGGATTTCCAATAGGGATGTCCAATAGGGACAATAGGGATTTCCCCATTTGAAACACCCTAGCCTTTAGCAAGTTGACCTTGCCAAAGGCAAGGACTCTGGGGTCTCCACCGTTAAAAACTCAATAATGTGGGTGGCACAATGGACCAAGAGGCCTTGAGTGCCTTTACACTCGTGTGGGGAAACTCCTGCAAAACTATCGACCCTTTATTTTGGCTTGAGCAAGGGTAGTTATGGTTGTTATTTTGACATCCACAGTTATCTAGCCGACGATAGGCTTACTACAGGACTCCACGTAATTATTCTTGAAACAAGCCACTTTTTTCCTTCACGAGTCCTCATTTGGAAATTCATTCGTGGATCCTAACTGCAGATTGATAAGTATTTGGCATTTTTAGTTCTGGAATATCTTCCCTTTTTTCCCTCAAGGAAATGGCTCGCTGTCACATCTCTTACCTACCCCACATCCTATGTCTTGAAGTTAGCCTGTTAGAAGAATTAGGATGGGAATCGCTATCACAGCGTAGATTAAATTATAGGCTTAACCTCCTAAATAAATTTCAGGAAAATCATTTTACTGACGACGTAAAAAACATACTATTAACCCCTTCGTACTACGGCAGATTAGATCGCGCCAATAAAATTAGAGAGCTAGATTGTAGAACCGATAGGTATAAAATGTCATTTTTTCCGCGTACCATTCGGGACCATAACAGCTGTGATCGTCGTCATGAATAGTTCGAGTATTGACAATAGGCAGGCAGTTAATCTTTCTCATTATATTCTCCTCTTTCTTATTTATGCATGATATTTTGAATCTGTAGTAGTAGTCTTTGTATCCCTTGCATGTTAGAACGATTGGAGATACAATGTTTCTTGGGTATTAGATTTGTAATTGGCGCTTTGCATGTGTGGTACGCGGGTTTTTAATGTAATGTCGGTGTTCTACCATATCATTCATGCATGCCTGGTGCGAAAGCACCCCCTGCCACACACCCTTTGGGTGGCTTGCAGGGTATGACGTAGATGTAGATGTAGATGTCTCTCCCTAATGGCCAGTTGGAGGAATGACACGTATGTATTCTATAAGGTTATGGGACCCACAAGCCATGACAATCATTCAATAAGTGTTGCAGAAACATTCGATAAATTTATTGCTTTCATAACTTATGGCATGTTGTTATGAGGTCCATAAGTAGTCTAGATGGCAGATGCGAAATGAACCGCTTGGATACTTAATTACTAGATAAATGAATTGTTTTGAGACAAATAATCAGTTAAATTATTCTTACTAACTACTTATTATGTACATTAGCTATTATTTATAGGCTAAACTTTCATAAATTTTATTCTGCGGTGGAAGATATGATCGAATATTGGAAGCTATTGACAATTGGTAAATGAGTTATGTAACTAGTAGATGTGTTCCTGCAACCCGGATATTATTAGGAGATATATAAGTATGGATCTCACTACTATTTATTCCCTTACTAAATGCTCTTGCAAACGACCATAAGTCGTCCAAAATTCCTTTCCTCCTATACGCCTGCCCAACTCTCCATCACCATTTTCAAAATGCCCTCTCCTCTCAAAACGTCATCTCCCCACCATTTCTGCCTTCCCCGAACCACTGCCATAATTTCGCCTTTCCTTGCACGTTTTCATAGTTTGGTGGTATTTTGGCATTCTTTATAAAAACTTCTTTTATTATTTGTTCCCTCTATTCTATCTTCTTGTAACTGGCCCTGGTTCTAATTATGAATCCACTCCCTAGTTTTTTTTAAAGCTTTCTTTTTTTCTTCTCGCTTGGCTCCTTAAATAGCTAGTACTATTGATGTTGCTGAATAAGAAGCATTGCTCATTGTGCACCTGGGATACACCCTTGAGTGGAGCCACTAAAACATTATGATCGCACGCTTTTCATTCATATTCCGATTAAAGCGACGAAAGAAGAGAAAACAAATTTTAAACTACGAGGTCCAAGATTTTTCATCCTATCTCTTTGATCGTAGCTATTACTTTCCTAGAGTTCCGCTATCATAACTACGAAATTCCCCCAACCAACCCAAGCACTTTTAGGTGGCTCTTAGGCAATTTAAGATATTATATTATTCATGAAACGTCCAACGAAGCGTTTTCTTATTGCATTGACGACTTGACCTAATCTTGTACGCCTTTGCATGTATTCAGTGGGGTAGATTTAATCTTTTATCTTGGAGTTCGTTAACCTTATGCCGTGTTCTCCGATTGTATCGGATTCTATTAAGGGAAAACATGATGAAAAATGCTCGTCCCGGACTTAAACTGTTGAGGCACCATATGCACTTAGTTACCTAATCGTTTCATGTGATAGCTCTATCCGTACCAGTATTACTAATTCTCCGATCCGACTCATTGTTCCGTTATTAAAAAAGCCGCTTTCTCCAAAGTACAACCCACTTCCTATATTCTTCTTTTTAGTTTTTTTATTTTAATACAGTTAGGAGTAGTCATTTTGATATTGAAGAAATTGTGTTGCTTGCGTTTTGGTAATAATTGGCCGAGCCATGCTCATATCCTGTCCATGTCTATGATTAAAGCATCGACCTATTCGGTTCCCAGAAGCACAGTAGATGTACGATGTAGATATAGTACGATGGGTACGACGTACGGTGGATTCGACTTACGATCTTGCTGATTTTGCGCGCACTTTTTAACATTTCAAATTTGTCCGATTTTGTTTAAATATCGATAGTGTTTTAAATATTGGTTTAATAATATTTTAAATGATTTTAATCCAGGATATTTCGTATGCATTGGCTCTGTCGCGCACACTGAATGGATTGGCGCTGATGATCTTTAAGCCGATTCCTCGTCCGGAAATTATGCCGATTCAAGATACGATGGAATTCGCTTTACGATCGGTCCTCCGGGACGGATTAATATCGTAAAGCGAGGGTCTACTGTACAGTGACACAGCAAGTGGTTAGCAACGCTAGAAACTACAATATTCCGTCTGCATTTTCGGCTGTGAAACAATGAATCATTGACGGGGTTGAGAGAATTGATATATTGACGTATGAAATCTTGCTAATTATGTTTTTTTTTTAATTTTATTATTTCAGATAACGTATCCTTGGCATATGTGATAATATTTAAAAATCCCTCCTTTTTCTTGAGGGCCCGTATGAATTAGACTTCCCTTCTTCGTTCGCTTTTCCACGTAAGTCCCTTCTCCGCCGCCCTTTGGGCGAGAGCGCCTCTAGCGACGCGTCGACACACCTTTGCGACGGGTGAGTTACGGGAAACCAGAGTAGGAGGGGTGTGCGTTCCCGCCTTCCGTTTGAATAATCGAGCTCCTCCCGACCCTCGTTTGCACTGCCGTGCGGGGGCTCACGTGAGACATGGTATCTCACCCACGAGCTGTGTCGCCGTAAGTAAAGTGTATGATTATTCTCACCATTGACTTCTTTTAGCCCTGTTGAAATTAATATTTACTCGGATGAAAATTTTCAGGCTTTCCTGGCTAATTCTGGTGAATTCGCCGGCCCCGGTGGCTACGGGATATAGTCCTCGCTGGCGAGGGTCACGGGTTCGAGTCCCGCCTGGGTGGATTTTTTACCACTCAGATCATGGGTGCTTCTGTTCGTCCATTGTTAAAATTCCCAATGTAAAATGTTAACTGTGCTGTTTTCGGGACAGTAGAAATGAATAAATTAAAAATTCTTTTCAAACTTGATGTAAAAGTCGTCCAGAGAAACCTCGGTTCTCGTGCAGGCATTAGTGAGGTAGGATGCCCGAAAAGATATCACCAGAATTTTTTCTCGGTCTTGAATGCGCACCTTGTTGGACTAGTATTGCGAGAATTTTGATGGCACAGTTTGTCATTGACTTCATCCGATATTTGGAGGCGCGAATGCGTACGTGATATGTGCATGATTATGATGCCGTGCTATGAAATGTGTCGATTCGACTAAAAAAAGAGTCCACTTTCGTAAAGTGATATATAGAAGTTCATTTTTTTTTCTTTCCCGGACCTGGTGGTCCGTGAGTTCCTGAGGTCCCAATAAACCTTTCCCAACTATAATAGAAATCGTTTAATTTCTTTGATTAAATGATTTTATTCGATTTTATACAATGTTATTTGGTTCTGTGCACACTTGGAATGTCGGAAAGGAGACAAAATAAAAAAATGTGCGATAAAAATGACTTGCATGCATGCGATTCATTATGATGATGTGCTATGAAATTGGCCGATTCAGCGAAAAAAAGTCCACTTTCGTAAACTGAAATCTAGAAGTACAATTTTTTTCTTTCCCTGACAAATCTGGTGGTCCATGTGTTCCTGAGGTCGCAAATAAATCTTTCCGATCTTTATTAAAAATCATTTCATGTCTTTGATTAAAGGATTTTTAAAATCGATTATATACTTAGTTATTTGGTTCGGTGCACATTTAGGTATGTCGGAAAGGAGACAAATTAGAAAAAAAATGATAAAATGACTTGAATGCAATCTCGAATTAAATGGCATTGTTCGGTGACGTGGGCTTCTCCGAAAGAAAGTGAGAATATAGTTTACAGTCTCAGGTGCAACATAGTATAAATCTTTCATCATAGGAAGGAAAGGTGAATTTCTTATATCCCATTTTGAATTGGATGTTTTATCGCTCACGACTGCGGTTCGTGCGAAAGCACCAGCATCTGGTGAAAGAACCTGACTGCACAGCGAGTAGAAGCAGCGTTTGAAACTCACCTTCCGTTTATTAGTTTATAAATTGAAGGCATGTGAAGTGAATTCGTAGTTAGTCTGGGTGTATTATATATATATAGGAATTAATGAGCAGGATAAGAACCTGCCACGCTAGAGGAACAAAAGACCTAAGGAAAAATTACACAATGTTGGATAGATGATAGTGGGGGTGATCATAGAGGTAAAGAGTTGTTGAGGGCTGTGATAAGACGAAAATGTGTGGTTAGAAAGGAATAGAATCGAAAATAATAGTGATTTGATGTAAATGAAGAGAGAGACGATGATTGGGGAGTATGCTGACCTGTAAAATTTGGCTGAGGATGTATGTTTAACTGGGAAAAAAAACAAAGAAATGGTCTGTAAAAATTACTTTTGATCGTTAGGATTCCCATAATGGGAAGTTGCTTTATCTTTTTCTTCCTTTTTGCTTTCGTTTGCGTGTGAGGTTTTTGTAGCTCTTGAATGGTATGTTCTTCAGAAGTATTATGACAATTGTGGCCCCTTCTCGGTGTGACTGTGGAAGAAATATCAGTACTTTTGTTGACCCTTGGGCCCCTATTCATCACCTTAAGTACCTTTGGAAGATATTTAATATATCATGCTGATTTAATGAATTCTTGGAAGAAAGAGTTGCTGTTGCCGTCCGTTAACTCTTTTAGCTCTATCTAAGTGCCTATATAATAGATTATTAATTGATGCGCTACATCGAAACTATGGTCGTAATGAAACTATTTAATTATTTAAAAATTGCTTGTCCTTCTACTTCATCTGCCAATCTTTAGTTTCTACTTATTCTTGTTTAGAAGTCGCTGCATTCCAGTTGTCCTTTACTTGCTCGCTAAGGTTACTTTCTACAAATGTTCATCAAGCCGTGGTCTGTGGGCGTTGTTGATCTTTTAGTTAGTCTAACTAACCAAAATATCGCTTGATTATTCAGAATATTCGCCGCGTGAATAGGAATCTTTTGGTTGTTAGTAAAGACGAACCTTGTTCGTCCCCTTGGACCATGTGGTATTTCATGTGGATGCCATATAACGTCAAAACTCAATTTGCCTCCGGTAATTGTTACTATCTCTTTGTCTCCTGATAGTATTGTGAATCCATTGCATCTCCGTTTGAACCTTGAATTCTTTGTACTCGCGGTTAGTTGGAGCGGTCGAGTTGCAGAAAATGCTATCACACCCGTAACCAGTGGGTAGTGTTTCTTTCTGTTGTAATTTATTGTTAAGAATCTGCCGATTTGTCAGAATTATTGCTCGCCATTCTCCAATTTTGATCATTGAGGTGTTGGCGTAGCCGGATCTTGATAGTATCCGCGGATTATGTCATAATTCGTGCGGGTGAGGTGGTGGGGGCGAATGTTGGGGGCGGGAAGCGGCGAGTGCATTTGTATGTCAGGTGGCCTTGCCCTTATCCCCTTCCCGCGCTCGTGCCCTTCCGGTCGATCCTCCTCCACCTTTTCAAGGGCGATGACTTCCTTCCCTGAGGCGACGCCGAAGCAGTTCAGTACGTTGACTCCATAGGGCGCTGCCAAGTTCCCGCCGACGCCGTCTCCGCTGCTGCTGCCCCCTATCCCACTATCACAAGCCCCTCTCCCCCCTTCTCCTATCACCCCATCCCCTTTCCGCCAAATATATTGTGGTTCCTTCCCCCCTTCATTCTTGTTCATCCCCCGTCATCGTTCGGGGCCGTCAAACTCAGAGCCGTGTCGCATACGGTCCGGGGAGAGGGGGGACCTAGTTTATGTCCCCATTGTCGCGTCGGAGGTTTATAATATCGCCGCCCCTCACCCGGCAGATGTGTGCCAGGGGGGAAATGATGTGGACCATGGCTTGGGCCCTTAATGAGCGCTCTTGAATGGGATCTTGTAGCGTGACGCTCGTGCATTTGTTGAATCCATTTCGACCGTCCTGGTGGCGCCTGCATCTATGTATTTTGGCGCGCGCGCGCGTTCGTGGTACATTGAGCTATTACATTGGGGCATATAGAAAGAGAGCGCAAAAAATGTGTAGGTTGGGAGCACGTCTTTAATGTGCCTCAGCCTCACGTGAAAAAAATCCGTCATTATTGTGCCTCGGCGATGTCAAAAGGTGTCTGAATAAGGTCTTTCACCCCGATTGACACGAGCAATGTCAAAACCAAAATGAAATACGATAACTCTGTCACTCCGTTGTTTTCATTGTAGTTTCCATCTCGGTAAACCTGACCTTGTTTAGGAGTGATCATCCTCTTCCATTGTCAGGTACTGCTTGGTTCATTATTTTCCAGCAACCACATTGATGCCCATATATAGCTCTCGTCCCTTAAATCTTACTCTTTCCTTGAGCAATTAAGCTCCTTGAGGTAAAAAATTATGTAGTATTTTGTCTGCATTTTGATTTCCCAGTACCAGAGGTCCTTTGGAAGCTTGGTCTTTTGTCCTCAAATCCATTTCTTTGGTATTCTTAATGGAAGTCTTGTGTGAGGATACTTCACAGATGGAGTTAGCTGGTATATGGATAATTGTGCAATTCTTATTCAAGCTTTTATGACTCAGCGGCTCCCTTTTTGTGATTAAGATTTATTCTGACGCTACATCATTCTTTTTTGAGAAAGTTGCATCCTCTGCATCGAAGTGAAAGGAGCCACGGGCACATTGCTTAGAGAGTGAGCCCATTTTTTTCTGGCGGCGGAGAAGGCGTCATGAGTCCGTCTGTGGGCAATTATTTAGAGATCATCTCCGACGTCATGATTTCGGATGGAAGTGCATGCAGGACGCCGCACTGTCGCTTTCGTTCGAAAAGGGAAGCGGGCGGACTGAAGTGTTCCGCGAGGCGTTACGAGGAGGTGTCGAAGAGAGGGAGAGTTATCTCGACGATCTCTCTTCTCTTTCGGAGGCGGAGATTTCAACGCTCGAGAGGGTCTGTCCGCCCCGAGGCGGGAGAAGAGGGAGGCCGAGGCCTCCCTCTGCCGCGGAAAAGGGGCAGGAGGCGGTGCCGCATTCTTTCTCGCATTCAGTTGGCGGGAATGAAGCGAGTGGCTTTGGTGCATTGAGGATGGTAGCGAGAACGTCCCAAGCTCTTCGGCTGGGCGTCGAAACGTCATTCTGTCGCTGTTTGTGGGGACTTTGGGTATATGTAAGGATTGAGTGAGATTTTTTCTTAGTCATTATGGGAGACAATATCAAAGTAAATATATTATGAGACAATTCGAAAGTTTTATTTTTTTAATTTCAGGGGCAATAAGAAGTATTTATAAAATATGTTTATACCTATGGTGCAAAAGTATTGTTTTATGCGACTCAGCAATTAACGAATTATGCGAGAGTAACTCTTCAAACTGCCTCATTTTGTTCTCGCCTCTCTCAGAAATCGTCTTCAGTGTCGGAAAGCTTTTTTATTTCTATGAAAATTGCTTTGGGAAGTAATTAATGAACATTTAAAATTTTGTTTGACATTTAATACAAAATCACTTATATATTCCTGACGATATGTAAGCGTTATAATTTCCTCCTTTTCTAAGTAAGTCTCTATGGAGTGCCTACTCCTACCATTCCCCTTTCGAAAATAGCTGGTATTTTTTGCTAAACAGCTCGAAAATTGCTTTGGAATGAAATAAATTTGTATTTTTCCACACGGTTTATTATCCTCAACCGGTTTCAACGCAATAACATCATTTTCAAGAGGTCACTCCTCTTGAAACTCCTTGCAACCTCTTGAAAATGACGCTATTGCGTTGAAACCGGTTCAGGATAATAAACCGTGTGGAAAAGTACAAAGTTATTTCATTCCAAATTATGGAAAAATTCCACAAAGTAAGCCCGTCGACGATTAATTTTATTCGAAAAGTGCTGTTGAAAGTGGCTAATATTTTATTGTAATAGGAAATATAAGATATTTGTCTTCATGATGAGGACAAATTGATTGAATTTTTTGTGAAATTATACCTCATTCAAACTACCTTAAAGCTGTCACTTCATCCTCAAGTGATCGAAGTGCCAAGTGATCTCGGTACGTGAGCCCTTACGCGCAGATACCATTTTTGTGTCCCATTTGTTTATGTTGCTCTCGTGGTGTGGACGGTACGTCTTGTTTTTGTGATCTTGTGCGTTTTTGAGGGTCCTTGGTTAACACGCTGGTTGTGTGGTAACAGAATCGGAGTCATATGGTGCTCGAAGAGAATGTTAGCAAAATTAAATGCTCGTGGGAATTGTAATGGATACTGAAATATGATCTAGTTTACTTCTGGATATTCACGACTCCCGCCAAAGCTTAGCGCACCAAAAAAATAACCAAAATTAAATGAAATGGACTGTACTGCTTGCACTAACGACTTCAGGAGTCTGGGAAGTCTTGTGAAAACGTTAAGGCCGCTTTACACGGTACAATTCATTGCACAAAGGAATGTATCATGGATTGTACAAGATAATGAATGGATGAGAGCAGGTTGTATTTCCCGTTCAGTTATTCAGGCAATCGTACAATTTGTCGCTTTACACGGTACAATTTTCCTCATGAAAGAGTTCATACGTTTGCTTGTACAATAAAATGTATCGTTTAATGCAGCCTTAATGAAAATTAAGCGACTTTGGTAGAATTTTATTCTGAAATTCCTGTCGCTGCCAAGGCGCATCGTCGCCCGAAAATGTTGACATAATCCCTTCGGTGAAGCTGGAGATTTCTATGCCGGCTCTCACGTCACGTCTGGTGAACGAACGGTAATGTAAAACTTTTGAAGAGTTTATGGTTTGGTTCTTTTGTACTTTTGGGAGAAATTGTCTAAATGGTTTTATTAATTAAGTCTAGAAATATTTTCAGTGAATAAATCACTATATTCGTTAGTTGCGCTATTTTTCGGAAGGTGATTCCATCTTCTGGTAAATTCATGGGGCGTTACTTAATGCTCTTTTATTTGTACCGATTGGATTTATAGCTGTATATGTGTGTTCGACGGGCAGTAAATATTTTTAAATTATTAAATGAACCTATGTAGCCTGAGACTCCTTCCGTAACCACTTCATTGGTGCAGCCAGTGTGTCGTTATCCTTCTCCTCGAAGAGTTTCGAATTTTGCTATCCCTATCTGTTGATAATCTTTTAAAGAACTGAACGTCTGAAACCCTAAGGCTGACTTGATTACTGATATTAGAGGTATGCGCGTACTTAACTCCGAGGTTCTATCGCATTGCGTCTTTTGAGACACTATACAGGTTTTAATCTTGATAAGTTTGTCCATCATTGAAGGATTTATTCTGTAGCAGGCTCGCTCCTTCATTAATATTACTAAAAGATGGTGATGAGAGCAGAGAATGTTTAATAATTTTAAACTATGAAATGTCGTAACGTATCAAATTTAAATATTAGTGAAATACGAATGAAAATGAAACATATCATTACCGTAGGTATGTTATATTTGAATGGTAGGTTATAGGGCATCCCTTCTCATAGTATGTACTTCTGGTGTATCCCTCGCTTACATTTAGGATAGGGTAGGAATATGAGATGTTTCATTTTGAATGGGGGACTTTCACAATATTGTATATACATACGAACTTATCGTTAAAAAAACTCTTCGGGTATTAAATGTGAAATATGGTCTATATATATATTTATATCTATTCTTTGGAAAACTTACGGTGTTTTATTTTTCTGAGAATAAGCAAAATCTAAGGAAAGGGATCTGGGGGAGTATTTTAAGATAGTACTTTTTCACGAAAACATTAGTTGCGATACTGCATGATCGTTGAGAAAATATTTGATTGACAGGGTAATTCACGCTAGCTAAATAGTTGACGTAATTTTTTCAGTTGTCACATATTTCATGCATCGCTGCTTGGACCTGCAATGTGTCTTTATGAGCCGTTAAAAAACTTCTCGCCGCTGCTGTGACTACACCAAGTTTCACCAAGCTGCTGGAAGCCTATGAGTATGCGCGTGATGTTAGGAAGGCTCTGCAAGGGTTCATTACATACAGTTTTTAAGTAGTCATGGAGAATTTAAATGTTCTCGGGAATCTTGGTGACTCATATTTCGAACTTTTTCCATATTCCCACCTTTTCCTCGACTGGTTTTATCTCTCTGACGACGTAAAACAATTAGCATACTATTAACCCCCTCGTACTACGGCAGATTAGATCGCGCCAATAAAATTTGAGAGATAGATTGTAGAACCAATAGGTATAAAATGTCATTTTTTCCGCGTACCATGCGGGACCGTAACAGCTATGATCATCGTCATGAATAGTGCGAATAGTGAGATCAGCTAGATTTTAGATCTTTCTCTTTATATTCTCTACGTTCTTATTTATGCATGATGTACATATTGAAGTTCTTATTTATGCGTGATATTTTGAATCTGTAGTAGTAGTCTTTGTATCCCTTGAATGTCGGAACAATGGACGATGGATTATTTCTTGGTTAGTAGATTGTTAATTGGCGCGTTGCATGTGTGGTACAATGGTTTCAATGTAGTTTCGGTGGTCTGCCGTATAATTCATGCTCGCCTGGTGTGGAAACACTCCTGCCACACACCCTTTGGGTGGCTTGCAGTGTATGACGTAGATGCATCTGAATTAAAAGTGAAAAACCTTTTTCAGAAAGTTTGAGCGAAATATTTCATCCAGAAATCATAGAATTTAGTCTCCTTTTATAGAAAAATATCTCACCCTTCCCAAAATATCAAAATATTAGCCCCTTAACGAACTACTTTCCGAGATTTTTCACGATACATGCTAGCCCTTAGACATGGCAAATGGTACGAGTATGCACTGCAGAGATATTTTATTTGAAAAAGGAGGAATTTCTAACGCCATTATCTCGTCAAAAAATTGACAATTTTTAGTTTGTATGTTTTCCAACTTTAACTGAAAATTAATCATATTGTCGCTGCACTATTTTTTTCAGAATCACAAAAAAGCTTCTGTTGTGAAGGAGTTCTAACGGAACCGCGCGAAAATAATAAGTCAAGTTATAGACGTATATAAATATTTTTATTTAATTGCTTAGAATTTATGTATCTTAAAATTGTATCATTGCATCATTAATAAGGCAGTATTTAATTCATGTTTCCTAAAGATGCTTACATTAAAACGTGAAATTCGAATACAGTCTCCATTATGACCTAGGAACTATCTCGCTCAAACTACCTTAAACCATCTTCTTACCATCCGAAATTCCTTTTCTTCTACTCCCCTTTCTGCGGCTATTAACATTCACCTATCACTCTTCTGTGGTGGCTTGAGAGGTAATCATGGGTGGTCGAGTGCACATTTTAACAATATTATAAGTAGGCTGAAATAAATTCGTGGGTCGTCTTTTACTTAATTGCATCCATTTATTTGTTGGAACATACTATACTTGTAGTTCCGGGAAATATTTCACATCTTTAATAATAAAAGTATTCTAACGGTAACAAGTAGGTTTTGTTGGAAATCTCCTCCCGGCTTTCCACACTTTCGGGCTCATATCTCGCTCTAGTTTATCTTTTTTCGCCTAAGCATACGATGTTCCCTTCTTCATCCTGTCCATGAAACCATTTCTCTTTCTTCCCCTTCCTCGCTTGCCTAACATCCTTCCCTCTATCGAAGTCTTGAGCGAACCATCACCCTTTATTACATCCTTTAGCCATCTAATTTGCGTATTTCGGATTGCATTCAGAAGTTTCCTTTCTTCGCCCACCATGTCAAGCACTTCCTCATCAGTCTTCCTTTCCGTCCGCCGCACTCTCTCCATCATTCTCCACACCCACATCTCAAATACCCGCGTCCTCCTTTCTGAGGCTCCACGTTTCTGCCCCCTGTTAAAAATAGAGTTTTCGGCGTGGTATTCGCCATTTTGTTGAAATTATAGTTTAATATGTTTTTTCTCCGATATTGGCTGCTGGGTATTTATTAGCTAGGAAGGGTATTTACTTTTTAGCTTGATATATATTAGCAATAATAATAGGCGTGTGGAATGTATTATTTCGCATTTATTTAATAATCTGTATATGTAGGACCGATTTATTACGAAATATATGTGACATGCCAGAAGGCTACGTGTTAAAATAGTATTGAATTGCCAAAATACCAAATCGGCATGATGCATTTGTTTTCTTATATCTAGATTACTCTCTCCTTACCTATGATCTTCCATTTATCATAATTAAGAACTTTTGTTTCTGTTTACACTATCAATATACCGATAAGTGTTTATTTTCATCCGAAAACGATGACCACGCTTGAATTATAGTAACACTCACTAAAATGATATGAGAGTAGCCATCTAACTGAGCGGATGACATTGTCCTTGTTCATATGCTATGAATTTAGAATCAGGTTACTTCTTCATGTTATAATGAAAGTAGTAATGGAATTAAATATAAATACCCGTTTATGGTGCTAATTGATTGGTTATTACGTTGACCCCCACCTTACGTTGCGGTGACGTGTTGTGAGAATCTTAGCTTGGCCCATTTTATGTGAATAGTTTCATATGCCACTCTATGGAACCAAAGAATGTATTCGAATCTGAGGTCAGGAGTCACGTTTCGGAGTGCCTCTCGCGGTTCTCTCTGGAAGAACTCGGCCTTGTGTGCTTTTCATTATGGACCTTGAACCTCCTTGATCCCGTGATCGCCGGTATACTCCCGGACGGCTTCTCTACCCACGCAAACGTCTTACAACTTAATACTACCAGTTTTATATCCAGTTCTCCCGCACTGTTGTTCTCCACCCAAGTTTAGCGACGTGAAGTAACCAGAAATCTTTTGCGATGTTCCGTATTCGGTACAAATTGCTGCTTGAATTACCCGCTGTCCTTAAATGAGTCTTTGGTGACCGGTTTCCTCTGTTTATTTTTGTATATAATGTCGTGATGCTTTTGAGACGTTTTCTCATTATTCCATAATAGGTGATGTTTTTGCTACGTCATTTGTTAATCGGCCTATTGTTGGTTTGAAGGAAGCTCTTTGTACCGCCGTAAGGATACTATTTCTTCGCAGGTCTCGTTTCTGGTTGCTTTTTCAAGGGCGCTATCTCTTCTGAATTGGAAGACATTGAAAGGGGCAGTGTAATACTGATCCAGTTCGAGGAAACAAATGACTGGTGCGGGGTATACGGGTGAAATCAAACGCAGTTTTAAATATAATATTAGCGAAGTTTTAGTTTCTAGTTGGAAGAAGAATGCAGGAAGTACGTTGGACGGAAAGGTATATGATCGATCAAGGGGCATGGCTGCGGAGGAAAGACAATTGTATGAGGTAATCAGATGGGAACGGAGTGGTAGGGTACAAGAAATTTAGGGTCGATTCAGAGGGTCTGTGATAGAAACTTGCATAAGTTAGGGAGGAGGAGGACAGGCATTTATAATGCAATGAAGGGGATTGGAAGCACAAACGAACTTAGACGAGTCGAAGTGCCTCCAGAGCTGGATTATGCTTCAAGTTTTTGAAGTACTGCGATACTTGGGATAGCAAATATCATTCGTTCCGGAATCACTGTCTTTGGCCGAAACGTCGTTTTCCAATAGATTCTGTGGAAAATCATTAAAGTCATTCTTGATGCTGGACATAATTTCTAGATAAGTTTTGACTATCAATAAAATACACTTAAAAAGAGACAAAAATCCTCAAAGGCTGAAGTGTATAGCTTCACAATTGAATCAGGAAGATCGTGTTGGAGGATCTTGCTATTTATACGTTCGCTACACGAAGTCCCTCCTCTAGAATCTTGTTTTGTTGTGATGCAGGATGACGGAAAAAGGGTGATTCGAAATCCGAAAGTGACTATTCTTCGAACTAATGACTGCTGATAATGGAAGGACTGGAAGGGAAGTCAGTTTTTGGAAAAAATAGGCCAGGTAGGACTTACAGAATTTATGATACGGAACTAATGTACGCCGAGTCTGTGAAGTACTTAGGGGTCACAATTACTCACGACATATCTTGGGGAAAATATATTCGGGAAATATGCGGTCAAGCATACAGGAAGCTAGCCTTTATCAAGAGAATAACCAGAAAATGTGATGAGAAAGTGAAAGAACGTTGTTATTTCTCAATCGTTGTCCTCATCTGGAATATGCTGTTACTGTATGGGATCTATATGAAGCGGGTTGATATCGGACATAGATCGCGTGCAGCGAAGAGGAGCTAGGTTTTTAAAACGATGCTACGATAAGTTTAGTAGTGTGTCTGGATTGTTAGAAGAATTGAGTTGGGAATCGCTATCACAGCGTAGATTAAATTATAGGTTTAATCTCTTAGCTAAATTTCAGGAAAAACATTTCTCTGACGACGTGAAAAACATACTATTAACCCCCTCGTACTACTGCAGATTAGATCGCGCCTTTCTATAAAATTTTTAGCATACCTATTATGTGGTGCATGTTAGTGAAAGTTAGGCTCTATCGTCATGAACCTAGCCCTTCCATCATCTGAGATGCAAATACAGTTCCTTCACTGCAGTTTTACGTTAGGAATAAGCACATATTCTTCCACTTTGGCCCACCTGATCATTGAATTAATATAGAAGACGGCCAGATTAGATCGCGCCAATAAAATCAGGGAGATAGATTGTAGAATCGATAGGTAGAAAATGTCATTTTTTTCCGCTTACCATTCGGGACCATAACAGCTGTGATCGTCGTCATGAATAGTGCGAAAAGTGACATTAATTAGACTGTAGATCTTTTCCTTTATATTCTCCACGTTCTTATTTATGCATGATGTAAATATTGATGTTCTTATTTTTGCATTATATTTTGAATATGTAGTAGAAGTCTTTGTGTCCCTTGCATGTTGGAATGATGGAATGTGTCTTGGTTAGTAGATTGTTTATTGGCGCGTTGCATGTGTTTGGTGATCTTCACCCCCTGCCACACACCCTCGTGGTGGTTCGTAGGGTATTACGTAGATGTAGATGTGTGCTACGCTGGTTTCAATGTAGTTTCGGTGTTCTGCTGTATATGTCATGCATGCCTGGTGTGGAAACTCCCCCTGCCACACACCCTTTGGGTGGCTTACAGGGTATGACGTAGATGTAGTTGAAACCGTCGGACGTTTTCATTCGCCTGCTTTTAATAAAGTCCTCGGTTGTCTGGAGTATAATATACCTCCTGACGGTCGGCGTTCTGCAGTTCTGCAAACAGCGGTTCATTTTTCACTTGACCATACTTGTAGATGTATTCCAAATACTTTTTTATTCTTCCTCAGAATATGTTCCCTAGTTATCGGTTAATGAGGCCAACTTGGTCCAATCGTGATTAATTTTACCACTTTCATTTCTTGATATCCTTCTGAACCCTTCAGAAACGCGGGCGATAATATTTATTCACTCCATTTCATGCCATTATCTTCTGGTCATTAATTTACTATTATTATCGCTTTTCTTGCCTATGAATTTTTTAGTCGCACAATCTGACCTTTTTACTCGATATGTGGCCAAATATGGAGAGTGGTAGGGATTTCTATTGTCGAATTATTTCTTTAGGGTTGTCAATATTAGATTATATATAAATTTCCGTTCTAAAAACTGACGCACCTAAGAATAGGGAAATAGTGGTTTCATCCTAAGCGTTGTACACCGCTTTCATCCGCCATTTTTTGGAAAATTCCATCGAAAGTTGTAATCCAGAAATGCTTTTAGGGAAAACCATGGAAAGTGTGAAGTTTGACACCCTCATATGTCACTTACATCATCCACGGTTGACCCCAAAAAAAACCCATTGCCCCTGAGTCGTAAAAAAAGTTTTAAAACGTGCTGCCCCTAAAGAAAACTGTGGGCAATGCCTTTAGGATATGTGTGCTAAACCGTGTGTGTTCTTTCCAAAATATACCTGTAAATATAAATCTCCGAAACTGTCGTTTTCCTCAGGTGCAGTAAAAAACGGCCTGAGACTCAGTCGTTCGTGGGATCAAGTACTCTGGGCTCCTCAGGAGCGGGTCGTGTTTACTCGAGGTTGGGATGAAGGGGCTTGCTTGCTTCAAGTAAGCGACGGCCACAGTCTAAATGTGCCATGGGTCTTACTAATGGGGAGTTGTAAACTTAATAGGAGCTTTTCCTTTGCTCAAGAATGGATTACTGGTATGTAAATAATTCCCGACGAGGCAACTTTGCGGCCCAGAATTTGGTCCTTTAGTGATGTTGGTTGCTCCTAAATTGATATAAAATTATTATGGATCGATACATTGTAGTCTATTTTTATTTTTAATGCACTTGTACTAAGGCGTTATTTTTAAATTCCCTTGTGTGTTTTCAGTTCCCTTTCTCTGCTGTTTGTATCCTTTCACATGTTTCGTAAAAGCTACCGCCGTAACTTGGCGCGTCTCTTCCTCTCAGCTTCAGCGTTGGAGGCACTGGAGCGGTGTAAAATCTACCCAGGGGGCTTAAACCCGCGTCCTTTGGCCTAGTATCCTCCGCCGCCACCCACTTGATGGGCTATGCTCTCCGATTCGAGTAATTCTTTTTCCAGAAATTCGTTACTGTCCATTTTCAGTTCCAAATTAATTTTCACGTTTCATACCATTTTACGAATATGTTATCGTGCCTATCGTGCATAAACTACGTTACCAACTTAGGGGGATGGGAGGGGGACGCCTAAAAACCTACGGCGGGTAACGAGGGGCGGCGGTGGGAGAGGGGGGGTTCATTCGAAGTAACGTAGCTGCTACAATGCGCCTGTTTACGTTTCTTACTCATCAACGTCGCGCGACAATATTGCAGAGTTTAACTTGAGGAAGGGCGCGTCTTATTTCAACCTATCCCTAAAAGTAAACTCACTCAATAATTGAGGAATTATTTTTGAAGTGAAATTTTCATTTGTAGAGACAGCGTTGCATGTCGGGGGGAGAGGTTGAGAAAAATTCTACGGTTGTCAACGAAGGGAGAGTAGGGGGTAAAAGAAGCACCGAAAACGGTAACGTAGTTTATCCACGACCCCCTGTTACGAATCCGGTCGTGCATTAAATTAATCGCTAAAATTATCCATAATTTGTGTATTTGTCCATAGTGGCCATGAATTTCACCAAGTGGAACCAGAAACTACAAATGTCATCAGTACCGTGTAGATCCAACTTTCCCCAAAATTTTGGAAGTTTTGAATTTTGGAATTGTGGCAGGAGCTTTTTTGAAGATCGATTTTTAAGATTGCGTATCGATATTTTGCGCCATCGTTTCTCATCTGTCTTCCCGCGCGCGCAGAAGGATCCCGCCTTAAGCACGGCAAGCCCCACCCTTCCGTCCACGCCTATTCACCCCCGAAAGGAACGAGCGACGGAAAACCGCCAAGGACGAGGGTGTTTTTCCGCCGTAGCAGGTCCTTCTGTTCGTTCGTGTGCGCTCCCTTTCTTAGCCGCCCGGAATTTTCTATAGTCCCCTTCCCTAAAACCCCCGAAAAATGGTCCTTTTTCCACCCCCAACTTTTCTCTTCTCACATTTTTTCTCTCTCCTCTCTTTTCAGAGCTCATCGACTCCGGCTCGCCCGCCGACTTGCCTCTCTGCGAGAACAGGTGAGAGAGTGAATGGTTTTCAGCCCCATCCCCCTCCCCCGCCCGAAAAACCTTCTCCAGCACTCCTATCCGGAGCCCGCCGGACGTGCGGTGGTGTCCTCCTCCCCGCCCACAATATCCCGTCCCCCTCGCATAACTTCTCCTTTATATACCCTTAAAAGTTTTGGCCCAACCCCTTTTCCAGAAGGTACACCCCTCCTTCATCGGTTCGACCTTTTCCACTCTCAACTCCCCTGCCTCAATCTCCTCCTCCGCACCGTCGACATCCACCCACTCACTCATCAGAGCCCCATTATACACCCTCTGCCATGCGCGCCGGAGGAGGGGCTTCCTCCGTGGTCCAAGGCGTTTTTCCCACGAACCCGCCAGTGTCCACCGCCGCCAGGCAACCGGACCAGTCGGTGTGGGCGGGGAGGGTTGGCCGCCGGTCGCGCGCCAAAACCTGACCCCTCCTTTTTTCCCTCGGCTTGATTTTCCTCTACGTGGTCTGGTTGTGTTGGGTTTCAGGCGGAGAGTCGCTGCAAAAAAGGTGACTTGAAGTATTGGTTATCAAGGGTTAAGTAGTCGACATAACTCTGATTGACTTCTACTGAAGAAAGTGGGCACTGATCGCAGCTCAAATGCATGAATTGTCGCCTAAAATCAGCTGCCTATAATATGCGAGAAACATGCCTATAACATGCGAGATATAAATTGCTGCAATTTAACCCTCTTTGGACGAGCTAGTCAAATTTGTTACGCTTTAAAATCATTAAAATATCTGCTTTCTAAGAGGCTTTTCCATTTATTTGCTGCACTAGACAGAATTATAACGGTTCGGATTAGGTGTGAGGAAAGTTGCGTCTCTTTCGGAAGTTTGTCAAACAATTTGAATAGATTTGAACAATGTGTGACGCTATTCACTGACAATCGCGTCCAGAAAGAGCTCTGAAATGAATAGTTTTAGCGGTCATATGAGGAAAAAAGTGGGAAAGTTTAAATAGGTACGTTATGAAGGTAATGTTGAGGTATCCCTTGTGTAAATATTATTATGTAAAGTATTATGTTAAATTGAATATTTACAATACAAATACGTCACATTTCAAAGTAATGTTATTATCAAATAAATTGGAATTTTTTAAAAATGATTAAATAGCACTTTTAAAAATGAATATGGTAGCAGTATATTTTTCATGCTAGTGTTTCATAATTCTGACCAGAGAGGGTTAAGTTACTGATCAAATCAGCACTCAGATTATTTTTGTTGTTTTCAAGTCTCTTTTGTGTGCTGACATCATCTTAAACTC
Source organism: Ceriagrion tenellum (assembly GCA_963169105.1). NCBI lineage: Eukaryota > Metazoa > Arthropoda > Insecta > Odonata > Coenagrionidae > Ceriagrion > Ceriagrion tenellum. Next base: position 66,154,106 of record OY720635.1, on the reverse strand, counting down.
AATGCTTCGAATTTTACCTTGTATTTACCACTTGTTGTTTTTCACGATGTGACCCAGCTTTTTTATTTAGGGTGAATTTGATGGCAAACATTACATCTTTATGGTAAGTGCAGTAAAGCTGTTCCTATTATTTATTTTGGTCTTAAGTTGACTGTTGTCTGTGAAAAATATATGATCTTATTGGTGACAGATGAACTATTTTCGGAAGAAAGTCCTCATCTCATACAATTTCAGTTACGTGTCTGTCTTGCCTTAAGTGATCACTTCCTCTCGACGTTCACACACGTCAGTGAATACTCTGCATCTCTCGCTGGTGGTGATCTCCCGTCAGCCGGTAACCATGGTTTTTACTAACCATAGTGTAATTAATTACCGCATTCCTAAACCACTATAATAAGACCGGAAAAGCTACTCAAGTCTTTTTATTTCAGGCATAGGTCAACTGTCAGCTGTGAGGTCTGTGATCATAAAAGTGAGAGTTACATGTGTTTGAGCTTCGTAATAAACTCTACTCAGCTTGATTTAAAGTTCAATCGAGACTTTATAAATTAATGACCTTATCTGGAAGTTTAACTTGCTGTTTCAGCGACTTGAAGGATAAAGTTCGTAGCATTTTGTTCTCATCCTAATCCCAGAAGTCTTAGTGTTTCACTGCATTAGGTCCGGGTTTTATAAAGCCAGGTTAACGTTAGCCAAGAGATGCTGTATCCTGACCGTTATTTTGGTGTGAACTGTTAGCTGGGGCTGTATATATATTTTTTTATTTTCATTGTCGTTCAGAAGGATGTCCGATGAGCCCTTGACTCTAATAGGACTGTACAGTCAGTTATAAAGTTATTATAAAAGATGGCAAATAATGAAAATCATTTTGGATAGAAAATAATGAGTACTGGTCGAATACGAAGAAACCTAATTGTTATAAATTGGTAAATTTAACTTATCATGTTTTATGTTGAAAGGAATTCTCTGCCACAGCCATATTTGTTTTAATATGATAGATATAAAGATAAAAACATGAATGGTTACAAATGATTATAAAGGAAATATATATTAATACACAGTATAAATGCACTCAAAAATATTACACCAACATACTGTAGAATTAGACAATTATATTTAATTAAAAGGAAGATTTCTGTAGGAATAGACTTCAATATATTCAATCAACAATAGGATCAATAAGAAATAAGATAAGTAAATGAGGAGATCAAATATAGCATTGAAGTTGTAATTATAAACATCAAGTTGTTGGTTAGTTGAAGTGAGAGACATCTTTGGGAAAACGCAATAGATTCGCTTTTCATACCGAGAAAATATTTAACGAGAGGTTATGAAACGGGGCCTGTCTCTTTAAGGGAATGAGTGACGTATTCAAAAGGGATTGGACTCATTAAATTCATCATCACCCTGCTTACCTCATAGCTGACGTATCTTTGAGAACATATGCAGAGGACTGTCGAGACGCATCATTGGAGCAACCGGTCACGAATCCGTGTAAGTTTTCTTTCTCCGTCCCTCTCCTGGTTTTAACTTGGGTTTGGAGGTGCACTGACCGACATTACGTACATAGGTTGAGGACAATTGGGAAGTAAAAATGCACATGGTAAGATCACGTCCGTTCTCTCGAACCTTCTAGAACGGCTTCCGATCCATAAACAAGTATCGTTCGTAACACTCATTCGTTCGGGGCTTCATATATTCACCTAGTCTTTTGGTCACAGTTTCATAAGATTTGCGTTCTTCACCGGTCATTGGGATTGTTGACAGAACACTGCGGGCTTCCTCCCTCATAATATTTCGCAATAGTGATAGTTTGCTTTTATCATTCGATTCATCATGTCCTATGGCAATCAATTAATCTTCAAATGCATCCAACCACGCAGGAAATTTACCCCAATGCTGCTACTAAACGCATTGCGACTGCGCCATGTTTTGACTTGTGTTTGGAGGTGCACTGACCGACATTACGTACATAGATTCAGGACAATTGGGAACTAAAAATGCACATGGTAAGATCACGTCCGTTCTCTCGAACCTTCTAGAACGGCTTCCTTTATTTGGCGTACCACCTTGACAGATTTACATTGTAGTACCAACATAACCAATGACACACTCCTTCGTAGTACATGAATCCGTGATCCATGGATCGTTAGATAGAAGCGGAAATTCATGCTGCCAGGTTCTCGGAACTTGATTTCCAATGAAAACCTTTCCAATGACATTTCCTCATGTAGCTGACTATGAATGTGAAGTGTAAATGAGCACGTTAGTTCAAAATGCTACTGGCTTTTTAGCATAGGATTTAATTCCGAGCGTTTAAGTATGGCTAAAATCAATCCTCCTCAAGCTCCCAGGTTCACAGGTCGTTTTCCTCCCTCGTTGAAGCTTCAAATTAGGTGATATCTTGTGGTTTTAAATTTGTTTTCGTATTTGTTTTTGCTTGACATTTTTGCCATAGGAAATATTCCAATTCATTTGACATATTTTCACCTATCCTATCTCATCTCATAAATAGAAGTTACTTGAAATAGCTGTTCTGTAATAACGACATTTCTCTCCTCCAACAAACGTGATCTCCAGTGGCGTTTAACTCATGTTTTGTTCTCGTTCGAAGTGTGTATTAATGTTAATATCGGGCAGAAACATTTTTTATCGTCAATATAGATTTTGAAAATTATCCAACCGAGAACTTGTAATTTTTGTTTACTTTTATTTATCATCATTTCTTTGTAATAGTTGCATTTTCATCTGCCGTGCCATTTCTCCCGCAACTTTGTTTTTATTTGTTGAAAATAGCTATTTCCTCTATCACCAGGCTGTGTCTCTGAACGCCCATCTATTGGTATCCAGTTTTTGGATGTTATTGATTTAAATTTTTACGTAAAAGCACTTACTCGGCTCGTGGGAAAGCTCAAGAGTTTTTATTTTATTTTGGGAAACGTGTTATTGTGCGAGGATTAGTTCTGACAGCTCGTCCTTTTTCCATGCCTCGTAGAAGACGATCGTTGATAGTCCTTCTCACGTCTACATCTACTTATTACCCTACTAGCCAACACAAGGGTGTTTGGCAGGGGGTGACTTATCACCAACATGAACTACATTGAAAAAATTTACTTTCACCAGCATGAACCACATAATGGGTATGCTCCAAATGCTACAGAAACGAGTAAGTTGATCTGTAATGTAACTGCGTCAACGTGACACAAGAGTCATGCAGGGAATATGCAAAACATGGTGTTAGCACTACTCGGCAGATGTAGAAACTTGCAGCAGGGGCATATCTACATCTACATCTACATAATACCCCGCGAGCCGTCGCATGGGCGTGTGGCAGGGGGTGTCAGGTCACCAGCCGTGTAAAGGTGTAAGTTTTTTGGAGATGAAATGGTGACATAAATTATAGGAGTGTATTACTGAGCTTAATTTTTATTTTGATCGCTTATTGTTCGCAGATAGAACGAGTCCTTGTACCTATCTGTTCGGCAGTGTATCTCTCTTATTTTATCGCATCTGTCAGACCTAGCGTTATTCTCTATGTCGCTCTGAAAAATATCAGTTCTGAATTTATCAAGCAACCTAAACCTAGCGTGTAGCCTCCGAGTCTCTAGGGGCTCCCACCTTAATCCCTCTAAAAGTTGTGGGACACTAAAAAAAACATTCGGTTTACTTAACTTGGGGAGAGCAGAGGACATTTCAGCCCTCCATCGGAGATCTCTTTCCCAGCCTCACCCAACCTCACCCACCCTCAAGTCTTCGACCACCACAGGTTTTCCTCGCCACTTCACCTCTCATTTCTCAAGGGTTCCCGGAAAATTTGCACCCATCCTCTTTCCTGTACCCCCCTCAAGGGTCTTTCCTCCCACACCCATATTCCCGCCCTTGCCCTCCCTTGTGGCCTCCCCGTTACGACGACCGGAGACGCCGATTCCTCCTCGGACGGCCCGGACAGAATTTCCCGCGCTCAGCACCGGCACACCACTGCCACGAGCCAGTTTCTGAGAAAGGGGGAGCGGGAGCGTCTCCTCTCTCACCCATTCATAAGGACTTTCGGATGTCTTTCATGCGGGAGCAGCTGAGGTGGAATTCCTTCCGTCCAGTGCCTCACACGCTCACTCATACCGGCCGAGCCCATTGTAACTGCGTTCCCTTTTCCGCCCACGTCAATCACGGTGCGATGTTTGCATTAATGGGATGTTGTCTCGATCGCGCTATTTAGTCTTCGATTCGTGTTGATTCGATCGCGAGTCGATCCAGCCGTTTTCGCTCGGGCCCCTCGTATCAACCGACCGCTGCTCTGGGTTTCTTCAGGCTGTCTGTAGATGTTTGACGAGTTCATCCCGGCTGCGTGAAGGTTTTGCCTAGCTTCCGGTCCAGCTCTCTTCAGTTCTAGTCATCTTAGTGCCCAGAGCTCTGGCTCAGGAAAATATTCTTGACTTTGCTGTCGATTGGTGTCCGGTGAAGTGACGGCTATTGTTGTCGCATCTCATGAAGGTTGATGTGATCATTGAACAGAATGTCGAAAGGAGCAGAATATGAGTGCCATTCCCCTCTCAATGAACACGGATTATTCCCTTACTTATTCAGCTGTTAAAGCCGTGCCTGTATCCTGACCAACTGTAATGCAATCGATCCGTACAATGAATGGTAAGGCATTAGGAACGCTTTTCTTGATTCCATTCCGTTGTCAGACTTTGGGCCCCCATTATTGTACCATCTGCAGGTGGAGAATCTTGCAGTGTTAATGAATAGCAAAACTTGAGGCATTTTACAGGGTATGGACTGGCGTCTGTGAGGCTGAATTTAGCGTATACGAGCAACCAGAGGTACCGAAGTACCTTCGCGTGGTGCCTCGGTTCCTATATACCACCTATCCTGTGTACTTGAATCATGCTGACGTCATCGCGAGCGAGTGCCACTAAGTTCGCTACACTTAGCGCACAGCGTAGATTAAATTATAGGCTTAACCTTCTAACTAAATTTCAAGAAAATCATTTCACTGACGACGTAAAAAACATACTATTAACCCCCTCTTACTACAGCAGATTAGATCGCGCCAATAAAATTGTAGAGAGCTAGATTGTAGAACCGATAGGTATAAAATGTCCTTTTTTCCGCGTACCATTCGGGACCATAACAGCTGTGATCGTCGTTATGAATAGTTCGAATTGTGACAATAGGGAGACAGTTAATCTTTCTCTTTATATTCTCTACGTTCTTATTTATGCATGATGTAAATATTGATGTTCCTATTTATGCATGAGATTTTGAATCTGTAGTAGTAGTCTTTGTATCCCTTGCATGTTGGAACGATTGACGATAGAATGTTTCTTGGTTATTAGATTTTTAATCGGCGCTTTGCATATGTGGTACGCGGGTTTCAATGTAATTTCGGTGTTCTACCGTATCATTCATGCATGTCTGGTGTGGAAGCACCCCCTGCACACACCCTTTGGGTGGCATGCAGGGTATGACGTAGATGTAGATGTACACTTACGTCATTTCTCGGAGATTCTTTGTCGTCCTATGAAAAAATCGTCGTCGTCGTATGCTTTCTCCCAGTTAATTGGTGGGTCTTTGTAGTGCCTCTGCTGATAATTTTCCCCATTTCAAATGATGTTTTGTATCTATCGCAAATAAAATAGTCTCCCATATTGTCTCTTTGTAGACGTTCATATCATCTTCAGGACATCTAAATTTGTTTTCCTTATCGGTAGTTCGTTTCTATTCCGGGCTTATCCCACATTCTCCCCTCAATCACCTTTTTTAACGTACACATAACCTATTGTTGTGTCAGTGAACTAGAATTTTCCCCTTCATATTCCTTTCCTCTTCTGGCGTGTCTCATTTTTCGCCCTCATCTTTATCCACGCGCATACTCTTACAAAAACGATCAAGTTTCTGTGCCTGTCTGCGCTTGGTTCAATTTAGGAGTTTCAACCTATCTTTTCTCATGTTATACTAAATCAGTTCCCTTCTGTTTTTAAAGATTTCCTAAATTAATAGTAGGTATTACTTACAGAACGGCAGGAGTCAGTACTGTTTCACTAACCACCGAGGCGGCGCAAATATCCAAGAGCACTGTGAATGTCGATATTTTGTTGAAATCAAAGGTTACCGAAAACCACGATTGGGATTTCATAATATTCAATAATTGAGTAATAGTTTTAAAATTTTTCCTCCCCACCGTAAAATTAAAGTATCGATAAATACATGCGTCATTTAAGGGATATAGCCCTCGTATAAGGTGAGAGGTTAGTTCTAAAAGTACTTCTCTAATACTAGAGTTCTACTCTACAGGGATAAATATTGTTATATCGCCCCTATTGTAAAGAATGCAGTTTTTGCGTATGAAAGTGCAGTAAAATTAGTAAGTTTCGAACGTTTAAGATAGTTGGAGCGAGATAGTTCTCTGGTCATAAGGGAGACCATATTCGAATTTTACGTTTTAAATTCAGTAGCTGCAGGCAGCATGAATACAATATTGTAATATTAATTGTCAAATTATATATTTCTATGTGTCTGAAATTCTTAGTAATTAAATAAAAACATCTACATAAGTCTTTAACTTGACTCATTTTTTTCGTGCGGCACGCTTTAAACTCCCACCCAACAGGAGGTTTGTTTTTGATTCTGGAAAAATGACTGCGATGACAATATGATTTATTTTCAAAAAAAGCTGAGGACACATACAAACCACACACTGTTGATTTTTTGACGAGATCCAAGTGTTGGAAATTTCTCCTTTTTTTAATATGATCCCCCTCGAGTGTATACTTGTACCATGTCCCATGCAAAAGTGCTGGTTTTTTCGTTAAAAACTTCTGCAAGTAGTGCGGTATGGGGCTGATATTTTGTATTTTTGTAAGGGTGAGATGTTTTTATTTGAAATGTGACCAAATTGATTGATTTTTAGGTGAAATGATGATTTGCTCAAACGGTCTTAAATTCACTCCTTAACTCAATGAATAGGTGTTAGTTGGGTAGGTTAGTGAGGGGATATAGTTTAAAATTTACTTAGTCTATTTGAATTGCTCTGTACGTTTTGATGTTTAGTAATTTTTCAACCGAATTTTTTTACACATTAATGGTATGTATGATCTCTTTGCTTAGAAGGGGTAGGTTGGAGTAGGGGAACGGGTCAAACCCTGTGAATATTTTCGGCCTCTTATGTTTTTTCTTAAGAGAGTGAGGGTATTGGGAAAAACCGCGATGCAGTTAATGGCTGGAAAACCCAGTTTGATGGAGGGGAAAGGGGAAGGTTTGCCAGCGGGGCAATAAATTTCGTTTACAATGCATAGTTCGGGAGATTTCCTTCCCTCTTGCCATTTTTGCACTGCCTTTCAAGCGGGAACCACGATAGTGGACTCCACCACGGTGACCCATGTCAACGGCCCGCATCCTTTTCGACGCGACCTACCCCTCCACCCTCCCACCCGTCCACCTTTCAAACGGTGCCATAATCCCCAAAAAGGGGAAGGTTGAGGACTCCGTGCAATTCCATGAACAGTGTATTGCAAACGACACCCATCAACCTTCTCCAGTGCTTTCCACTGCAACCCCTTTTCTTTCCAGTCGTCTATCACCATGGCTTTCACTTCTCTTATAACTTATGGCCAGTTGCAGGAACGATAGATATGTATTCCATAGAGTTATGGGACCCATAAGCCGTGGCGACAATTCAGTAGTATTCAGCAGAAACATGCGATAAATGTATTCGTTGCATAGGTGGTTTCATAACTTGTGGAATTGAGTTATGAGCCCCATAAGTAGCCAAGATGACTACAATGATGGTAGTCATTGTGAGTAGCCGAAAAATTGCCATTTACAAATTCGCTATGAAGAAGATCCATCGCATGAAGAAAGAGCATAAAGTATTTCCTCCTTCGTTTTAAGTGAGTCAGGAGGGAAATATCACCGTTGACATGTCTTTAATCCATCTTACATTCATTCTTGCTCCTGCGGAGCTATACTTTTTTTTAAACAAGTGGCCCTACATAACTAAGTAAATACATCGTCATAAACCGATGAATTGTACCAACATTTTACTTTACATCTACATCTACGTGATACCCTGCGAGCCACCACGAGGGTATTACCACGAGGGTTTTAGTGTAATGTCGGTGTTCTACCCTATCATTCATGCATGCCTGGTGCGAAAGCACCCCCTGCCACACACGCTTCATCTACATCTACGTAATGCCCTGCGAGCCACCACGAGGGTGTGTGGCAGGGGGTGAAGATCACCAAACATGCACTATTGCCATGCAAGTAGGATATATAAGGTAGACATGCTAGAAAATAGGGTCCTAGTTTATTAGTTACTACAGTAGATTATTAGTTATTGCAAGTAATTGCAGTAGTTATTACAATAGAATATTAGTTACTACGGTATAGTACAGGTTAAAATCTACATAATAAGGAAGGGATTATTGGTAGTTATTACATGCATCATGCACTACAGACTATTCTAACTATATTTCACCTACCTATCCTTTTGCTACGTTGCCTATTGTTCTCTCTTATGGTACGCGGGAAAAATGACATTTTAAATCTATCGGTACGACAATCTATCTCTCTAATTTTGTTAATATGGTCAAACCTAGCATAATACGCAGGGGTTCTTAATATATATCTAACGTCATCTGTGAACAAATCGGTTTCGAATTTACTTAAAAGGTTTAACCTAAATTTTAACCTGCGTTCTGATAGTAATTCCCATCCTAGTTCTTCTATTAAACTCGTAACACTTATACAATTATCATAACGACATTTAACAAACCTAGCAGATCTCCTTTGCACGCGCTCTAATTCTTTTATCATACCTTCATCGTACGGATCCCATATACTAGCGGCATATTCTAAATGAGGCCTGACAAGTGTAAAATAGCTTCTTTCTCGGACTCTCATCCCTTTAGGTGGCTTGCAGGGTATGACGTAGATGTAGATGATGTAGATGAGGGTGTGTGGCAGGGGGTGAAGATCACCAAACATGCACTATTGACATGCGACTAGGATATTTAACGGGGACATGCTGGATAATAGGGTCACATGTAGCTAGATGGTTAGTATCTACATAATAAGGAAGGGATTATTGGTTGTTATTACATGAATCATGCACTACAGACTACTCTAACTATATTTCACCTACCTATCCATTTGCTACGCTGCCTATTGTTCTCTCTTATAGTACGCGGGAAAAATGACATTTTAAATCTATCGGTACGACAATCTATCGCTCTAATCTTGTTAATATGATCAAACCTAGCATAAGACGCAGGGGTTCTCAATATATATCTAACGTCACCTGTGAACAGATCGGTTTCGAATTTAATGAGAAATGAAGTCTATTGCAAAGATTCAGTCTAAAGTGTCTGCTAGTAACTATCTCGATAACCTCTTCTAAAAATTCTCTTTAGTGCAGAGATTGTTGAAAACTTTGAAAATTTATTTTTGGCTTAAAGTAATTTATATTAATAAAATGAATGATTATGAAATATAATGAAATAACCTTCTTAGTTAAAACATTAAACTTGTAAAGATTTCACAAAGGAAATGGTTCCAGTTAATTGGAAAGATTTCCCTAGCTTTTGTATGTATCCGCCCTCATGTAAGAAGAGCTGGCTTATTCATGGAAGTGACACTTGTGAAATTGAGCCATGGATGTATTTCGTGTTCCCAAATATTTCTGGAATTTGACTCCATTTGATTTACTAGGCTGGTTCGGGGCTTGGAAACTTTTGAGTCGCAATTTGCCGTCGGCATCCAGTCCCTTGAGGGATGATTTATCCCACCGCCCCGTGCTCCCTAGTTAGCAAAGGGAATCACCAGGGTCCGTAACCACTGATTTCCCAGCAAGCCATGGGCCTCCGAACGGTTCCGTAGTGGGCGCGTCGCTTACCGTGTAATTACTGGCCCTAGAACAGGGCCGGCTGCGGTCTGAAGCGTCGACTTCGGCCCTCTGAATAGGTGATCCTTGGCAAAAAAATGGGGTCGATCTCAGGCACACCGAGTGAATTTTGTTCGTTGCCCTCAATGAAATAGGCGGCATGTAGAAAACTCAGCGGACCTACTTATGTGAGGGTAATATGTATGCGAACCGTATTGTGTCATTCTTCTCGCTAGGCGTACAAAAATATTATTGCTTAATTTAATCAAAGTTTCAGTGTAGCTAACAGCAGTATGACGGTGTTATGCTGTTAACACGTAAATTGCGTGAAATCACTCTTAGGAACCGGCAGGGACGCAATAAATACACGATGTGCAGCAATAATGTATTTTGTTCTACTGATCGGGGTACATCTACATCTACGTCATACCCTGCAAGCCACCCAAAGGGTGTGTGGCAGGGGGTGCTTTCGCACCAGGCATGCATTAATGATATGGTAGAACACCGACATTACATTAAAACCCGCGTACCACACATGCAAAGCGCCAATTAAAAATCTAATACCCAAGAAATATTCTATCTTCAATCGTTCCAACATGCAAGGGATACAAAGACTACTACTACATATTACATATACAGTACTAATAGTTTGAATTTTTTTGGCATCTTTTTTTCGTCAGTCAATCATGTGCCGCCGTCGCCGAATAAATCAATTTCACTAAGGTATATTGTTAATACATGAAGCTAAAAGGAAACGAATGCGCCACTATGTAAAGAAGTGATCATACCAACCGCCAATGAAGCCCAATATATGGGGCATATGATAGAAATATATCTACATCCAATTTCAGCCAATGAAGCCCAATATATGGGGTAGATTGTTATGGAGTCAAGCTACGCTTATTGACCCTTAGAGGACCCTTTCGTTTATGTTGATCTGCATACCTAAGTCGAAAATATCGAAAATATGCGAAATAATCGTGTTTAACTCGATTCGGCGTGAATTGAATCGATGTGGATTCGAAACGCAGTAGCTAACACTTATTCGCTCACTGCTTTTCATTCGAGGATAATGGTTCCGATCACTCCTTATTTTCTTTTAAGTTACCTTAGCTTTATCTAAGTTTCCGCTGGTTTTTGACACCCCCCTTCATGTGTGGGCATTTTCCTACTGTGGGTTTTTTCGTCAAGGAAATCACCTCCTTTATTTCTTTGCGTTTTCCCCACAAATGTATATACCTTTCTATAAGCTTATTTCATGTATTTAGGCCCCTGAAACTGTACAAAACCGGGAGGAGACTCTCCGACATTCAAGAAAACCTACCTTAACCGGTAGAATATTTTTTTTATAATCTGACAACAGGTTAGGTGGGAGAAGGGACTGCATCAGTCTCATTTTTTTCCAAGTATTTTACCGGCTAAGGTAGATTTTGTAGAATATCAGAGAATTTCCTCCCAGTTTTCTACACCTTCAGGGGCTTATCTCACTCTAGTATAACATTTTTCGTCTCAGCGTACGATCTACCATTCATCATCCTGTCCATGAAACCTATTCTCTTTCTTCCTCTTTTCCGCTTGCCCAACATCCTTCCCTCAATCACATTCTTAAGCAACCCATGACCCTTTATTTCTTCCTCAAGTCACCTACACTGCCTATACCAGATTTCATTCACACTTTCATATCCTCGCCCACCATCTCAAGCACTTCCTCGTTAGTCTCCCTCTCCGTCCACCTCACCTTCTTCATCCTTCTCCACACCCACATCTCAAATGCCTGCAGCCTCTTCTCGTCCTTCTTTCTTCGGGTCCACGCATCTGCACCATACAACGCTACGTTCCATATCAAGCTCCTGATACGCTTAACGCCTCCGTAGCTAGCCATATTCTCTCCCGTATATCTTTGCTGCTATGTCCGTTTTCTTCTCGCGTACTACCTAATAAATTTCCCAGTATCCCCCCAGTAAAGATGCATTATTATTATCGGCGATGAACTTTTAATTCAACCGATTCGCTTCGAATGTGTAATGATTGCTTCGGCATCGATTTGCGATCGAGTCGAGATCTATTGTTCTCCTCAGCGCCACTCCGAGCTTCTTGCGGAAAGAGGGGGACTTGCGGGGGTGTAAGTAGGTGGAAGTAAGGCGCGGTGGCATTTTGAGACCCCCCCCACCTTGTGGTGGGCGTGAACCGGTAAGCCGAGAATTCACTTCCTCCCCCATCGGCCGGATGTTGAGGGCGTCGTCACATCGTCACAAGAGGGAGAGCAGTCGAGCGGCTCCGGCTGCTCAACCTCCACCGCTGGGCCCCACTCCTCTCCCCCCGCCCGAAGAGAGCCCGCCTGCATCCTCCCTCATCTCTGAGTCCACCTGTTCTCTCTCCGGCGGGCCTTCCACCACCAGCCTCGCATGTGCTCAGGAGGCAGATTGGAGGGGAAAATCTTAGCGACGAACCCTTGCTGGCCACCTCTGCAAGGTGTACCGAACACCACCCCTTCTCCCCCTCCCTGCCGCGTCCTCCCTCCCCCCTCGTCCATCCACCTTGCCTGCCTTCTTCTTATTGGATGTGAGGAGTGGACGGTCTCAAGACATTGCTCAACGCGCCCCCTCAACCTCACACTCCCTCGGCAATCTCTGCCTCCTTCCCCTCCGTCTTCCTCCTACAAGACCATAACAACCCACCCTCCCCTTCCTCTTCGCCAAGTTTTCCCTTCTTCGGTATCTGCTTTTCTCAGTTCTCCCGACTGCTTTTATTTTTTCCTGCTGCCTTCCCCCTCCCCTCTCGAGTATTTCCGACCGTTGGAGTCTTGGCTGTGCCGGTGCGTGCCGGCCTTGCCATTGGTCGATTTGTTTTTATCTTTCTCTCTCTCTCGTGGGTGGGGGGTGGTGGTGGTGGGAGGTAAGCCGCTGGCCCCGTCTTGCATCTACCGGGTCGTTCTCCGCGGTGCAGAAGGTGTTTTGTCGCGTGTTTTTGGGGAAAATCTTTCGGCGCGTGTTCCCGATCCGTCGCCCTGGTTTTCAAATCGACGCTGCCGCCCCGTGCTTACACTTGCGCCCGCCCCCCTGAAGACAGTGCCGTGCTGATGACAGGGGCCCCGTCGACGAATCTCCGCCGCTCCCGCATCGCCAGATGGATGGGGTCCGACGCCTCATCGGAAGGAGGAGGTACGTCTTGTCGACTGTGCAGATTCCGCGGGAGTGTTAAAAATATCTGCATATCGCCCCCACGTGCGCCCGCGCGCTCCCGGGCTCCCAGTCGGTTTCGTCGTTTGCGTGGGTGTGTTTTGCTTGCTAATGCTGCGACACCCGTGGTCGTAGTGGCGCTCACGTCGGTTACTCTCCGCCTGTCCTGTCTCCTTCGGCGAACTTTGGTTCTTCGGCGTCTCATGCAACGAAGAAGTACCTTGCTAGCCCTCAAACTGCATAAAGCCAAATTCCGTAGGCAGTTTATTACATTCTCTGAAGGGGCTAAATCCTGGAGCGGGGGCCACATTTGCTTTTGTTATTCTCTTTGTTTAACATATTGGTGATAACTTATGACTTTGTTTTTCAACTTGTTTTCACTGAAACATGTGGAAAAACAAAGTTATAAGTTATCATCATTTTGTTAAGAAATTCCATAAAGTGACGCCTGAAACCACCCATTCTCTTTGTTGTTGTATTCTTTGTTGGTGCCCTCTTCCTTTCTTCTGTGTATATGCAATTGTGAGAGTAAACATCTTTTTGAATTGACTGTGCCATCCGCCTCTAGGTTGATTGCCTATCCCACACTCACACATCGGCTCGTCCCAGTACATGATCGAACCCCGCACGCTCCTCTTACCGCTAATCGAGGACCAGACGTTGCGTCATGTCTGCGAATAAAAGGCACAATGCTCAAATCCACTCACTTTCTTATGTTACCAATAGGTCTCGAAGGTCTACTGTAATAGTTTCAGGGCAGTCATTCCTTTCGCCTGCGTGCGTTGAGGATGTACTGTCTTCCGTCAAAATTGATTGGTAAAATATACAAGTTAGTTGAATAAACAGTCACTGAAGAGGCGGGAGAGATATCTGTTGTTGATTTCCTTTTGTTATTCTTGTTAAGTTCGTTCTTCTTTTTCATATATCTTTAGCAAATAGTGGCAATAAACTTGTGCTGAACTCAGCTGCGCACTAGCCTCCTTCTCCTCTCCCAATTCAGTCTAGGCCTACTCTCTTCAGTTGGCCGTGACTCGTTTATACTCCTGACCTATCGAGACAGTGAACTTAAGCCATAGTTTACTTACACCATGCTCTCCTAATAGGCTTTTATTAACTTCTCTTAATCTTTCCCTTACCCCGCACCCTTGAAGTGCCTCGTAGGGTATTATGCAGGCATAATTGTTATCGGTGGTTCCATTGATTCTCAGCGACCACTGCCAAAGATATTGGACGTTTCGCCAAGGTATTTACATGCTCCATTTTGATTTTCCCTACGTGTTGTTTCTAATACTCTTCCTTTTGATGCCTGTTTCACTCAGTTATTCAGCGGAATGATGGTAGTTTTGTCAGTTTACCACCGTTCTCAGGGCGAATGTCGGGCCTTTATGCTCCCGTTCTGTTATGAAAATGTGATTGAGTAAAGTGAGTGATGTTAAGATTTGGGTGAAAAATCCCCGAAGCAAGATCTGATAGCGGGGATCGAAGTTGCTCTTGTTGCTATTCTCTTTGTTGCTGTTTTTGTTAAGTTTTTTCTTCCTTTTCCCTGTATTTCTTTGTTATTGTTAAGTTTTTTCTTCCTTTTCCCTGTATTTCTGAAATTTTTGCAATAGTAATTTTTTATTTAACTTAATTTTTGTTTCCAAGATCTCTTGGATGGTTGTTGGTCCCAATTTTTGCTGATGGAAGATAAACAGTAAAGTAATTCGATATATATTTTGTTGTCGTTTTAACACGATGGATGTTGTTAATTTGTGCTTACCGTGCTTACAATAGATAATTCTTTCATGTTGCAAATAATTACTGCTATTCTTTCTCTGCATTAATATCTCCCAGTTTATTAGACTTATGGTTAAATTACTGATCAACACTTTCCTTTTTTTCTAGATGTTATTTGTCAAACCTGTTTTCCCCTCGCTGTGGCGTTGTCAGGGGAGCCACAAAGATGATGCCGCAGTGTGTGAAACCGGTTTCTGAACTGCTTCAATTATGGATTACTTCAAATTTATTCTAAACGCATATTCACAATGTATATCATTTCGAATTTTATTTTATACCTTTACAGTTATGTGGATCTGAGCATCCTAGCTTTTGCTGATTATTTCGTCTTAGCTATTTATGGGACTGGTGGGCTTCGCTTCGCATTATCTGACGAAAATATTCTTCTTTGAAGCCGCCAAATATGGTCCAATAGCCTCTTATTTATGTCCACAACATCCTCGTGGCAAATATAACGTGTGGGCCTAGGCTGGATGGTATTTGGATTCAATGGGACGAATATACATTTTAGACTTAGTGACTCATATTTTGCTACTAACAATGAGTCGCCAAATTTGGCTGTTTTTCTTATTTATGAATCTCCATCTGGAGCCTTGAAAAAATTTTACTCCTACATGTTCTGAGCGTAGGCGTGTGGCCATCTGTTCCCGCAAGTTTCCTCATTGATGCTCATTCAACCAAACCAGTTTTATAAGTAATGATTTCTTACTTTAGGGAACGTGGGGAATGAACATGGTAAATTGAGAAACAAGTTTCGTGATTACATTGGTGTAAGATAGTGGGAGTATATTCGTGAAATTTTTCATTTTTGATCAGCCGCTTTCACCAAAGTAATGATGCTCAAGTTTCGTGCAAGCCTAATGCTAGGTTCCGTAATTTGGAGTATTCCCGCGATGCGCGGTACTGATTCAAAACCTTTTTGTTCAGTTGGTTTATCTTTTCCTCTTTATTTCTGAAGTGATGGCAGT
This sequence comes from Ceriagrion tenellum, assembly GCA_963169105.1. NCBI lineage: Eukaryota > Metazoa > Arthropoda > Insecta > Odonata > Coenagrionidae > Ceriagrion > Ceriagrion tenellum. Next base: position 66,138,297 of record OY720635.1, on the reverse strand, counting down.
AAATATATTTGACTCCGACTTGTGTTTGTAGCGGCTGTACCGAGGATGTAATACGAGAACCTCTGGTTCTCAGCCTACTTCTTGAGAGATAGCTCATGAGACTTCACATCTGCAAGTCACTTGAAGGGTGTGATTTTTATTAAGATGCACTACGCACTATCCCGAAAATGTTAATGAAACTACGAGTGTCAATGCATCAGCAAAAACCTGCTAATACCTGTCGGAGGTAAAATTTCACCAACATGCTCTACTTTATATGCTAGCCATCTCCTTTCTATTCCCCCTTGTGGCTCAACTTACCATGTTGACGGAATTTACGTTGTTAATAATTCGTCATAAGGTAGCATGTAAATTCAGTGATACGAATCGAGATTCTCACATCACTATTCGGTCTTTAGAGTCCAATTCTTCCGAGTTGAGTCGTTATGTGTTTCGTTACCGAGGAAGAAGCTCTAGGGAGGAGTTGTCTCTCCTATTCAGACAGCACAGAAAACAAAACTCGCAAGTATGGTCTTTCTCTCGGTGCGTGGGCAATACGTATGCATACGCGCTCGGCTCCCTCTCAAGCCAAGGGGTTGGAGAGCGCGTCCGTTATGCCGGACGCCTTCCTTTGAATTGTCGACGCCAGGAAGAGGGGAGGGAGGAGGTGGTGGGGCGGGCGGGTGGAAGGGGGTTGGCGAGGGGGGTGGAGAGAAGGAAGGTCGTGAGCACGAGCGATAAACGAAGCGGCAAGGGGGAGTGAGGGAGGGGGGGTGAGTCGGGGGAGGAGCTCAGAAGGAGGTGGAGGAGAGGCGGCTGTTGAGTGGGGAGGGAGGGAATTGGGTCCTTGGCGAGCGCCTGTGCCTCTGCTGGTCGGGTGGGTGTGTTGCTCTTCGGAGTGTGTATGGCGGGGGGCATCGTCCCTCACTCCTCTCCCCCTCCTTTCTTCAGAGGATCCTCTCCTTCAGGCGAAGCTAGCGCGCTCTCCCTCCCTTCCTCCTTCTGCCGATTCAGTTGCGTGTTCTCGCGGATGTGGGTCTCGTGTACAGCCTCATCACCAGGCTTCTATTGACTGTGTGCCTCTCGTCAGCTGTGGAGTTGTGTTATATGGGGAGCGAATGAACTCATCTGTAAGATCTGTCGTTCGCGCCTTCTGAGCGGCTCGTTGAGCTTTGTCACGTTTTTGCGGCAAGCTAACGGGTGGATAAAGTCCTCTGGAATCCATCTCAGACTATTATTTTGTGCTCCGTCGCTTGGGTATCTTTTAATGGTTTGTTTCTCCCGTGCTTCTTCATCGCAAGAAGCCTCTTTCCTCTCATTGTTCCTCTGTCCCACCAAGAGAAGCCACTTCCTTCCTATTTTCCCCTCCTGCATGACTTGGCACCCCTTCATTTCCTCCTCCGCCCTCTCTGAAGCCTACCATCTTCGATCGACTTCAAAATTTCCTAACCTTGTATTACTCACCAACTGCATAGAATACATGGTATATTGACCATTTACGAATCAAGCTGGACGGATTAGATATTAAAGTGAAAGAATGAATTCTTTGCATTTTATTCGATTTGATTGTATTTTTTTCTGGACATAGGGATGATGGGAATTTCTGGGCAGAGAGAATGGGTTTGGTGGAAGGGACATAAGGTTGCTATGGCTAAAGAGGCAGTTTCAAAGAGGAAGAAATGGGTGAGGGGGGTCTGAAAAGAGACGTAATGAGAAGGCTGGCGAAACCTCAAAAATTGACCGTGGCGCTGTATAGGTGGGAGGCTTGGTCATTCATTTACATCTACATAATACTCTGTAAGTCACCACAAGGGTGTTTGGCAGGGGGGTGACCTACCACCCATAATAACTACAGTGAAGAAATTAACTTTCACCAACATGAACTACAGTATGGGCTTACTGTAAATGCTACCGAAACTACTGAGATATTCTATAATTAACTATGTAAACATGACACATGGGTCATAAAGGGAACATGAATAACATGGTATCAGCACTGCTCGGCAGATTTAGAAACATGCATTAAGGGGCATATGAATCAGTCAGCTACACTAACTGTCAATTAACCTACTTCTAAACGCAGCAAACCATTGTGGTGTCTTGTCGATGGCGGGAAAAACATTTTAAACCTTTCTGTTCGACAATCTATTTACCTTATTTTATTTTTATGGTCTGATCTACCGTAGTATGTTGGAGCTTGTAATAATTTGATAACTTTGTCGGAGAATATATTGGTTTTGAATTTACATAAAAGATTGAGTCTAGTTTTTAATCGATTTTCAATCATTACGAAGGGAGGATGTGCGTAGACTTGAGGCGTTTGAGATGTGGGTGTGGAGAAGAGTTGTGAGGGGTAGCAGAGTGGCAAGAAGAACAAACAAGGAGGCATTGGATATGGTTGGATAGGAGAGGAAGCTAGTGGTGGATGTTCGGAGAAGGCGGAAGTGTTGGATGGAGGACGTATTAAAGTGGAAGGGATTGTTGAAGAGAGTAATTAAGGGGAGAGCATTTGGAAAGAGGATAGGAGTGGTAGACGAAATGAGAAGAGGGAGACGATATGAGGAATTCAAGAGAAATCTAATCCGTAGGTGTGAAAATGGAACGATATGCGAGAAATTAGGAGGTTAGCATAAGTACTGTCCAAAAACCTACCAATCAGCTTAATGATTATAACTTCGTCTTTCCACATGTTTTTATTTGCAACGACCCGGGTTTCGACATTCAACATCATCTTCAGGTGCCATGTTGAAAAACGAAGTTAAAATTTATCATCATTATGTTAACTAATTCCATAAATTTACTCTGGAAACCACCAATTATGCCAATCAGCTGATAGAATACCAAATTATAGTTCAAGTGACGCTGAGAAAATATAAATTGTACGTATTTCCTTCAAATAAACCTTTGAATACCAATCATCGATAAAGCAAATGAGTGGGCTATTCGAAACGGCCCGGCCCCATTTATTTCGGTTCAGCGAGGCTCTGCTGTACTTATCGCTCCATGCGCCTCAACGCTTGCGTTCGCGAATCCTTCCCGCTTAGATAACACATGCTCGTCCTCCCGTCCCTTTTGCTGCAGCGGAGGAGGGAAGACACGAAAGCGTACACAAACTCGAAGGACGGGCCAATGTTTTTCCGTTGGCGTCGGGGGTTGACTCCCTCTCCGCCCCTCTTCCCCTCGATTGATAAGACCCCCTCAACTCCCCTCTTCCGGATCGCCCGTGACGTCAGCCGTCGCGTCTGGTCCTCTATCTCGTTTGGAGGGGCTGCCGCTCCCCAAAGCCGGTGGTCAGGGCTCTTCCGAGCTCGGCTTATAACATGCTCTCCCCGCATCAAGAGCTTGTCCTGACTGCTGAGGAGGCTTTGCGGGAGATTGAAATACACTTGGAGATATCTGACGCTATGTTGGAGATTAGCGTGTGGTCTCAAGTCCGCCGTTTCCATTGTCTCCCTTGAGTTGGCTCCCTATTCTCGTTCATCATTTCTGACATACGTTGGCCGAATATTTGCTGAACGTCTACATCTACCTACTTATTACCGTGCAACCCACCACAAGGGTGTGAGGGGGGGTGTTTTGTGAGGAAATGATCTGATCTACCGTAGTAAGTCGGAGTGCGTAAGATATTGAAAACTTCATCTGAAAATAAATCAGTTTTATACATCCATAAAAGATTGAGTCTATTTCTCAATCGACGATCTGAAAGCGATTCCCATCCAAGGTGTTGCGAGAGGTCAGTTACACTAACGAGACTATCATAACGGCCTTTCACGTATCTTGCTGATCTTCTCTGCACAAATTGTTATTCTGTTTTTAAGTCTACCTCATGAGGATCCCAAACACTAGCAGCGTATTCCAAGTGAGGTCTAACAAGGGAGAAGTAGCTGATTTCTGTAACTTTCACGTCGCGCTTTCCAAGTACTCTTTTAACCAATCCCAATTTACGATTAGCTTGACCAGTTCATGAAAGATGTCATCTAGACCTCTACATATTACCCTACAAGCCCCCTCGAGGGTGTGTTGCAGGGGTTGAGTTACCACCTACATGCCCGAAAATATACCTGTAACTTTCACCTACATGCTCTACGCCATATACTCATGCCTAAGAAACTATCTGTATTGATTTATATTACTACTGGGAGCACGAGTAACAAGAGTAATGGAGGGTTTATGCGAAACGTGATGATAGTTCTACGTGGCATATTAAGAAACAAGCATTAGGGATCAAATAAACTTATCAGTTGCACTCCCTGTCGACTAACCTTCGTCTAAGTCTCATTAATCCCTATGATGGTCTGTATTCGATCGGGAAGAACGACATTTTAAACCTATCCGTTCTACCGTCTATTTCCTTAATTTTATTCGCATGACCTGATCTACCTTAGTTTGATGGAGTTTGTAAGATATTAATCACTTCGTTAGAAAATAAATTGGTTTTAAATGTACGTAAAAGATTGTCCATTTTTAATTTGTCTGTCTGAGTGATTCCCATCTAAGTTGTTGCTGAAGGTCAGTAACGCTGAGGAGACTGCGATAAATGCCTTCCCCTTACTTTGCCGATCTTCTCTGCGCGCGTTGTACCAATCATCTGTCCTGTACCACGCCGTAAATCACTTAATAACACCATGGACGGCTACAGTTTTCCTCATGTTTTATGTCAGAACACAACATGCAGTGGAGTTTCGTAGATTGTCTGGTCATATTGAAAGAAATCTTCAACGTGTACTCTGTAAGTTCCCATGTATATACATTTCAACCGGAATTAAGTAACTATATTAACCCTTTAACCTATTATTGCAATCTAAATTTTTTTGGTCGAAGGAGACGTGGCCTTCCTATATACCAAGCCCTCCTGTTTCTGCCGCGATCCTGTTATGCACAAAGGACCAGCGCAGTGGCGCCCTCTCCCTTTTTGTCTTCTGTCTCTGTTGCTGTATAAGTGATCCCGCGACTGTAACCAGACGCTCATTGTATTAGTCGGTGACGTCATCTCCCGAAATGACTGCACGGAATCGACTCGGGGGCGAAATTCGCTTCTCCCTTGTGAATTTTTTTTCCTAAGGTTCTCCGTTTCGTTTGCGCCCAGCTGTATTCACGTCAGATTATGAACCACTGCTCTAGTGCTATAATAAACTGTGATTAAAGTGGACGGAATAGTGTTTTCCCAATTGTCACAACCGAAGACGTTGGACCTTGACCTAATTCTATTTTCCAATCATATTTTGACGTTCATATATACTTATTAATATATTAATTTTCTTATATATTTATTTTCACCATATTCTTGTTCTAAATGTTTTGTTTATCATAGTCTATCTGTTAATATATGTATATTTATGTATTTATTCTTGGTCCTGAAGGCGGTTTTTCAGGACTTCTACCGTCCGCAAGTCGAATACCTGGGCAAAACCGCAATCGTTCAACAATCCATTACTAAAGAATGATGTTAAAAGACCCATGACAGACAAGCATCTAGAGCAGGAGGCACTTCTTCTGTCGATGTGTTTTCTTTCTTTCTTTTTGTTTTCTTTCTGTTGATGTGTTTTGTAGTTGTTTTGTTAAGTTTGTTCTTCTTTCATCTGTATTTCCCCAATTATGGCGATAAACATGTACTGTATTGAACTGCTGAACTGGAGTTAAAAACCTATCCTGAATAGAAGCCACTTTGTGACGACTAAGCTGTGATATTCGCTACAACACCTAGGAACTTAGCAGTAGCATGATTAAAAATTATTGATGACATGTGTGATTACGTTTGAATGCGTTTGTTTGAAAATTCTGCGTAGAAATATATATGATTTAATTTGAAAGCAATATTTTCGTTTGTCTCGTTGTAACGGACAAACGCATGTGCCATTTACTCTTATAGTTTAAGTATGGATTGAGGATAGTGCTAGGATGACATAGGTTATATGAGATAGGCCGGAGGACTTAAAAGGCTTCAATACATTCCTAACCTGGATGTAGAATATTGCTGAACTAAGATTTCACTCTGATTTAGGCACTGGTACTAAACCCTTGAAGCGCAATGAAGGGTCAAGAGTTCATGTTAAGGGTAAAGCCTTGTTAGACCTTGGGGGTCCAAAATTTGGTGCTTTCTCCTTGGTATTCCTAATTCTCGATAAATTAACTGATAAATTGAATATTTGGAAGTTTTTCAATAAGTTGTTGATTGCACTAAGAACTATGTATGTAAGACCGGATGCGTATGTACTAAAGGCAGTGAGATATTTATGTATGAAAGGGCGAAGAGGCCCATAATGAGCCCTCAGCTAATTGTAGAATGTAAGTGATCTTATATTTCATTTACTGTCGGTACTGCTATGTGGATTAAACCGATAAAGCTTTAGGACTATTTTTCGGCGGGAATTCTGTTGTATAAAAGCTCGTATGTTACTCTTTGAGGTCCTATGTACGTAATGCATTGAGTGATGCAACTGCCTCTCTGAAGTTCTTTCAGAACTTGCAGGGGTGGGTATGGAAGGCATCTCACTGAATTATACTTCTCAGTATGGTATGGAATGTCTCTTGACACGTGCGTGACCTTGCTTGGCTGCCTCAGTTGCGTGGGAGAAAGCGCGCCGACCAACATAGAAATGGCGCGAAAGATACCACGGTGACTTCGATATCCTACGGAGTTAATTGCCACACCGTCGATCACTGCGCGCATCAGAAGCTATCCATTTATTTTTATCTACATTGTGCCCTAATAGCCACGTCTACAGTGTGTGGTAGGGGTCTAATTTTCACCGAAATTATGAGAATGATCTAAGAATAATTTATTGCTCATCAACTTTGGTACGGTATTATGTGCAAATATCAAGGCGCTTTACACTTATTCTGTAATAGTTAAGGAAACTACCACTATTATTGATTACTATACTGAAAAACCTCCGGAGGTGAAATTTCATTGACATTCATTGCACACACTGCACACTTCAAATGTCGTAGCATTAATGTATTTTTATGGGGTATCAACGTATTACCAACTGTCCGAATACGCTATAGATCAGTACCGGAATAATGCCAGACCTGATGCTAGTAAAACTAAGCAAATGGAAACAAATGCACGGGTGAGGAAATAAAGTAGTTGGTCATACTCCATATTGTAAACACTAATTATGAAGTCTCACTGGCTGGTGTCACGGTCTCGAATCGTTCGTGGAAAAAATGTCATTTTAACCTTCATTACTCTGCTTCCCTAATTTTATCCTCGCGATATACTCTTCCGTAGTGTGGCGGGTTCCGTTTAATGCTTTTGACGCCATCAGATAGAGTAGATACGCTTTGAAATCACTCAAAATATTAGGTCTAAATTTTAACCGACGCACAGTGGTCCTCGACCCATGTATTTCTGGGACATGAAAAGATTTTCTCAGATCAAGATGAAATTTGGTTTATATAGGTTTTCGGGGTCGCTGAATACGAATATGATGCCAAAACAATCGAATGTTTCCATAAAATGTGAAAACTTGCGGATATCATTTTTGTGCAATATTTGTGCGAATAGATTTTATTTAGTGCAAATAGGACCAAATTAACAAATAAAATTAATATAGGCAAATGTCGGCAGACACTTATGAGTTTGTTGTATACTTAGTGATGTTAGTTACACTTTCCAATAGATTTTTTAATGGAATCTCATGGAATGAGTGAACTTTTCACTCATTTTAATTATATTTCGCGGATTAAAGTTCTCTAATTTTCATGATTTTCAATTTGAAATCGCATACAATGACAACTTAACAATAAATTTTTACTTAAATATATAAATAGTACATACTTTCCGGAGATGAATCTAGTTCTTTGAATTACAATCGATGCAACGGTCTTATACGTAAGCGACTCAGAAGTTAACGCGCATTTGACTTTCGATTATTAATAGAATGATTACCTTACCTGAGCGTTCTCTTATGTTACCTCTTACAGTAAAGGTGCGTGATACCGGTTCAGGATCTTCGAATTCTGATGCGTTATCAATTACTCTATCCAAACGTACTGCACAAAAGATTTACCTGAATACTTTATTTTTCTTACCATGTCCCATTTTTCCATATACTGGGACCACTGTGCGACGATCTCATTGGCCAGTTGCTGTAATAGGCATGTAACACTAATGAAACTATAGCTTAACGACTTTCGGCTTAGCTGCACTGTGAAAAAAACTGGACAATTTCCACTGCGATAGGATTTTTTACGACCGGTTTCGCTTTTTTACACCATCTTCAGGATGTTCCTTCAGATCTGAAGGAACTGCTTCCCTAATTTTATCCTCGTGAGAAGGCCTGAAGGAACCTCACTTCCTCCTTCAGGCCTGCAGATGCTGTAAAAAGCGTAACCGGTCGTAATAAATCCTATCACAGTGGAAGTTGCTCAATTTTTTCAAAGTGCAGTTATGTTCTGTTTCCACTCATTCAGAGCTGAAATCACAAATTATGACTTTCGGCGTATCTTATCGACTTGTCGATCTTCTCTGCAAGCCTTTTTGCCCGGTTTTTTAGCCTACCCTATCAAATGCAGGAAGCTTATTCTAATTGAGGAGTTGCCTGGGAGAAGTATCATAGCTCCATAAGTTAGGTCCCTGTAGTAGTCTTAGATAGCGCAAAGGTGTTAGGGACCCGGAAAATAGGTTGACTGGTGCTAAAGAAGTTGGGATAGAATCGGTTGCATGATGTATATTTGATGTACTTTGCTAAGGGTACAGGAATCAATTCACAGCCAAACGTTTACCGTCAAATTGCTATGCTTATACGTGAGAATACTGCTCCAGTCGCGCAGGTCGGAACTTCATAAGCGATGAATGCTTGATCGATTCTGTGCTTATGCATTATGCTGATAAGAACAAAAGCCATAGTGACTAATTCCTACTATTGATTCGTCTTTAGGATGAATCGGTAGTAGGAATGTTAACTATCTCCGAGTTAATTATTTATAATTTATATTATTAAGTTGATCAATTAAAAAGTTTTTATTAAAGAATAAAGAAGAATAAAAAAGATAAAATATTTAATTAAAAGTTTTACCTATCTCCCAAAATTTGTAGCTAATTCAGGGCTAATCCGGAAGTCAGTAGAGGTCAGTCCGTCAGTCAATGCATTTTGGCCATATTTTTTTTATTTTGGCAATCAGAATTGCTCGTAATTTCGAGAATTTAACGGAATACTTTCTTTTATTTTTACCGTGGGGGAAATCAAATTTTCTTGTTTGTTAGAGTAAAATCCTGGCCTGGACTATGAGCGTGATGGCAAGTGGAAAGGTGATAATTTGTTATTTTTGTTGAAAATATATTATTTATAAAAAAATATTAGCGAATAGGAGCTAGGTTTGTAAAACGATGCTACGATAAGTTTACTAGTGTGTCTGGATTGTTAGAAAAATTGGGATGGGAATCACCATCACAGCGTAGTTTAAATTATAGGTTTAATCTCTTAGCTAAATTTCAGGAAAAACATTTCTCTGACGACGCGAAAAACATACTATTAACCCCCTCGTACTACGGCAGGTTATATCGCGCCTTTCTATAAAATTTTTAGCATACCTATTATGTGGTGCATGTTAGTGAAAGTTAGGCTCTATCGGCATGAGCCTAGCCCTTCCATCATCTGAGATGCAAATACAGTTCCTTCACTGCAGTTTTACGTTAGGAATAAGCACATATTCTTCCACTTTGGCCCACCTGATCATTGAATTAATATAGAAGACGGCTATCAAAATTTTGCCTCGCGCTTATTTGAAATAGTTCGTAGCTACAAGCGTATTGAACTTAACACCACTTTCCTCACATCTCATCTCCAGCGACAATGGACGGCACGTGTCGAATGAGGCGGACGGGAAAGAGCGGATGAGGTGAAAGGGCGATCGGCCGACGCAAGAGCCTTGAAATCTCTCTCATCTCTTTGACGTTGCATCGTGACAGTTAACTAGCTGCTTGCTTATGTCTAAGGGGGGAGACATTAGTTAGGCAAACTTTATGCTTTTTTTTTAATTCAACGTCTCCTATTCGTAAATGTACCAAGTAATTGCTCCAGGTGACACTAAATTCTACTGAATACTCATAACATCTACATCTACGTCATACTCTGCAAGCCACCCAAAGGGTGTGTGACGGGAGGTGCTTCCACACCAGGCATGCATGAATTATACGGAAGAACACCGAAATTACATTGAAACCATTGTACCACACATGAAACGCGCCAATAAACAATCTGCTAACCAAGACACATTCTATCGTCAATCGTTCCAACATGCAAGGGATACAAAGACTACTACTACAGATTCAAAATCTCATGCATAAATAAGAACATCAATATTTACATCATGCATAAATAAGAAGGTAGAAAATATAAAGAGAAAGATCGACAGACTAGCTAATATCACTAATCACACTATTCATGACGACGATCACAGCTGTTATGGTCCCGAATGGTTCGCGAAAAAAATGACATTTTATACCAATCGGTTCCACAATCTAGCTCTCTAATTTTATTGGCGCGATCTAATCTGTCTTAAAAGGCGACTGTTAATGATTCCGAATGAGTTTCCGTAATATACATTGTCCGCTAGTGGAATTGTGTGATTTTCGAGCTTAAGAAATTCCGCCTTTCACAATGGTCAAGTTGACGGTAATGGGTTGGCTAATGCAAATGATCGAGGGGAAGCCTTTCACCGCTCTTTCTACCTGCTGACTTCAGTTATCTTGGGTAAAATGACTACCTCACTTGCTTACTCGCGACCCTCAATTCTCATGATGGCGTAACACCCTTGCTTTCATTTTGTATAGTGGTCCTGTTGCCCAATACGACCCGATGTGTCTGACTCTAAATGCTGCTTATGTACCCGAAATTTTCGCTCTCGTGATGAGTGAAAACTTAATATAAAGACTAAACAGATTGTATGAATTTCTTTCATCATTGATTCCCGTTCAGAGTTAGGGGGGGAGATGAAGAATTTCCCCGGTCCTTTCCTCCTCATGGAGTAGGGTATCCTCCTGCGTTTAAGTGACCTGATCTTTTTTTTCACCGCTTTAGTTTCAATGAATAGGTCGCTTTCATAAATTATCCTATTGTTTTGAAATATATTAATGAAAACCTCTTGGTTTCAATTGCTAATTATGGGAGAATACTGGAAAATCTTAAATGAGAAAAGTGGGTTTCATTCAACCATTATTTTGATTAGCGCTCTAGATTGTGGCTCGAAATGCCATAAGTAGCTGTTGTCTTGCCACAAAAAATGTAGGGCCGTTATCGACAGAGTTGTTCCACCTGTTCAGATAGTTTTAGATGGAAAAAGGTTACCTCTATTCATATTTTTTAACTGCTAGCCCATACGTCCCTTCTCCATTGCTTTCTTTTGGATCTGTAATAATATTTTAAAGTCATAATTTGAAAATATTTTGACCTTTTGCTCTTTGAGTTTTTCTTCTCCACCTCTAATTCTGCCCCGTTGACGGAACACGTCCGAATATCGACCTAGTGATGGTCAAGTGGTTGTCTTGTAACCTGCGGCAAATGAAGCGATATGAAAGGCTTTTTTCTGTGTTTTCGATTCATGCCAGTGTTTAAAATTTCTGTCAAATTAGAGTCTTCCTCAGTTATCCTTTTCAGTTGCGGACGTTTCGAGGTGTGTCTCTTTCTCCATCTTCAAGGCGTTAACGTTTGCGACTTAAACGCTCACACGGTTGGGAACCATAAAAAGAAAACCCGAATTTTTTGCTGATAGACACCACATTCTACAGTTTAATCGAATTGTAAACGGGCGTAGTCGTATGTGTTGGCACTCTCCTTGGGATGGTTTTCATGGAACAATGCTATCCTCTTCCCTTCACCCCGAGTAACGTTCCATATCTCCAGTATCGATCAGCATAACTCAGTGCGGCCCTATCCAGGAATTGCAATGAAAAAGTAGAAAGCTTGCATTGAATTCCAAACGGAATTACGATGTCCGCATCCATGAGACCTTCTGCAATTCATGTTGGAAATGGTGTTAAAAAGGAAAAGGCTTGTTTTTGTGCTTTTTTTTAACAGGATTGCAGCATAACTGCGATCTATATTTTTTCCTTATTTAATTGCCGTGCCTGTTCGCTGTGAGAATGACCGTCCGTACGTCTTTAACACGTAGTTCCGGACGCTACCAACTCGTAGTGGTTCATGCTGGCGTTGTGGGGGGGAAGTCAGACGAAAGACGATAATCAGACGAGGAAAACAAGATGGAGAAGGACATTTTTTCCGTTCAACGAGAAAAGAGCTGTGTAATTTGCTTTTTTTTTATATTCCGAACACCGCCAAGTTCTGTAATGGAGACGAGAAGAATGATATCCATAGAAATTAACTGCTTGCTTTCCTTTGGTTCATCGTAATTCCTGGACAGGCCAGCGCGGAGTTAGGCCTGAAAATCGTAAGTGGTGATGATGTACATAGCTCGGGCATTCCGGTGCATACGTGTGTAAGTTGGTAGGGGAAATGGAGCATGAATAGAAGCCGTGAGTTACGCTTATGCGGACGTGCATTACATCAACGATTCTGGCTTACGTTGGTATTCTGGTAAGTGCGTTGGTCGGTAATGGAAGCACGGGTCAACTGGACTTTTTTGAAAGTGCGTGCGGTGGACTAAAGGCGCTGAAAATTTCGGTTGAGCCATTGAGGAAACCTTTTCCCCCAGAGCTTGGGTTTTTGGGGAGAACCCTGTTGGAGCGGCGATCATAAATTTCCCTCGGTAAATTCTACCGTCCGGAGGAAAAAAACTCTAGCTATGCCCAGAATCGAGAAGTTTCCCTACCTTTTAGGCTCTACTCTCTCTCTCTCTCCCCTTCTCCCCTTGTTTACCCCCATCGCTATGGTAATTGGCCTGCCAGAAAATCCCTCCATCCTTTCCGGGATTCACGCCTGGACTTCCCTCCCGTGGAAACACCTCGGGAGAATTTGGAAGGGAACACCGCGGGGTGTAAAAGCTGTGGCGCGCCCCTCTACTTGAGAGAAAATACCGCCCCTCCCACACTCAAACAAGCCCTTATCTCGGTGCATCTTTGCCCCGAGGGGTGGGCGGATAAGGAGGTCCTCTAGCTTGGGGTCTCTTGTGGACCGCGAGTCGCCTGCCTGGCTCCTCATTCTTTGTCTTCTTGCCTCGATAACATTTCCATGTTGCAGTTTCATCTTCTCTTCAAGAATGAGGACGGAAAGGATTCCGGTTTATCCTTGGAACCCTTGTCCCAAATCCCCTCGCTTTAACCCTCCAGTAACTCACTTAACCCTGCCCCTTGGCTAACTCTCGCCTTTACCTGGGGATATCGCAAGATATGTCTCCGTCCAGCACACTCTCTCAAACACTTTTGTCTCCCTCCCGTTAATGTTATTTTTATATTAAGAAATAATTCAACATCAACAAATGGCTTGCTTTTATAGGGTGTTTTATAAAATTGCACCGTTAAAACTTTTATGCTTCTTCAGAAAAGAACTCGCAGTCAAAAAACGTTATCACCGCACCAATTTGAGTTAGTGTTTCCGTTCATTCCCACCATCAGGATAATACTTCTCATCATCCTGATGACGATGGCTTAGTCTGCCGTCGAAACATTGGGAGTGTTCAACATCATCCCCCAGTATGACACCCGAGAAGTCTTCTCTAAAATTATTCGCTGGGACAACCTTAAATCTTTTATCTCACCAATTTTATTTTTTGCTATTTAAAAATTAATCGGTTGCGTTACTCATTTGTTTATAGAATTTTCCAAATTTTTTCTTGTGAAGGTGGAATTAAGTTGGTATATGGCCAATGCAATATAGGTGGAATTTTCGTGCTCATTGTTATCTCCAACCTCGTCGAGCCTATTTTGACTCATTTCAAAGCTGTCTTATATTCCTTCTAAGCTCTAAAGCTAATCGCTGGCATGTGTAACTAAAGACGGGAAAAAAGTAACTGGTCTCTGGAGGAAATTGAAAAGAAAAATTATTGCTTTTATGTTGTTGATGTTGAAGCTATATAATGTAAATATTTGTATTTTCCCCTATGTAAATAATAGTGCTAGTAATCGGTTTCGCAATTGCCACTCCATCATTGAAACTGCAAAAATGCTCGAAATTTGATCATGGTACTAGGTTAATGCTGAAGTAATAGACTTCCGATTCCCCCAGCACTGGTGTGAAATTCTGGGGCAAGTTAGAGACTACGTTTATGTATAAATAGTATTTATTATGCTTTGCATAATCAATAATTAGTTAAAAAGCTACATCTTGTCCCAAGCGTTTTGCGGTGGAGACGCCTAAGCATAGAGGAAACTGGGTGGTAGCTGGATGTTGGCGTTTGAGATGTAAGTGTGGAGCAGATTGGAGTTAGGTTAATAGACGAACGAATGGAAGAGGGACTAAGAAGTGCTCGGTATGGTGGGTGAGGAAACTGCTGGAGTAGGAAGAAGGTCTGCAGGTAGATGGAGCAGTTAAGGATAGGAGGAGAAGACGAAGAAAGAGAATGGGCTCAATGGAATGGGATGAAGGGAGGGAGGACCTATACTTGGCCAAAGACATAAATCGTGTAAGACGGTAGCTTCGAGCGGTCCCAAAGATAATAGGGGCTATCTTATTTACATATATACCGATCTAAATGGGTTAATTGCCTGTGATTATCACAGAATTCAGAAGATTCTGTCGAAATTACGTGAAATTTGAGCAGTGTGAATGTGGTCAAAGGAACACCTTTACATCTACATCTATGAAATACGGTGCAAGTCACCTCTAGGGTGTTAAGTATGGGGTGATTCTACAGCAGGCATGCAGCACTCATCCCAGTTCAAATCAGAACCGAGCACGTTCCCCCGGATGCCAGGCCCAGGCCAAAAGCAATTAGGACAACGGTACGCAGTCAGACCAGAAACCAGGAGAGTGATTCGTAGAACATGCTACCATTCAGTACACTACTCAAGATACGACTACTGGTTAGTATTACTAATGTGGCAGTTTAATAGCACTACAAGGTACTAAAGCAAGCTCGAGTATATTATGCCGGAGATTGCATGCGAGGTTAGAATCTAATTATCATGTTAGGACATTTAGCACTACTGAAAAAAAACCCATTTAACTTAGTCAGTATCCTAGAACTGATCTATCAAAACTATTTTGGTCCCTTATTGTGGGTGGAAAAAATTACATTTGGAACCTATCGATTCTGCAGTCGAACCCGCAGTCTATTTCCTTAATCTTATTCTTGTGATCGTTTCTACCATAACAGTTCGGCTCAAGCAAAATATGTCGAACGTCCGGCAAAAAATGGTCTACATTTAACTTTCGTAAAAGATGTAACCTATATTTTCCCTTCGATCGGATATAGGTTTCCACCCTAATTCCCTCAAAAATTTTAACAATAGTATGTTTATCAAAAGTAACAATACTATGTTTATCATCACAATTTTTAACAAATTTAGCGGCCCTCTGCTATATTCGATCTATATCTGAAACTAGTCCTACTTCGCAAGGGTCCCTAATACTAGCGGCGTACTCCAAGTGAGGTCTCACGAGGGAAAATAACATCGCTCCTTTTCTCGTCGCTCTGTCCTAGTATTCTTTTAATAAATCCTAATTTACAATCTTCCTGTCCGCGAATTACTCGTATATGCTTCCCCCACCACACGTCCTGATTAAGGATCACTCCCAACTACTAACTCTGTGTTTATGTCCCTGTACAATACTGCGTTGCCCACGTGAAGACGAATTTTACTCATAACGACGGTTGTGATATCATTAATATACAAAAGGAATAATAAGTGATCAGTGACACTTCCCCTGGGAAATACCGGATATAACTTTAACTGTATCTGAACTAACGCCATCTAGAACTACCCACTCTTCGCGGTTACTTAAGAAGTCTTCTATCCAGCATATTATATGGTGATTTATTCTATAGGCTTTTAGCTTAACCAATAATTTTGAATACGGTACTTTATCGACAGATTTTTTGAAATCTAAAAATCTTGCGTCTACCTGGGTGAGCCTTTCTCCAGAGTAAAGAACATCATGAAGAAAAAGGACTAGCTAGGTTTCACAGGACCTCCTGATTACTGATGATCCATGCTGATTCTGACGTAATACCTCAAAATTGTGCTGACCATTATATGTTCTTTGCATTATATGTTCGAAGTAAAAGTTACATCGGGTGTTCCCAAGGGAAATGTGATAGGCCCAATTTTATTTCTTCTCTACGTAAATGACTTGAAGACAGCAGTAAAAAATAGCTAGCTCCGTCTTTTTGCCGATGATGCAGTAGTGTATAAGGAAATTAAAAATGAAGAGGACAGTCAGTCTTTAGCTGAGGATTCAGATGCGATTGATGATTGGTGTGATAGTTGGCAGCTACAATTAAATTTGAAGAAATGCGCGATAATGAACTTTTGGAAAAAGAATGGCTCTCCCCGGAATAATTATTGCATCAAAGAAAAGAAACTATCTAACGTAGAATCTATTAAATACTTAGGCGTCACCATCACTGAAGACATGTCATGGGGGAAACACATCAGGGAAATAAGTAGTGTAGCAAACCGTAGATTAGGATTCGTAAAAAGGGTTCTAGGCAAATGCGATGAGAGAGTACGAGAAAGAAGCTATTTTACACTTGTCAGGCCTCATTTAGAATATGCCGCTAGTATATGGGATCCGTACGAGGAAGGTATGATAAAAGAATTAGAGCGTGTGCAAAGGAGATCCGCTAGGTTTGTTAAAGGCCGTTATGATAATTGTATAAGTGTTACGAGTTTAATAGAAGAACTAGGATGGGAATTACTATCAGAACGCAGGTTAAAATTTAGGTTAAACCTTTTAAGTAAATTCGAAACCGATTTGTTCACAGATGACGTTATATTTATATTAAGAACCCCTGCGTATTACGCTAGGTTTGATGAGATTAACAAGATTAGAGAGATAGATTGTCGTACCGATAGATTTAAAATGTCATTTTTCCCGCGTACCATAAGAGAGAACAATAGGCAGCGTAGCAAAGGGATAGGTAGGTGAAACATAGTTAGAATAGTCTGTAGTGCATGATGCATGTAATAACAACCAATGATCCCTTTCTTATTATCTAGATACTAACCATCTAGCTGCATGTGACCCTGTTCTCTAGCATGTCTCCATTAAATATCCTAGTTGCATGTCAATAGTGCATGTTTGGTGATCTTCACCCCCTGCCACACCACCTCGTGGTGGCTCGCAGGGTATTACGTAGATGTAGATGTAATAATTTGCATGAGATGGACGTGAGGGAAATAGGACTCTAGGACCTGTGTACTACGTGCTTATCTGGATGTCCGGGTCGTAATTAATATTGTTCTTGATTTTCGAAATTTAGGTATCTTATCGTCCATCCAGAATCAAATAATGACGGGTCAAGAAATAATATCGTATTTTTTCTGTGGCCTCCGGTAGGCCATTTGGAGCCCTCCCTTCCCGGAGATAATTCTGGCGCTCAATATCATCTAGGGCGATCAGTTTCCTACCCAGTTCCGTATCCCTGCCCGAGAAAAAATGTGTGAAAGATGTTGGTTGAGAGAAGAAATCAGAGGGTAAGCCGAGTAGCGAGGAAGACAGTCGAGGATGTGTGAGATGTATAAGGGGAGGGAGGGAGGGAAGGAGATTGGAGGCGGAGATACAGGGAAGGCGAATGGAGTGGCTGGAGACGGCATATTGAGAGGGAACGGAATGATGATGGGGTTATATGAAGGAGGAAAGGTAAGCGTGGTAGAATGAGTGTGATTTTTGGAAAATGTGATAAGACGTAAAGTATTGTTAGCTCTAGAGAAATTTTACCTTAAGTAAATTGTTATTCTTGTCACTGTGCATGTCAAATCAACCGAAAACGTAACATTTTGTAACTTTTTTTGATTTTCGTAGAGTTTGGCGACCTGACTGAAAACGACTAATTAGAAGAATCACGGGTGTATGTTTTATAATTTTATTTTTCATAATATTACTCATAATTAAGGGCTAAATCATACATATCATTGGATTTACAATTTAATCCCTACGGAAGGCCATTTAGAAAACTTAAGTGTAGCAGTACCTTATCTCTTATATAATAAACGGTTATCATTTATTTCTTATCGGTTTATGTCAACGGAATACCGAGAATACCACTGCCAGCACGAGGTGATTCCTCGCCTGTAATGTAATTATAAACGCAACCTATCGGGGCATTTTGTCGATTTGTTAACTGTTAAGGATTTCTGTCTCACACTTCCCCGTCCCACTTCACTCTCTTGTATGTCTCTATTGCATGCCGTGTTCGGAGTGATGCATTTATGGTGCAGAAATCAGGGCATTGAGCATAGACGCTGAGATTATGTTATAGGCGTTTGAGATGTGGGCATAGAGGATAACTGAGAAGAGCGGGGGACAGAGAAGATGAATGGAGTATACAATGAACTGTAGTGTCATACGATGCAGAGATGTAGATTCTCAGGGAAAGAGAATGAGAGTCCATTAGAGGAATTTGAGGTATGGCTCGGGAGGGAGGGGACTAGAGATAGTGCGGTGAATGGAAGGGAAGTGCTATTCATCTACATCTACGTAATAACCTGCGAGCCACCACGAGGGTGTGTGGCAGGGGGTGAAGATCACCAAACATGTACTATTTTATAATATGGTCACTTTTTTTGCACATTTTTTTTTAATTTTATAATAGGGTCACATGCAGCTAGATGGTTAGTATCTACATAATAAGAAAGGGATTATTGTTTTTTCATTACATGCATCATGCACTACAGACTAACTATATTTCACCCACGTATCCCTTTGCTGCGCTGCCTATTGTTCTCTCTTATGGTACGCGGGGAAAATGACATTTTACATCTATCGGTATGACAATCTATCTCTCTAATCTTGTTAAGATGATCAAAACTAGCATAATACGCAGGGGTTCTTAATATATATCTAACCTCATCTGTGAACAAATCGGTTTCGAATTTACTTAAAAGGTTAACCTAAATTGTAACCTGCGTTGTGATAGTAATTCCCATCCTAGTACTTCTATTAAACTCGTAACACTTAAACAATTATCATAACGGCCTTTAACAAATCTAGCGGATCTTCTTTGCACACGCTCTCATTCTTTTATCATACCTTCCTCGTACGGATCCAATATACTGGGTGAAATGTGGTTGGAGTGGTCTGTGTTGCATGATGCATGTAATAATAACCAATAGTCCCTTTCTTATTATGTAGATACTAACCATCTAGATGCATGTGACTCTGTTCTCTAGCATGTCTCCCTTAAATATCCTACTTGCATGGCAATAGTGCATGTTTGGTGATCTTCACCCCCTGCCACACACCCTCGTGGTGGCTCGCAGGGTATTACGTAGATGCAGATGCACTAGCGGCATATTCTAAATGAGGCCTGACAAGTGTAAAATAGCTTCTTTCTTGTACTCTCACATCGCATTTGCCTAGAACCCTTTATACGAATCTTAATCTACTATTTGTGATGAGTAAGGAGAGGAAACCCGGGTATGAGGAGGAGGCTGGATAGGTGTTTGGAACCGGTAATGGGGAAGCAAGTGATGCTGGAGGCCGTAGTTGAGGGAAGAATAACGGATGAGCGAAAGAGTGGGAGTGGAAGAATAGACCTATGCATAGAATAAAAATGGTTGGGAGTATACTGAGTGGAAGACTTAACTCTTGTAAGGAAATAGGTGAGGGATATGATTAGATATCTTAGTTGAGCTTATCTTATCTACATTTGAACCAACATCAATCGACTTATCTCCTCCAATAGTGATACAAAAATTATTTCTGCATCATTTATCGCTCAATCCCAAGATTTGACGACTATAGCCCTCCGCTTTTTCCTACCTAATGCTAGTTCCATTAATTCGTGGTAGCTTTTCCTATGTGCTTTCCTCTTTATTTGGTTCATGAACTTATACCTGGGTATTCTTCTGGGAGAATGAAGAGAGTGCGGTGAATGGAAGGAAGTGCTATTTGTGTGGATTGAGGCTCTCAATTTTAGATTAAATTATGTTTCTCACAAACCAATTGTACCCCAGGGTGTGTCCAATGCATGTGGTTCTTCTTTTCTGTATAGTGATCCAAATGATGCTTTCCTCTTCTACTCCTCTGTAAAATTCATCATTTACAATTCTGTCCGTCCATTTTGTCTTCAGCATGCTTCTCCAACACCAGGTTTTGAAGTCTTCTAGTCTTCTCTGGTCAGCTTTTCCAATTGTCCATGCTTACGATCCATGGAGTGCCACGCGTCACAAGAATACGAAAAATATTTTAAGGATTAATATATTTTCATTTCCCGGGTCTCCGTTGGACCGTGTGCCACCTTCCCCTCCCCTCACTCTCTGCCCTCGTCCCGATAACATTATCCTCTGTCGAGACCTGCACTGATTCCGGTACAGCCTATCCCTCGCCCCTTATGCACTCCTTTGCCCTTCCGTTACACATTAAACACCATAGGTTCATCGCCGGCTGCCGTAGATAAAATAGAAATCCCTTTACCTGGATAGTGTAAGACGTTCCTCAGTGCGGCTCACATTTTCAACCCCCACCGTTTTGAGATACCTCATTTGAGAACGAATCTCGCGTCCCACCCCTCAAACCTCTCCCTCTTTCTTTTTCTTCCTTTCTCTTTCGTTTCTCTGGGGTCTCCCACCCCCTCTCACAACTTTCCCCCCACCCCTCTCTGACGTTGTCGTGCTAGTTGTTGCAACCACTGCCTTCCAGAGGGTTGGTATTGAGGCGGGAGGGAGGTATGCGGAGCGCGTACACAATCCTCGTGTGCGACCTTCGAGGAAAAGGGGGCCGTTTAACGGTTTTGCCGCGCCCCTCTCGGGGGGAAGGAAGGAAGGGAGGTTCTCGGCGCTAGGGCTGGTGTCTCTTCGGAGTCTGGGAAGAGAGAGAGAGAGAAAGAGGCGGTGAGAGTTGTGCGGAAGAAAGGAGCAGCTGAAGAGAGGAAGAGGATATCGGACCGATTTCCGCGGCGGTGGACGGCTTTCAGCTGTTTCCCGCGCCCTCTCTCATCCCCGCCAATGCCTTCCCGTGTTCTCTCGCACGAGGCCCCTGCAGGGGGGAGGAGGGTGTTGGAAAGATTTTCCCCGATCAAAAGGCGCGGCGTTTTCTCAGGAGCCCGCTGCCATTCTTCTGCCGCGTCCGAGCGAGCTTAAGTCGAGACCAGACGTCGCGCCGGGCGGCTGCGTGTCCTTGTCTCGCGCGGTGATGTATGGGGTGGGATCGAGACGTCGCGGAATCAATCCGTTGCTAATTTTTTGAAACGTCTCTTCTGTGGATCAGGGTCACTTTTGCGAAACAAAAAAGCTTCTTGTAAGCAATAATGGATGGAGAAATGGAATCATGGGCAAATTTTGAGGGACTGCAAAGAGAAGGCTTAATGAAGAATGAAACGATTTGCTGATAGGAGAGTGTGATGTGGAGAGCTGCAGCAGACTCACCCTGTGGTGGAGTAGGGCTAATGGCTCCATAAAAAAGCATTCCTGTTTTGTACTGAATGGTTAATATGTAGCGAAGGCACATGTAGATGCTCCTCCTCTTTTGATGTGATGCCCTGACTATGGTAATATATACTTCAGAACCATAATTGTCAATGAAAGCAAGAGGAAAATTTACTCCCATTCACCCATTTCGGTTATCCTAGTGACCATTGACGGGAAGAAGTCTGCGCGTCAAAGTATCAATGAGAGAGTCGAACGTCTGACATCACGCACATGTTTTCGAGAGATTAATTCTCCCTGTCGATGGCCACTTGGATGTCCTACATGAATTGGAGTCCAATCTCTTATCACCTCAATAGAAAATTTTTCATCATCATCATTGGTCGTTCAATCTTAAGATTGATTCACTGCAGCCCTCCGCCCTTCCCTATCCAATGCTATTTCCCTTACCTCCTGGCATCTCTTCCTGTGTACTTCCCTCTTTATTTGATCCATGAACTTATTCCTGGGTCTCCCTATGGGGACTTTCCCTCTATTTAACCTACATTCTTACCTTCAATTACCTACTGTCAACATTTTTATCAATCTTAAATGGAAAATTACTATGCAATTGCTCTCTTTTGGAATAATTTTGGAAAAATGAATGAAAAGAATCACATAGGGAGACATAGAATGAATTATGCAAATTGTGAAAGACGTCAAATGGAAGAGAAATTGGAACATCTCCTCAGTGAATTGGGCGTGTTTAGCGACGTAACAGCTTCTTGAAAACGTTCAGTGATTGAGAAATAAGTGGAATGAGTAGTTGAGAGTGGGATACCAGGAATGGAATTATATGAGCAAATTTCAAGGAATGTCAAAGAGATTTGCTGATAGGAGTGTGTGATGTGGTGAGCTGCAGCAATCCTCTGGAGGATTACTGCTGATTACTCCTTCCTGAAATATTGCGGTTTTCTGATTGTCAAATGTGTAG